>WBNH01008759.1:100439-291908 GCA_013401255.1 Urocolius indicus | reverse complement strand
TGGCCGCGGCGTGCTCGGGGCCCCGCCGCCCCGGGGAAGCGCGGGCGCGTCCGCGGGGCAGGTGCCGCGAGGCGGGCGGGGGGCGGCCGTGGCAGCGCGGAGCAACAAGTTCCGTCGCCGGCGGTCCCGGTGCGCTCGCGTGAGGCCGTGCGCTGTGAGGCGGGATGGACGGGCGAAAACGAAAGTGGGTTTTGTAGAGGTGTGAGCTGCAGCGTGTGGAGCTTGGCTGGCCAGTGGGCTCGGCCACGGCCCGTCCTCCAGAAGATGGCTGAAGGGTGCCGGGCCAGCGGCCGCCGGAGCGTGTGTGTGCTGGGGGGGACGCAGGGACGCAGCCGGCGCCGGGCTTTACCGGGAGGGCTGAAGTGCTGTTAGGTGAAGACTGATCTGCTTTTACCTCCCCGGCACGACTCTCGGGCAGCTTCATGCTGGAGAGAGACATAGTTTGAATCAAGTATAGTCTGTGCAAAAGAGAGAGGAGGCTTCCGTGCAGCGGCCGAGGTCCCCCGTGGGATGTGTCAGCCCGGTGCCCCCTGGCCGCGGTTACAGAGTCACCTCCAGCGAAGGCCGGTGGTAAAGTCCCCAAAGGCAGTAAAGCTTTATCACTGGTGGTTTCTGCTGTGCTTGACCACGAGGAAGAATGTTCCTCAGGTAGTGCTTTCAGAACAACTTCCTGAATTTATGTAGTATGATGTCTGCTCCTCCTCTGGTGATTTTTTTTGGAGGTTTTATGTGCTAAAGCACTTTCAGAATGAAGTGTTGATATTGACAGAAAGCTTTATACCTCCCTACTGTGGTGAGTACAGGGTAGCATCGGTGTTATGTATTTACACCGCTTATGGTGAGTTTCCAAAGTGTTGCCTGTACTGCTGCTGGGGAAGCAGTGAGAAGAAATCTCATGTCAAGAGCTCGCTTCTGTTTATACAAGTTCTGAAATTCCTGGGTCCAGTTGTCTTTCAGCAGCAAGTTGCACATCAATAGTTGGGCTCGTCTGGCTGTTTGGTGTATAGAGCAAGCAGCAGACCAGCTTACTCAAGATTGAAAAGTGTACTTTGAGTTAAAAACTACAGATACAGCTCTACAGCTGCCTGTCTGTGTGCGTTGTGTTCTTTGTAATCATGCTGTAGATTTTAAGAACAGTAACTTAGGCCTTGAGCTGCAATTTGTGTGCATCTTTACTACTCTCCAGGGGCCATATAGTAAGCAGATGGACCTAACGTTTTAACGAAAGGTTGAAGGGATCTGAAAAAAGGTGGAAGAATTTTGAGGTGTTTTTTACATTTCTGCTTGGTTAATCTAAACAAATGTGTCATTTACATCTTAATCTCTGTGGGCAGACTGTCCTGTGTCTCTCTGGATCTTCAGTACATGCAAACTTATGAGCAATAAAGACTTGTCCTAAATCTTCTCAGATCATGGAGTTTAGACCTGTAGTTTATTTCTCTGTGTCTTTAAGGGTACATCTTTTGGTATGGGTACGTATTTGAAATCTGTAGCCTTTTAAAATGTGTCTAACCATTTGAGCAAACAGCCTTCAGCCAAGCAGTTTGCAGTGAGGCTCTGTTTATAAAGCCCTGTGATACTTTGCGTAGTGGATAAGGAAACTACACAGGCCCTCAATAACGACAAATTTGATGCCTGTTTCTGCTACTGTCTTGCTGAGATGAGTTTGAGCCAATCACTTTGTCATAACTTTACCACCTGCAAAACTGATGTTCATCACTGGTTTCATTTGTAAAATGCGGTTAAGATCTATTAAGGTATACAGAACTAGGTTGTATTCATGTGTTCTTATCCTTGGGGCAAGGAGTGCAGGATAAAAACTGGTGAGTTTAGTTATCCTGTTTTCACGTACCCAGGTTCTGGATCCTGGAGGCACTGTTGCATGCAAGTAGTCTCCACCACTCTTAGGGCCCTACGTATTTGCTCTGAAATCTCTCCAGAAGCAGGGTAAAGATGATTTCAACTGTATCTACTGGAGACTCATTGTGGTAATTTTTAGTCCTTTTGTTTTCTCCACGGGCACAAGAGGCTGCTTTGCTGTTGTTGGTTTGTGAGTGAGAGTCCTGGCTCTTCCACACAGGGAGATGCTGTAATTCTAGCCTTTACCTCTTCCCATTCAGTTTTGGGATTTGTAGTGCACAGACTAGAATGAGTTTAATGGTGCTCACAGGCATACATTCTCCATGAGATAATAGGAGTTAGTGGTGTAGCTGGGAAATTCGGTCCACTTGGGAATTGTGTGCTGCTCAGCTGAGATGTGCGTTGATGGTAAAAGCACTTAAACACATTCTGGCTCTACAAGTTTTGTCTTGGAGCTCTTAATGTTGCTCTATCTCAGTACTTATTGGAAGTGTTTCTTCAGATGCATTTGCTGTAAGCTTTCACACTCCTAATGTGTGTTTGCTAGATTGTGCTTTAAATTCTCATTATTGTTGTCCTCTCCCATGTTTCTTTGACTTAGATCAAGGAAGAATACTGAAAAGTGCAGTCTAATGGTGGGAGCAGGAATGGACGACTGTAGGATACAGATGGTGTGGTTTGTTTCTCCTTTCCAGTTTTCCATTCAGAACCTCTATAAAGATGTCACACATCCAACAGCTGTATGTCCATGTTTGGCACATGGGGGTTTGAGAGCCTTGGTGCTTAATGATGGCTGATGCGGGCAAACAGAGCCCTGTGGGAAAGGAGGCCCCTTACCATCCCCAGAAACCTCTGCAAACCCCACGGTGCTTTTCATGGATAACAACTGGTAGAAACTGGAGCCTGCTTTTGTTTAACTATAGGCATGGAGTTTATTATCTCTCCAAGCTGTAATGGTGGAATGTAAATATTTGAATTGATTCATGAGTCATATTGAATGTTATACTTCAGATTGTGGTAGACTCATTGTGGTAGAAACCTACATAGAATCGACTTTATATTTCATTGGTTATTGCCTGAAGTTAAATGACAACCAGAAATGTTGGAATATTTGAAATTGCCTTTTTTTCTTCATTTGGTATATTTTTTTAAAGATGGGACCTTCTCTTTGGGTTTGAACTGTCTGTCTTGGAACTTTTTGTTCTAAACTGATTTCATTATCAGTGGTGTTTAAGTACATAATCAGTATTTGAGTTCTTTAAACAAATAATCCAACAGGACATCTGGTCTGTCATAGATGTTTTTAATGAACCTGGTTTGCTTCTTCCTGTGATGCTGGGAGCTTCAGTAATTTAAACTTGTTTTTTCTAAGAAATGAATGCCAGAGGGCAAAATGTCTTGAAATGAACAGTGGAGTTAAAGTCTAACACTGTACAAGTATCACATTTTGGTTTGGTGCATGATGGCTGTTAGGAAATTCAACACATGTCCAGTTAGAAGCATGAGAAAGCAATCAGTCACTCTGAACGGGGACTTTGTGCCTTTTGGCTCATTTCAAACAGGCTCTAACAACATGACTGGGTAAAGACATGGGAAGAAAGCAGTTGCTATCAAATAATGGCTGCTTCACTTTTATTTCGAGCAAATGAAGGCAATGAGGAAAAACTCAGTATATGTGATCAGTTTATAAACCACAAGTAGTATGGAACAGATCTTAAAGCATTAACCTGTGAGAATTACCCACCACTGTAAATGATATATGCTTGATAATGGTACCCTGGAGGAAAGAGCATCCTGGTAATGACTTTGTCTTGCTGAATGTCTGTCTTTTCTTAAAAAAAAAATTTCACATCTCTAGATTGATAAAACTGGAAACAAATGTAAGTCTTGATTTACTTGGGCAAACAATGTAATAATTATTGAACTTGTTTTGTATTTTAGGAGATAGACTTAGAAATGTAGAGAGCAAACTTAGAAAAAACATAAATCCTTCTAGATCATGAAAGAATAAATGGTCATAAGCAGGTGTTTTACTAGCAATTCCTATTTTCAAATGTAATCTAACTTAAACATAACAAGCCCTGTGTTTCTCAGTAGCAAACAAAAGCACGTGCACCGCTAGACCTGGACACTGGGAAAATTCCTCTCTCCAAGTCGGTGAATTGACCTTCACATGCCTCTTATCATTAAGCCTGAAACTTGAACACCATGAGTGTTTCACCTATTTCTGTGCTCATGAATAGGAGTAAGTAACAAAACTGACTTGAAACTTCATGCAGTGTTTGTTAGATAGGAACCAGATTGTGACGTTGATATGCTACTTTCTAATAAATAGTAAAGCTACAACTCTTCTCTGAGGACTGACCAAAAGGTACAGATTAGGTGCTCGTAGTCTGGATTACACTACTCTGAGTCTTTAAGATTTATGGTGGTGAAACATACAGTAGCTCTACTGCTGCCTGAAAAATGGATGCAAGTCACCTTTTTAGAAGCTCAGATTCCTGTGTTCTGTAGTTACTGTATCCTGCAGGCATCCAAACAGGGCTGCAGTTGGATTCATCATCAGGTCATTGCAGCCAGCGCCAGGAATTAAACCCCATGGTCTTGAGCTTGTTCATAAATACTTACATCCCTCTTTGGTTTGCACTTGGCAGCTTAAGTTTATGCTTTCCTTCACTAATAAAATTACTTCAGCTTACAGTTGAAGTAGAACAAAGTGTTTTGAACTGAAAAGTGTGAACAGTCCTTCTTTAATTTCATTACCCCTGATTTTGGAATAAATTTCAGACTGGCCTGTAAACAGCATTTAATCCAGGTTGACTAGTAACTGTTCTGCTGTGCCAGTATATACATGACATTTTGCAGTTGCTATTTGTATTTTGATTAATGCAGAATATCTATAAAGAAGAAGGTGTGACACAAGTTGAGGCTGGGTGTAGTTTGACACATTTCCTGTATACGGAGAATGGAAGACTCTGATGTGTACAAACTTGTAGAAATCTGGAACTTGATTTAGTAAACTGATGTTTCCAGGGAGAAAGAGGATGTCTTTAAAGGTTAACCACTGAATACATCTGGATGTTACTGGTGAATTTGAGACATAAGAAACTACCCCAGTTTAACAGAAGTTATCCATCAGGTGGAAACAATATCCACTTGGCTCTTACAGAAGTTTATTTTGACAGGTCTTGTTCACTGTCATCGTGCCTTAAGCTATTGGCAAATTGTGTGTGGAAAAGCCTAAGTTTACTGGGTAGATAATTGTGTGTGGTTGGTTACTTGTGCAATGAGCTCCCATCCTGGACCACAGTTGAGCCATGTAGGAAAATTGATTTGTTGTTGAGGGCTTCATTTATTGCTGCTGCCTTTCCTGAGTGCAAAGTCCATACACTTAAACTTCACTTGTCAGGTCACAGGGCATTATTTTACAACTTCCACTGAGGTCTGAGTTTTTAGGATTATAATGATTTACGAAAATACCTGCTCAGTACTCATTAAATTGAAACCCAAATGTTTATTTCTTACCTATGCTTCTGTAAATCTTCAGTTCAGCCCTCTGTGTTGCACTTAAGTTAATCAAGCACAACAAGCTGAAGAAAGCCACAGCTGAGTCCCAGTTTGTGTTTTATGCGGTCTAAAGGACTTGGAAGGAATGTAAGTCGAGTGCCATCTTACTGTACTTGAAGCCTTTGCTTGGCTGCCTGTAAAAATTTTAAGGGGAATCACATGTCAGAATTGCAATATAAATCCAAATAAAACAAACCTTAAAGTCAACATAAAGAAAATAAAAGTTGACAAGAAGCAACATTCATATCCCTCAAAAAGTAAGAAATACTGGATATTTGGATGAGAGTTTTGTTAGCAGTTCAGTGTCAAGGAATTCAGATGCTACAGTTGCAACAGAAAACATCACTGGGTAAACCTTCTGTGTTTTATTGTTTATGTCTCAACATACTGTGAAGATAAAGTACAAGAACTGACATACCTGGGAAATTTATAGAATAATCATGGTATGTGGGTATTAGTTCTCTTGTCTGCTGGAGAAATTGATTTATCTTATACTGGCACGTGTGTGATCTTGCTTGCAGAAGCATACCAATTTGAAAGGCTTGGGACTGTTGCCAAGAATTATTTAGATGCAGAAATCACATGCATGTTCCTTTCTGTAGTGGTAGCTCTTTAAGCATCATTGAAAGGCAGTAGACTTCCTTCTCCCCTCTTCCTTCTCCTCCTATAAAGATTAAAAGAACTGTGAAGAGAATGAGAGAATGTATGTGATTCAGTGGTCGGCAGAATAGTCTGAGTGAGGATCATCTTGTTTCCAAAGCTACTTCCCAGCTGTATTAGTTATTCGTTAGAGTTTGTTTTCATAAAATTCTTAGTTTTTCTCTGAAAAATGTAGCACATGGAGAACTGAAGTATTTAAGGGTAAGATTAGAGTGGGTTAGTCTTCCTCCATATGTATATATGGAAGCTATAAAAATAAAAGCTAGTGTTTGAGTGGAAGAGTTTCATAACAACAGCATTTAAGTTTGAGACAGGTAATTGTGTGACCAAACAAATGCAGTCTGAGATTGAGGAGGATTTTAAAGAAACACAAACAGAAAACAGACCAAAACTTGCTTCAAGTCATCAGTTAATGAACTGTAGAAAACTGGAAGAAATTCCTTTCTCAAATACAGTTTTGCATCCTTGACACTTGGTTTGAGGTACTATTTTGCTTTGAAGCGTTTGGCACATGCTTGATTATGAGTGGTTTATTGTGGCATGGAAGCTGCCATATACACTTTTATTAGGCTGTCTTTTCTGTCATCAAGTTGCTTTCAACTCTTGTAGTCAGCTGTAATTCTTAGAACTATAGCTATAGAAGAAAGTTATTCACCAACCAGAAGAGCTGCAATTCTAAAGGCTTTGCTGCATTCTCTGGACTAAGCCAATTCAGTATGTTGCTGCTTCTTCTCTGATTCCAGGAAAGCCAATATTTTCAGTGGACATTCACCCAGATGGGACCAAGTTTGCAACAGGAGGACAAGGTACGTCTGCACGCTGATAGAAGGCAGATTGGGGTATATAATCACAATCTTGTGCCTTCACAACGCTTTAATCGGTTTGTCCCTTTTAAAAACACATCACATATCTCTAAGAAACAGATCATTATGTAAGTCATTAAAATGTATCAAAATGTGCTGTTGTCACTGCAGAAGGCAGGGTTACATTTTCTGAGGAACATAGTTGGACATGGTTGAGAATAGTAGCTGCAATAATTGACTTGTGGCCATATTGGCCGAATTTCTTTCTTATTTGCAGAGGAATTGAATGTGAAGTTATTTTTGTTTTTGGTTTTTTTTAATCTGCTAAACAGTAGAGCTGTTTAGACAAAGAAAATCCAATTAAATAAATGGAACAGCTCAATATGAAAAATTGTGCTTTGGATCACATTAGTGAATGATTTTATTGGCTACACTAATTGCAATTTAGGATTTGAATGTACCTTTTCTCTTTTAAAATGCAATTTTCTTGTAACTAGCTCATTCCTTTAGTTGTTATCAGTTATGTACAGTATGAGTTTGGAACCAGGCTATGTAACTTTAATAGCTTTAATAAAAGTAGAACACTTCTGACTTGCTATAATTATATCAGAGTGGCACCTGTATTCAAAAGTTTCCAAAGTTCCCACTGCAGTAATGCATAAATCTTAGCATCTGTTCTGGATGCAAGATTAAGTTGAAAAGGTTTTTGCACGCATTGAAAAGGGCTTTTTGTTCTTTTACAGGTCAGGATTCTGGGAAAGTTGTAATCTGGAATATGGCTCCTGTCCTGAAAGAGGAAGATGAAAAGAATGAAAATATTCCCAAGATGCTTTGTCAGATGGACAATCACTTAGGTAACAAAGATTTGTTTTAAAAACTTTATTTTTAACTGTCTGCTAGTAATTTGCCAAAGCTTCAGTATTACATTTTTGTAGTTACCAAAGTCATGCCCTGTCTGATGGTGAAGAATCCATAAAACGCAGCAGAATGGTCTCATATTTTGGCCGTATACTTTTTAGATAGCAGAAAATGTTAAAATGTGGGAATACGTACAGACCAATACAGATACCTTTGGAAGTCTTCTCACTATGAGCTTTTTCCATCTATACCCACAATTAAATTGATAATACATATTCTGTGAAGTGTGGGGGCTCTGAAGGAAAGGGCAAGAGAAGAAATAAGTATAAAGGAAACACAATATGAAGTGTAGTGGTTATAATTCTAAATTATTCTCGATTTCTTACACATTACATTTGAAAGAAATATGGTTACCTGAACAAGCTGTCCCTCCTTTTCTTCAGAATGCATCTTCTTTTCCTCAAGATACGTCCTTCTGTCCCTCTTAATCCCACCTCATTTACCACAAGCAGTTTCCTTCATTAGATGAATGTTAATCTTTCTTGTCTTGAGCTACTTTAGGTGAAGCTTTTTAAAATAAGTAATTGTTTTTTTTCTAAAGTAAGAAGTTCCTCAACTGCAACTGAAAGATAAGTACCAATTCATTTATCTAAAGGAGACAGAATAACTGCTTTGAGTGGAAAAGGCACTCTTAAATCCTAAAGGTCTCCTGCCAAGTTTTGCTTATTATAAACTGTCCCTATTCCAGAACCACTCAGTCTCAATATTTCATCTTACAGACTTTGTTTTATTCATTTCAGCTTGTGTGAACTGTGTGCGATGGTCGAACAATGGAGTTTACTTGGCTTCAGGGGGAGATGACAAGTTGATTATGGTGTGGAAACGAGCTGCGTAAGCATGTTTCTTCCTTCTTCATTTTATATTTTAATTCAAGTAGGTTACTTCGTCACATCCCTTAGTATTTTTTCCCTGTGCTGGCCTTTTGTAAGCTCACTGCTTCACCTGCTGTATAAGGATACATCATAGGTATTGGAGATTTGTTCTCTTCTGTCTTTTGGGCTGGAGTATATGTTGTCTGCTAGGGCAGTGTCTTTCCCCTCAAGGAGCTGAGGCATTTCTTCAAGAAGATCTCCTGAAGAGATTTGAAGATTAATCCTAAATGTTAATTATTTTTTGGGCTATTGTGGAAATTGTATACTTTACTGAAGCAATTTTTTTAATAACTGGAATTACATCCTCTTAAACACATTTTTGCTTCAGTTTTCATTGCAGGAATAACTAACTATAAAATAGATGTGTATTGTGCAGCTGGTTTTCTTTAGAAAAAAAACATTTGAAGAACTTGAGGTGGTTCTATTTGGTAACTGTTTCCATTTCAATTAGGTACATTGGACCTAGCACTGTGTTTGGTTCTAGTAGCAAACTAACTAATGTTGAGCAGTGGAGATGTGTATCAATTCTCAGAAGCCATTCAGGGGGTAAGTTAAAAGGTGTCAAATGAACTTATATTTGGAGAAAAAAAGTGGTTTTCAGTGCCACATTTTCGTGCTCAAAAAGCATACATTTGATGGGAAGTCAGTAATTTTAAGAGCAACAATGAAATCTAAAAGAAAATGTAATTTTTAATCAGGTGATTTCATACAAGTAACTTCCATCAGCTCTGTGGTAGAAAAATCAGCAGCTAAGAAACTTAAATTTTGCTATTTATATCTTAAAAGTGAATCTGAATAAAGGAAGCTAAATTGTATTTAAATAAATGTTCACACTTGCAGTGAATAATCTTCTAGTTGGCAAAAGAGAAAGTTTCTGTAAACCAAAGAGTATTACTGAAGAGCAAGACAAAAGACGAATAAACCAGATAATTTAAAATGCATTTTGCACCTCCTTATGTGAACTTTGATTTAAATCAAGATTGAAATCACTTTAATTAGTCCACATGTTTTGGGAAGAGTCAGTTAATTGCAATAGCTGCTGTTGCTTTTTCATTCAAAACAAGATGAAGTACTTTATACAGGCATTAGTACTTCATATAATCACTAAATGTCACATTCTCTGCCTTGGATTTTTGGTGGTTTTGATTCCCATTGAACTCTGGAAGTTGGAGAGCCTCACTCCCAGTGAGTGTTGCTGTGTTCTTTCTTACCTTCCACTCTAGTGAGATGATAATTCTTTCTCAGTGTTAAAAACAAATGTTGCCAAACGTGTTCTTTTATAAGATTTTTGTTTTTTCTTGTTACCATCAACTTCTTAAATGTAAACTTTCTTTAAACAGATGTCATGGATGTAGCATGGTCCCCTCATGATGCCTGGCTGGCATCTTGTAGTGTGGATAACACTGTTGTCATCTGGAATGCTGTCAAATTTCCAGGTGAGGATTCTTATCTTTCAGTTGTGTAAGTATGTAAGGCTTTGTGACAAACTTTCCTTCCATGGGTGTATATCACCAACTGAAAATCTCTATGTGGGAGTGGGACTTTTTAGATGACATGCTTGCAGTCTGGTGAGTCAGTCCTCCTTCCAAGCTTGGATGGTAATGAGCAGTGGATTTCACTCCGCTGGAGACAGCAGCTAAATTCAGGTTGTGCTGGTGACTTCACATGGTTTGGAGTTTTTCACCTTCTATGTGAAATCTCAAATAGGTGGAAGCTGAGGTTGGTATTACATCTATATATGCAGATATTTTTTTGCTAGTTGCCTTTGTACCTACAAGACTTTCCATTCATTTGTCTTCAGAAGGGCATTATCTCAGTTACCCCATTTTAAATGCTGCTGCTTAATCAGCAGTCTGACTTTACGTGATGAAGGGGAGGAAGGAAGGACAAGGAGAGCCTTATAGTAACTGAAGCTTTCAAGTCTTACATTTGGTGTCCATTTTCCTTCTTTCTTTGCTGCAGTACTGGCAATTCATACAGTCCCAGGGCCTTGCTTCTCAGGGACTGCGCTGCCAGGCACAGATGGTGCAGTGGACAGCTTTAGCTGACCTGGGAGTCTGTGGCATTTAGGGAGTATGTGCCTTTATTTGGCTGCTTCTCACCACATGACTTGCAGGCTAAAATTCTCATTGTGTGGTGCCTAGTCACTGCCATTTATTTTAGGATTGCTTTCAATCCTAATATCAGAGTTTTTAGACTTTCAAACTAGCTATGTACCCAGTGCAGTATTCTCAGCCTCATCTCTCACAGTCTGATAAGCAGGAGGTTGTCCAAAAGCAGGTTACCAAGTCTGCCAGGATTGTGTCTGTTCAGTCACAAATTTGACTTAGTTCAGGTTTGGTGCACAAAGTTGTATTTGTTCTGCTAATCTTTGAGTGCAGAACAAAGGCTGAATGTTTAGCTGAGATTCTGGTTAAACTGCTGCTTTCCATATCTTGAAACTGCTGTTCTGGACTGCCTGGGCTCTGATGGCCTTCATACTCTGATCTATTTCTTATAAAGCATTTTACATCCCTTATTTCATCCAGAGTTCTTTACCACTTTTTTTTATATCATTCTTAGCTTAGATACAGATTAAAGTTAGGTTGACACGTTGTTGTTTGTAGGTCAAAGGACGTTAGATGCTTTTGAAACAGCATATTAAATATAACTCCTCAACAGTCTGTTCTAAAGGAGATGTCAGTAACTACTCTCTGTTCTCAATTTTCGCATGCACAGAAATTCTTGCCACTTTGAAGGGGCATTCTGGCTTGGTGAAAGGGCTGACCTGGGATCCTGTTGGAAAATATATTGCCTCTCAGGCTGATGATCGAAGTTTGAAGGTGTGGCGGACCATGGACTGGCAGCTGGAAACCAGCATCACTAAACCCTTTGATGAGGTACATCAGAATGTGTGACTATTCAAAGTGAATTGCTATAGAAAGAACAAAAATGATAAGAATAACTCTGATTTTGTACAAGCACTAGTTAATTTAACAGTTAAATGAAACTATTAGATGGCAGTTCAAAAGGGGGGAAAAAAGCTACTTTTTCACACAACATGTAATTAAGCTGAGACACTTGTTGCCATTGTGCCAAAGAGTTATGTGGGTTATGTAAACAATAAGTAAATTCCTTGAAATGGGGAGGTCATTACAAGGAAGTATTGGCACACTAATTACATTATTTTTACATTCTTCCCCATGCATCATCTATTGTCCACGAGCAGAAATGAGAGAAATACTTAGGAAGGATCTTTGGTCTGGCATCATAGATGACTTTGATCAGAAGATCAAATTTCTGGGGACAGAAGCTGGTGTTTAACGAGTGGAGTGTTTTGCAGGGATCTTACAGTATTGTGATCAGTGCAATCACTCTCTGTAATAGACTGTATAATGCCTCAATTCGTGTGTGAGCTGGTGTGACAAGTTGAAGTCTCATTAGTAGCAGTTCATTTGCTGCAGCCCTGTTACTAACTAGGACTGTGGTGAATACTGAGTGTTCAGTACCCAAAAAGACACATTTTGTTTGCTTTAAAATGTCCTCTGTGTTCCTTTTTTTCCCCTTTTGGTATAACTTCATAAGTTACACTAAATCACCTGTGTAAACATGGCTGAAATGCTCAGAATTGTGTGTCACTTGTTTTATATTCACAAAAATAACTTACTTAGTCATCATATTCCTTATTTATATAGTTTGTATTAGAAATCTTCTGTTTGCCAAACACTTCTAAAGCTCTACTGTGTGGGGTTTTTTTGTCAGTGTGGAGGGACAACTCATGTGTTGCGTCTTAGCTGGTCACCTGATGGTCACTACCTTGTTTCTGCTCATGCCATGAATAATTCTGGACCAACTGCTCAGATCATTGAGAGAGATGGATGGAAAACCAACATGGATTTCGTAGGGCATCGGAAGGCAGTTACAGTAGTGGTGAGTGAGTGATGGCAATTTATCCCCAAAGTTAAACTTCTGGTATGTGTTTTTTGAAAATTTTGTGCATAAATAGATAAGAGCTGAATAGAGGTGTCAAGATTAGTAAAGCAAATGCATCACTGATTAAAAAATGTCAACTTTAAATGTTGGAAGCTATTAACTTGCTCTTTTGATAAGAGAACTGGACATAGATGAACAAGATAAGAGGGGAGCGGTACAGGAGCAGGTTAGGAGTGCCAAACACTATCTTTTGTAGCTGTTCAGTGACTTGATTAAAGTGACTTAGGTTTCTGGTGGCTTCCTGATCACTAGTAAAATTAATATTATTCAGAAAACCCCTTACAGAAGTGTATGTGGCTTTTGCTAGTGCTCTTAAAGAGCCTATTTAGGGACCTTTTTTTCTGAAATGTTTCTTTGTCACTCTTAAAAAAAACTTGCTTTTAAATCAAATCTACCAAAATGTAAGTACTGTAGTAAAATTTGGGATATCTCATTTGTTCAGAAATTCAATCCAAAAATCTTCAAGAAGAAACAAAAGAATGGCAGCTCGACCAAGTCAAGTTGTCCCTACTGCTGTTGTGCTGTTGGTAGTAAGGATCGGTCTCTTTCTGTCTGGGTAAGTGGCTTTTTTGATGCCTTTGGACTAATGTGGACATTTGGATAACTTCAGGGTTGAGCACAAAGGTCATGTGTACAGCATTAGGTCTTAGATTTAGATTCATGGTTTAGGAGGGTTTCCTCTCTTACAGGTTTAGCTGGGAAGAAAGAAGTGGATTTGTAGTAGTTCATTTCTTTAAAGCCAAGAGCAGCTAGACTCCAGTGGCAAAGTATGCTGCCCTGATAAAAGGGGGGAACTGTTAGGGGAAATAATATTACCACAGTTAATAAACATAATTTGGCCCTATTTTATTCCAATGAGTTTTTTTTACTTGTTGTCCATGTGAGTCTCTTAAGAGAAAGATTTTTATGTTTCTCTGTTTCGTCCATGTGTCCATCTAGAGTCTAACTTTGTGAGTCTTGCTTTTATGGCTACAAGGAGAATATAATGGGCATGAGAACTGTTTTGAGCAAATATACACCTCCTTTTTCTATTTCCTTCTGGCTTTAATTCCTGACTTCTGTATGCTATGGAAAGTAATGTGAAAGTGGATGAGATTAAGTACACTTTTGAGTTTTCAGTATCTAGTTTGGGTTTTACTTCAAAATCTAGACTAAAATTTTTATTCTGGCTAAAGGAAGAGTAGCTATCCTCACATTTATAAATGCAAGATGGATTGTTTGGCAACTGCAAAGGACAGGGAATAAATTTAACTGATTTGTAAAGCTTTGTGATGAGAACATGTGCCAGAGCACACCAATTGCTAGCTGCAGTCTACTATTTATAGATTCCAGGGTGATATTTATCCATCAATCACTAAATGCATAACACTAAATCTGTTTCTGGCAGTGCTACTAGTGCATACCCATATCAAAGTATCACTCTCAGTATATTTTACTTTCTATTTATACTGTGATTTCATTTATGGTGCCTGTTGAGGTTATGCTAGGTATTATAGAGGTGCTAAGTTATAGCCAGTCTTTGCCCTGAAGAGCTTAATAAATACATATACAGACCTACAGAAATGTAAATAACTACTACTATAGTAATGTGGAATGTCCTAGACCACGAGGACTACTTCTGCTTCATTTCAGTTGTTCTATAGTCCATTGGTTTAACACTGAAGAACTTAAGAATGTCTGATTTAGAACAGCTTACTGGAATTTTTTGTATTCAGTTCTGTATTACTAAACTTATTTCTTAAGTGTAGAGGAATCCTCTTTAAGAATAATTGTGAGTCGAGTTCCCTTTGCTCTTGATAGGCTTCACTTAGACAAGTAGTCTGAGTGAGGACATGGAAATCTAATCTGTCTTCTGTCATCCTCTTGTGCTGGCAGTATGCGACATCCTTATCTCAGTAAAGCTTAGAATAGAAGCTGTCTTTAGCATCAGTGGAATTACTTTTTTAGTGATAGAGAGCATTCTATAACTGCAATGTAAAGGCAAAATTGGTTAAGAAATTTGGTCTTAAGAAAGGAGGGGAGGATTGATTGTCAGCTGTCCTTCTCCAGAGCTTTCCTGTGGCAGTAGTAGAAAAAGCAACTAAGTGCTTCAGAAACACCATCAGGCATACAGCTATCGCTGGGCCAGATCTTGTTTGGTGAATATTGTTAGACTCTGGGAGAGTATTGATGTGGTAATATCTGTGGAAGTGCAGAACTTCTGAGTGTTGTTTCCTCTCTTTTAAGCTCACGTGTCTGAAGCGACCTTTAGTTGTCATACATGAGCTGTTTGACAAGTCTATCATGGACATCTCCTGGTAAGTTCATGTATGCTGTTTGTTACAAAAGCCAAAGTATTGCCATCAATTGTATGTTAGATATTAACTGAAAAGTATTTAAAACAGCATAGATTGTAGCTGTTGGAACACAAGTAGTTGGTCCCTGAAAGTTTTGGTTCTGCTGCAATGTCTTTGGTGGTAACATTAGCAATTAGCATGTGGTATTTGATTATGTAATATGAAAATTGAATAAAAACTGACATATTTAGACTGTGATGCTGTAAAATACCTGTTGAGTGAGTTCCTACTTGTTTTCCTCTTTCTTAAGTTAGTATTACTTTCTACAGTCCTGCCTTCTTCCTAAGGCCTGGTCATAATGTGTAGAAGTTAATATTCACTGCAAGACTTGAATAATGAGAGACTAGTAACTGTGAGACCACTCAGTAAACATATTAAAGAAAAACTCCTCAGGTGATTTAGAGAGTAAAGTGTTCAGTACCAGAAAAGACTGATATTTTTTTCATGGTAGACACACAGCTGATTACACAGATTATCTTAATTCTAGCACTTCCTAACTATTGAATAGCTGTAACAATTTTAGTGGGTTAAACTTTAAATCTTAGAATTGTATAACTTCCTGTTTTCTGTGTACTACATGATTTTTGCCATAAAGCTCAGTGAAGCATGATAAGTTTTCAAAACCAAAACATTTTTCTTTCATGAAGAAGTTAAGGCTAGAAAGCCAGTAATTGAAATATTTCATAAGAAATGCTGCTATTGTTGTAGTACAATAACTTTGAATGGTTTTGGTTTTCTGTAGTGTTTTTTATTTCTCCATCTGCAGTTTGCACATTTTCATGGCATAAAGTCATTGGGAGTAATAGCTGGTTAACATTTAGCAGTTTCCACATAAATGGTTTTGTGGGATATTTGAGAGACAAAGGATCATCAGGAAGCTTGTTATTTTATATCCTGTTTGCAAATTGAAATGTATGGCTAAAATGTCAATAATACATAATGTTCCCAGGAATATACTCCATTATGAAAAAAAACAGTAAATTCAGAGAAATCTGATACTATTACACTGTTATAGCTCTTTTCTTTCTATTTTAGTATTTTAGACTCGAATCTGTCACCATAATATCTGAACATGATTATGTTTCCATGGAACAATTGCTTGGATCCAGAGGTCAATAGGAGCTCAGCAGTTTTGTCTGCTAAGCAAGCAGAAAACTCTTAACAAGATTTTAACATTTTCTAACTTGGAGTAGTGTTTGTTAACCTAGTTACATGGTATTGAGGCTGACTTCTCTGGCTGTGATGCTATCAGGGCATCAGCCACTACAAAAAAAAAGAAACAACAAACATTTTCAAACATTTCTAGCCATGCTATATGTAATATTTTTAAGCCTTAGTGGGCCAATTTGGATGGGACTTCAGAGTTCTGCCTGTTTCCCTTTCCCCTTCTGTTCTCTGTAACAATCATCATTAGACCACTGTCACTGTCAGCTCTGTAACTGGAAGTTACTGGGTTAGCAGTCAGAAGTGTGCAATAATAGGTTATATATTGAAAGTTATCATTTCATTAAGCCTAAGATATGTAGTTTCTCCTCTCTTATTTGGAACACTCTTCTGTTTTACCTCTACAGAAAGATTTTCATGGTGCAGATCATGTCATAGGTAGATGTATTGTTGTAATGCCACCTTCCTGTGTGCAGTCTCCAAAGGAATATCAGCACACAGACTCCTGCTGTCCTTCACCCTGTCTCCTTCCTGTCCCACTTCTTTCATTCCATGAGCAGTTGCTGTGATAATAAATCTTATGCTAAGATTTTTGAACAATTTATTGTGTTGCCCCTTTTGCAACAATGAAAGAGATTGAAAAAAAGGTGGACCTTTATTTCTTTCAGGACTCTTAATGGACTTGGTATTCTGGTGTGTTCCATGGATGGGTCGGTGGCATTTTTGGACTTTTCCCAGGATGAACTTGGAGACCCACTCAGCGAGGAAGAAAAGGTACAGTAAGCACTCAGAGAATCTGTGATCATACTTAAAGTATATATTGATTAAATTAATGTATTGGACTATTTATAGAAGTATGTAGTTACTGATCTCCATATTGCAGAAAAATGTGTTCTTGTCTACAAGTCATTGAAATTAATTTGTGATATTGCTTTCTGTTCTGGAAAGAAAGTCTATTTGGAAAACATCCACTTGCTTACACATCGTTATACTTTTGAAATAATTATTTGGCTAAGGAAACAAGGAGTGAGTGCTTCAAAACACTTCAGAATTACTCTTTCACTTGCATATATGCAGGTCTTTTTAAGCTAGTTGCTGTTGGCTCTTTTCTCATTGCTATTAGCAACTAAAGCTTTGAATTCCAATTATTTTATGTATTGATTTAGTGTTAGCTGAAAACAGAAAGAACACGATCTGTAGTGTAAAAAGGATACAGAGGGCATTTGCATTTTATGGCTTCCATTAGAGTTGTGTGAGTCTGTTACATGATAATTAGTGATGTCATGCTGGCAGTTTTTGACATTCGTTTTGTGTGATACATTTTTAACATCCACAGAGCAACATTCATCAGTCCACCTATGGCAAAAGCCTAGCTATAATGACTGAAGCTCAGTTGTCTACCACCATTATTGAGAATCCAGAGATGCTCAAATATCAACAGCGACAGCAACAGCAGCAGGTAGAGCAGAAGAACGCATCAATTAGGGAAGCGTCTGGGACTGCAACAGCAGCTCCCAAAGTGGCAAGCATGGTTAATGGGGAGAGTTTGGAGGACATCAGAAAGGTAGGTGTTCTTGGGTAGTGACTTTACAGTGTCAAATACTGAGCTGTAGAAGTATCAAACTGCTAGAAACCAATTTCCGCTTCCTTGTTTGTGTTGAATGGCACCTTTCAGCACACGAATGGTCCAGTTGACATTACTAGGACTTACTGGAGAAAAAAAACCAAACAGCTTTTAAGCAAAATTAAGACTGTGTGGAAAAAGGCTTGTGGATATTTCTATACAGAAGGGAAACCAAAGGTGGCCAATAAACAGTCAAACTACAAAAAAGTTTCTGTAGCAGAAACTGTGCTACAGTTTCTCAATGAAGGAGATTGAAAGCATTGTTTAATTCTCTCCTAAACACAGAAGATGACTCTTAATGAGTTTAGCATGTCCAGATGAGAATGTAAACCAAGAAAATCAAATCTGAACCAATTTTTACAAATGCTTTTTCTACAGATGAACAGATACAGAATTGGAAATGTATGTGTTTTAAATTAAAAGTAATGTATATTATGGGCCAGCTTCAGAGCAATAACCAGATTCAGAATTCAGTTGTACTTTGTACTATATAAGCTTGTACTTAAAAACCCACTTACTATTGGTCAAAAAAAAAGTTGTGGTGCTAAAATACACTTGTATTAGAAATAATGAAGATTCTATTATTGCATAAAAAGAATTCAAAATTATATGGAAGAAAATATCTTTGTTAACAAATTTTTAATTGAGGAACATCTTTCATCTAATACACCTGTTCTTGTCAGTTGGAAAAAAAAAGGCATTTCCTTTTTATCAGAAATGACAATGAAATATATTTCCCAACAGAATCTCTTAAAAAAACAAGTTGAAACACGAACAGCAGATGGTCGGAGAAGGATCACACCTCTCTGCATAGCTCAACTGGACACTGGGTATGTTTGCAAGTCACTTTTAAAATCCTCCTCACCTTTTTAGCTTTTTTCTTTTTTTACCCTGATGCAAACCCGGACTTCTGACCTATTTTAATCTTAAGGTGTCTTAAAGCACTTCCTGGAAATACCTTGAGTATGCTTACAGAGTATAGATTCTACCTATGATTTTAACTGTAAGATCTCTCTCCTAATAGATAAGGCCAATTCTCATTGCCTACTGTTATAGATGAGTAAACAATACTCCAATGTTTGTATCTAACAGATTCGTGTCTACATAAATACTGGCATTGTGGTCCTTTTTCCATAAGAAATGACCCTGGAAAGTTAGGTGTTGGTAGTTTATTTGGATTGTATATGAGTATTCCCACGTGGAAAAGGGAAGAATGGAATAAATACTTTAGTTAAAATTATTCTTTCTCAATTCTTTAAGTGGTTTTGAGAAATATGTTTGTTTGTCTTTTTGCTTAGGGATTTTTCTACAGCATTTTTCAATAGCATCCCAATATCTGGATCTCTGACTGGCTCAATGATGTCTTCTCAAAGTAACCAGCAGCTCATGTCACTAGATTCTAATGCAACAAATTCCCTCAATACTTCAAAGCCTTCTGCAGAGCCAACAGCAGCCAGTATAAAACCAACAGATGATGCAGCCAATAAAGATGGGTCAGTATTTGCAGTTTTGTTTGTCACTTGTACGAGTGTTTAGTTTTTAATTCTTGTTTACAGTTCTGTTAACAAGCAATTATTAAAGTGGTTTCCATATATCAAAATTTCAAGAATATAACATTCCTGAAAACATATTTTATTAATATTTAGTTACTTTAAATGGTGATAAACCAGTAATGAATAATCCATATACATAGTTCTGAAACTCAGCTTCAGTGCATTGAGGTATGCAGTTGACGGCTTAATGCTCTGACAAATTGACTTACTTACATATTACTGGGTTGCTATTAATACATAATAGAAGGCTTTTCAGCAGTGGAAGTAATGAAGCCTGTCTTCTGTCAAATTCTGTTGTGTGTCCTGTAGATCTCTCTTCAAACATGGTGATACTTCTCCCTGGTATAAAAATTCCATCAGAGGACAGTGCACATATGCTGATTGATCATTGTGTCTTCAAAATTAGTTATAGAACAACAAAATTATATTGATTTTTTTTTTTTTTTCCCTGAGTGGTAACACTGACTTGGTTTCTTCTCAATGTGTTTTTATAGCAATTGTAAGAACACAATATCATTGGAACCTCTACTGCCCCATCAGATTTGGTTGGAATTGGCCACAGATGAAAAAATGAGAGAAATGATTGACAGATGAAACTGAGTCTCCATTTCTTTGGAAACTGGACTTCTAACAGCTTTTTTAGTTCAAACATCAGTTACCTTAGAGCCATTCTTTTTTTCAATTAATTCTCTGAATGAATAGAAAAATCTCTAAAGTAAACAGCTATTCAAATAACAGATCCCTGGAATGCTTTACTGTGGAGAAAACACATTCCTTTGCTTTAGACTTATGCTTGGAAAGGCCCGATAATTACTTTGGATTCTTCAAATACAAAATCAAAACCTGTCATAAGTTGTTTCAGCCCAAGTTGTTTGATCAATGTTGGGTTATCTTGTAATGAAAAGTATTTGGTAACATGAAGAAGGATAAAAACAAGGAGCAACTCAGACATCATTTAAAATAGTTATCCTTTCCCTTTGGAGACCAGCTGAAAGTATCATTTCATTCCTGAATTAAAAATACATGATGGAAGAATTTTAATCTAGTTGTATCTATGTGGCCACATGAAGCTCTTAGGTCTGAGATGTATCATGAACAGCTTTTGAGAGTGGGCCAAATTTGCAAGATGTTGATGCATGAAAGGGGAGAAAAGCATGTAATAATTCATGTATGTACTTAAGTGAAGTGCTTCTAGCCAGTATAATAAGATAGCTAGTTTTTCTGAGCAATGCAGGTTACCAATACTAAATTTCTTCCAATCCTTTTTTCCCCTCTCTCTCTCTTATTGACAGTGTAAATGCTACCTCTGCCTCAACTGCTCCTCCTGCATCATCTTCCTCTGTGTTGACAACTCCATCCAAGATTGAACCTATGAAAGCATTTGATTCTAGATTTACAGAACGATCCAAAGCCACCTCAGGGACTGCTGTTGTAACAAACACAAATCAGACTGTTGTGGACAGGTGAGGCACAGCCACAAGGTGGGATAGTAACTCAGAGAGTTCAAACGTTGGTTGTGGTGTGGATATCATGGTGCTGGCACTCTTGAAATTATCTTGGATCTCTTCCACAATTGGAAGGAAAGGGGTAGCTGCAAACAGGGACGTTCTTCACTGGCATTAGCCCTTTGGACATTTGTCTTTTGCATTTGGGATCAAGCAGACTCTTCAAAACACTCTGAGTGAGAACTATTGTTACAAGAACCTCTGTGTATGTATGCCTTCATGTGTGGCTGCATATATCTCTGCTCCTCAGAGGACAAAAATAGCCAGCCTGCCTCTGTACAAGAAGGAGATTTACTTAAAGATAAATTACTGTACATATCTACAGACAGCATCATAATAGCTGCCATTGTATTTCACTTTTACGCCTTGAAGGCATGCAGAGAAGATGCTTGATTTTTAAGGGTTTTGGCTGTGATTCTGCATGATTAAAAAAAAAAAAAGGCAAACCTTTGGTTTTTTGATGTAGTGTGCTCTAGCAGAAGTATTCCTGCTTGACTGAAACAAACAACAAAAACAGTCTTGAGAAAGAAGTATGTAGTTCACCTTGGGATTGGGTAAGATATTTCTAGAAAGCTGAGTGGTTATGGAATAACAAAAAACATTGGTTTGAGTTTATAATCAGCTATTGGAGGGAATGGAAAGAGTATGATTAAATGACCTATTTTAGGGTATAATGGTTAAGAAAAGAGTTCACTGGGTTTTGTACTTTGTGTCCTGTAGTTATGTCATAGTCCTGAAATGGAAAATGGAGCAGTGAGGTTGTTTGTATGGTTTGCAGATACCCATCTTTCCTACAGAAGTAAGAAATAAATAGGAGAACTTTCTGGAATAGATAACTAAAGTTCTCCATGAGTAAACAGGAAGTGTAATGTCCATTGGAGGGGAAAAGATTAATTACTCTTACATCTTACATAGTACTGAATTATTTGTATCAATGCAGGGAAAGAGATCTCATTGTAATTGGAACTGAAGGCTAACAGACAGTAGTTTAATCCAGTTGCTAGCTACTAGTTTAATTTCTTTAAAGAAGAGAGTATTTCTGACCAGCTGACATAAATACTGCACGTTGTACTTTTGCAGAGGATTTGCCATACCTCTTCGGCTTCCTCCTCTTGTGCATTTTGAAATATACTCAAACAAGACTGAAAATATATCTTCTTACCTACAAGGATGCAGTGCATAGCGTATGTGGCAGCTTTTGGAATCAGCTTATATAAAATGTGAAATATATTTTTTCACTTGTTCAGACTGAAGGATCAGAATTTAATTAAAGACAATAAGCCCAAGGATATTCTGGAGAGCAGCAGTGACAGTGAAGAGAAGATTCCAGCTGCCAAACCACTCAGTGCACCCAAAAGGAAACTGGAACTTGAGGGAGAAACGGTAGAAAAGAAGAAAAAAGGAAGGCCTCGAAAAGACTCCAGACTTGTACCAGTAACTTTAACTGTTCAGGTGAAGTCAATAAGATTCATTGTGAGTTTCAATGTTCATTTAATGAAGCCAGTCCCATGTTGCTCTGTTCTATCAAGTCAAGGAAACATGAGTAGTGTCAATCCCTCAGAATTTTTAGCCACCCCTCTTCCTTGCTTTTAAATTTATTCTTTTTAAAATTTAAGATTATAAAAAGCAGATGGACATGGTGTGGCAAATGTGTTATGCAGCTACTTACTGGATGGTACCAGCATGCTAAGTAGTGATAGCCTGCCAAATGATTGTATGGAATAAAATGAAACACCGTCAGTTTTTGGTGATCTCTGATGGAGAGTGGCCCAAGCACAGTCGAGTGACTTGGACATGATGACTTAAAAGGTTATGAATTTCCTAGGAACCATGAAGTAGCAAGTTACATTAGAATTTCCATCATTTTAAGGCATATAGATCTCTCTGGCTTCAGTGTTCAGAGCTTAGCTTTTCCATGCAGTGTACCAGAATTAGTTGCAGTTGACCATACCTAATTTGTTTTGCTTTTTAAATTCTTAGAAGCTATACAAAAAAACTTGTATTTAGACAAGTAATTGGAAAAAGATTGGTGTTTGCATTTGACAATTTGGGCATTTAAAATAAATTAATTTCTCTTTCTAATAGTATAAATTCTAGAATATATTTGATTTTAACTTTTGCTTTTTTTTTTCCAGTCTCCAGCTACACTGGCCTCTGAAAAGGATGCTGCTTGCATCTCTGCACCAGCATTAGCACTTAAACTGCCAACCCCAATCCCACAGAAATCATTTACTTTGCAAGTAAGTGGACTATAAGGGGGAAAAAAAGCTTTATACTTGGAAAAACATTCTGCTTTATTAATATTCTTACATTATTTAGATCCTTTGATAAATACACTGTATTCAAATGTTAATTTGTTCAGGCAAGCAAGGTGGTATTCTTCAGCTTTGAAGAATATGTCTATATGAGAAAATTTAATGTCAAATCAGTTAAAAATGGGACAATTCTGATCTACCTGAAGGGTTCAACAGTCCCTTCTCCCAATTAACCGAAGTGTGACGTAAAGATAAGAGTCCCTGATTGGAATAAAGATTATATTGTTTGGGATCTAGTAATAGTTGCTGCTTTTTAAAATAGTTCTTTTCCTCTTTGAAAAAGTATTTGGGTTTTTTGTTTTTTTTTTTTTTTTATTTCAGGTCAGTTCAGATCCATCAATGTATCTTGAAGTGGAGAATGAAATTACCACAGTGGGAGGTTCCAAGTTGAGCAGGTTAAAGTGCAATCGAGAAGGAAAGGAATGGGAGACAGTTCTCACCAGTCGGATTCTCACTGCAGCTGGAAGTTGGTAAGAGAATATATTTTGGAAGAAGGAATCCTAAAGACCAGAAAATGTTTTGAGAGGTACAAAAAGTACACTTAAATTTAATTACTCATAAACCTACAGATTTACAAATAAGTAGAAGCTTTAAAGATATTTTTATCTACTAAATTAGGAAAGCTTATTAACTGTGTTTTTTCCATTAGGGATTTTGTGACTTTGTGCTTGACTCAAGATGTTTTTTTTTTCCTCTTGCAACTAACCTGATGTAATACATTGATGCTCTTAAACTCTTATCCTATGAGGTTTTTGTATGGAATCGGACTTTCTTTGCTGTTGACTACTTCTGTTTGCTGATTTTACCACTGCTGTTGCAATTTTTTTACACAGTACTTCATAAGAGATATGTGGATAAAAATGTGTGCTTCTCTTAGTCTTAAGACTAGTTTCACTCGAAGTATGAGCTCTAAGCAGTCTTAAAGCACCACAGATTCTCATTTAGCCAGTTACAACTATTTTCCTGTATGTTTACATTTCTCCTTTAAGTTTCTTCATCAAAGATGACAAATCATAGTGACAGTTTGTACAGGTGCTGGCTTGGAACAGGCTGTTTTGTGACATAAAAGTATTTTCCTCAGCGACACTATCTTGCATGCAGATCTTCTCTTGCCCACTTCCTTAGACCATCATAGTTAGAATAAAACTAAACAGGAGACACATACACTTTAGAAATGTGAAAAATCTGTCTAGTTTTTTACCTTTCTTTTTGGTATCCAGGATCTTTTTTAAAAGCTGTAACAGCTACCTTTTGGGAGATTACTCCTAGTTGTATAATAATGTCAGAAATCAGTCTTATTTTATGCTGCTTATCTGAGAAAATGTAACTATTATTGTTTTGTTGTTGTTTTTCAGTGAAATTGTAAGTGTAGCCTGTGAGAAACGAACGTTGTCAGTATTTTCAGCTTGTGGTCGTCGCCTTCTTCCTCCTATAATATTGAATACACCCATTTCCACCCTACATTGCACAGGTTCTTACATCATGGCTCTCACCACTTCTGCTACACTCTCTGTCTGGTAAGTGTTGTGTAGGGCTGCAGCAGGTGGCTGGGCTCATTTTTATAGGTAACTGTTCCATCATATCAATGCATTGCTGTTGACACTTAGCTTTAAACCAAATCAGGTGTGAACACAAGTGCACTTTTGGATGTAGTAGGAAGAGTTAACTGGGCAGGACTCAAATTATGTTTATTCTTCCCTATTCTAGGACAGTTTGTTTATAGAATTTGATTCTAGAAGGAATATGAAGGATCAGCTGGAAGTTAATAGTTTAAACAGCCTCCCTGAGATAGACCCATAGAGATATGTCATGCATATAGAATGGATTGAAGGAGGGAAAAGAAGTATAGGTACTTGCAACTTCCATCATACATGAGTTTAAGTTAAAAGTATTCTAGCTACTTGTAAGATACCAACATAAAAACTGCAGTACTTGTATACTTGGAATTGAAGTGTTGAATTTAATCTGTCTCATGCAAGTGAGAGCGCCTAAAGAAGGTATTTGGATCCTTAGTGTTTGCTTAGCTGTTACGAGGTTTCCTGATAGAGTCCTAAAAGTTGTTCTCTTGCTGTTGGCTTCTGACTTGCTGTAAGAGTTTTGAGTTTGCCAAAGTAATTTTAGCGACCACCGAAAAGAATGTCGAAACAAAACAAAAAACCCCACCAAACCAACCAAACTCCCCAGAATCCCCCACTTTGTCATGAATGTTGAAGGAGTGCATTTGTTAAATGATTTTGGAGCGTTCAGTTTGTAAACTGCAGATTTATCCTTTTGTTTTTTCAGGGATGTTCACAAGCAGAGAGCCATTGTTAGAGATGAGTCTTTGCAAACAATATTTTCAGGTAATGAAAAAAGTCATTTAGTTACCAGCCTTTAAGCCCACCTGTACTATTTGGTGCCATTTATGAATATACTGAAATTTTACAAAACCTGAAAAGCCTACACATATTTTTCCTTCTGTATTGTGTAACAAAGGGAAGTCCTTGGCAATAGTGAAATATTGTAAAAATAACTGAGATGAGAATATCAGTGGGTAACAGAATTGTACAATATTCTGTAGCCTATTATATTCTTGTTTCTAAATGTGAAAATACAGTCTTGTGAGTATATTAAAAAAAATTAATGTAAATCTGCTATTACAGCAGATTCTCTCTGTGTACTTTGCATGTTTAGTATCTTAATCATGAACAACAACTGATTGTCTTCCAGTTCGTTACTTTGAAATCTTCAGATTCTATCATTGCCAGTATCTGGTACAAAAGAAATTACCAAAAAATCAGTGTCTAAAGCATATTGACTTCTATTTTAGCTTTAATCCATCCAGTACTAATCAACACTACCTAGAAAATTAGTTGTACTAGCAGTTTGCACATGTCTTCATTAGAAATTACATGCACAAGCTCTGGGTCTTGGAATATGCTGGGAAATGAGAGACTCCAGCTATCCCACTTATGCTGTGTTATTAGAGAGCACACTTCTCTAAGCATGCTGTTTTTTAGCATTTTAACTTAATGGGAAAAAGAGATTTCTTTTGGATTACAGAAGACATAGCAGAATTGCCTCCAGATATGGAACATGTTTCCAATTAAGCTCATGTTTGGCAGCATCAAGATTAATAATGTGTTTTCCAAGAGTGATTTCAATGTTACAGCATTGAGCCTAGGGCTTACCATCATTATCTTGTGTCTTGACTTTCCTATAAGTGCTTGAGAATAACATGGACTGAACCTTTTTCTGCTGGTTGCTGTGCCAGATAATTAGTGGTGGATAGCATTTTTAAAATGTTCTGAACTTTATGCAAGACTCCAAAAGAAATACTTTGGTCTGATTTGACTTGTAGGAAGTGATGCAACTGTCTCTCAGATCTTGCTGACTCAGCATGGTATACCTGTAATGAGCATGTCTGATGGAAAGGCCTACTGCTTTAATCCTTCTCTTTCTACATGGTAAGTTATATATTATTTCCTGCTTTTACAACTTAACAGAACTGGCTCATGTTCTGGTTTAGTGTCTCACTTCACGTTTTGAAGGTTGGTGTGAGCAGGATCACATGCCAGGCTTAGTTTTGCTTGGATTCACTATTGTATGTTTAGGCTTTACTCTTATTTTATTCTTATGATTTGCTATGTTGTTCAATTTAAAAAATGAAAAAGTTAAACTACAACTTACTTTATCATTCTTCCCTACACAGTACATACTCTTATTCATTAACATACACCTATAGATGCAGTTGCTGATGTACATCAGTTGAATGTCAAGCAGTTGGCAATGATTAAGGATACTACAGCCTTACAGTTCACTTCTGTATGTAAAAGAATGCAGTTGTGGAAAACTGAAAAAATACGTCAAAACCATTTTCGGAGTTCTGTTAGGAGTTCAGACATCTGAAAATTATTTTGCTCAGATTCTAGTGCAAATAAGCCTTGTGCATTCCAGTCCTGGAGGTGTTATGTGCCTGACTTTGTCAGTCCTTGGTGTTCCTTAGTACTTTTTTTGATCTGATGACCAGTCAAGTTTGAAGAGAGCTCCTTGTCTCCAAAATGTAAAAGTTTAATGAAGATAGCAAGTCAGCTAGGGAGAGAGGGAAGAAATCATTATACCTCAGAATTCCCATGGAAGTGTCATTACTGATGTCTGAAACACAAGGAAAGGCTACATAAAGAGTCTGTGGGTAGTGGGCAGGCTTTCCCCATGGATTCTTTTTACTTGTGTGAAGGCATAAGTTCCCATAAAAAAATCCATGGTTAAATTATTTACTGTGTCTTTCCAACACAGATTCTTTGTTGTCTTTCTAAGAGGGAAAAACGTGTTACAGTCTTAATATAATTGTGGTATGTTGTCTAATGAGCAGCATGCTTGATGAAAGGGCTGATTGTTTTAATGTAGGAAGAGTTGGGGTCTGTGAAAATGTAAGTTGAACTTTAGGGCAGAACAGAGATGAATCCTCTGATATCACAACTGACTCTCCTCAAACTTTTGGGGTTTGTTTGTTTGCCTTTTTCCAGGAATCTCGTTTCTGACAAACAGGACTCTCTAGCACAATGTGCAGACTTCAGGAACAGTTTACCATCCCAAGAAGCCATGCTGTGTTCTGGGCCTTTAGCAGTAATACAGGGACGAACGTCAAAGTATGTACTTAATTGCATGTTTGGGTTTTTACCTATTATTTATTCTTGTGCTTGAAACAGTAAGTTAATTCTTAAGATGCTAATGGCTCTGAAATTATCAGTAGCTCTTGCAGTGTTTTTTTTAACCTTTGTAGTCTGTCTGTTTTGAGACTGAGGGGCAGAAAAGCATACTGTAAACTTAATCATTTTAAGGCTTGTCTTTATTGGTAGGATCTATTTAATGAAGTTTTTGAGAATGTTGGGTGATTAGTCATCTAATGTATATTTTTAACACCTGAAAATGTCACCAGGAAGTTGTATAAGCCAAAGCAGACTCCTGTAAGTAATTTAGTAACCCATCCTTACCTGGATTTGAATTAGATTTCCCAGGCAGTGCTATTTCTGCCTTTCACATCTGAGTTGGATTTTTTTTTTTTTTTTTTTTGTGGGAGAAGCAGTATAGAATCGTATTAATATATTGCTTTTCTCTTGCAAGGGGGACTGACTGGGAAAAATATTTGAAATCCAAACAAGCAGCACGCTCTGAGACAGGAAAAATATCAGACTGAAAAATCTGCGTTTTCTTCAAAAAGGAAATAACTGCTTACGTTTTTCAAATTAGCCTTCTTATGAGAATACATTTATTTGTAAGAAATCCTTTAAATGCTTTAGGCTAACTTTATATCTTGTGTTTGCTTTGTGACTTTCACCTGTGAGAGGCAAAGAAAGGTAAAGGCAGTTATCTTAGTATCTTATATACATTTAGGAGTGCTTGGTGACTGATAAGCACGTGTTTTTAAAGAGAAGACAGGTGAAAGGAAGTGAAAAAGAAGTGGAGGCAGAAAACTCCATGAACCTTAATACTTGTAAATGGTCCAGAGAGCAAGACAGCTTGCTACGAAGTGTGCTGCCTTTGTCATTAAAAGCTTGAACTCTGGAAGCACTAGATGCCTCTGTAAGATAAGCATAGAATAGCTTGTACTACAAAAGTATATATTCCTTAAACTAGTGTCTGGCATATTTTGTTTGTTTGTCTTGTAGTTCAGGAAGGCAAGCTGCAAGATTGTTCTCTATGCCTCATTTGGTGCAACAAGAAACAACACTTGCATACCTGGAGAACCAGATAGCAGCAGCACTTACGTTACAGTCCAGTCACGAATATCGCCACTGGCTCCTTATCTATGCACGGTACCTAGTTAATGAAGGTGAGACCTGCCACGCTCTGATCTTTCTTTGCAGCTTGGTGAAGCTTTTAAGAAACTTTTTAGAACTTTAGGAACTTTTAACACTCTATACATGTCATGCATGTGTAGGATTACACTTAAGGTTATCCTTTTAGCATTTGGCCTCTGGACTCAGTGTTTACTTAAAACACAAATAAGCTGCTGAAGTGCATTTGCTTCCTATAGTACTATGTACTTAGGAATCTTATTTTGACACACTGACTGTGAACAGCTCAAGATCTGGGGAAACAAGACCACCTGCAGACTTTGGTAACAGGAATTGCATGTAAGAATCCAGGGGTCTGTTGGTCCTATCACACGTATTACCTGGCAGCAGCTACAGATTTTTGAAGAACCAGCAGCACCTTATCAAACAGCTAATGTTCCTCAGCCAACTGATGATTGCTGCCTGATGAGGAATGGAAGAGTGGCTCAGTCTCTGACACTTTGTACCAGAGCATGTAAACCCACAGAGAATTTGCTTGTGTTACTTGCACTTTATACTTTTTTTTATCCATTCTTAAATTTCAACAGCCTCACAGGTTAAATTCTGTGAGGAAAGAGGGGTTACTTGTGTCTGTTTGATATTTAAATACACTCTATGCTATATTATGTTAAATAAGGTTTACCAACTGACTTTATGCTTCTTGAATTCTAAAGATCTCTGTTGTATCTCTGCTTGTCTGCATTGGAAACTTAGTAGTTCCCGTTGTATTAACTCAGCCTTATTCCTCCCCGTACATAATCATTTTACACAGGGAAGCAAAACAGTTCATGTTAGGCCACCTAATGGGTGTTGCCAGAATTGAAATTGAGCTCATTAATTCTTACCTTTTGACCCTTACCTTGGTTAACAAGAGAGCTTGATGAACTGCATATGATTCTCCCTGTCCTTTCCCCAGTTGAAATGAAAATGTTTGTCTTGGGTCATGTTAAAGAGACCCTCAGTGGTGTGTGCAGGGTTCATCCTGCACTGCAAATGTCACTGCCTGACATGTGTGTAGGCATTTGATGTCACTGCAAATTCTGCTTTGCCGTATGTGTATCACTGTTTCACCACTTTCCTATGTCTGCTAAACTTTGCAAATTGCCCATCCTGTCATTAACCCTTTATTCCTGTGTTTACAACATTTAATGAATTCTAATCCACAAAAATATGCAATGTTACACCTCGATTGGCAAGGCACCCTTAGATGGATGACTTTGCTCCTTGCAAGGAAATTCCCCACTGATTTTTGGGTGAATACAACTGGCCTGGAAGCTGTATGTGGTTTTATTAAAGGTTTTATTTTACTTTTTAACTTGTGCATAATAATTGGATCCAGTTTAATTTTGTTGTGTTTTTGCTAAAGAGTTCAGAGGTCTCTTCTAGTTTAGTCATTTTAATGTTTCAAAAGGAGGTCTGATTTTTTTTTTTCTTTACTACTGACTCAATTTTTTCCAAATTCAAATATTGACAATAAATGCAAGCAAACAACTTTTCTCTTTTCATTGTATTTCATCTGTGTTTTTCCAACTCTGGCAATATCTCTTTTCTATTAGTTCTCTGTCTGTTGAGAACTGTCTGTCAGTTTTCCAATGTTTTTTTGGTTTGGTTTTGGTATCTTTATCTGGAAGGGGGGAGTGAGGTTGAGTTCAAGGCAGCTCTTAAAACAAAACTGGAGTAGCCACTTCAGTTTTTCTCCCCTTTGTAGATCATCTGCAGTTATATTGGTCTGATTTAGAACTTAAAACCCATTAGAACTTTAAAAAAAAAATCCTTTACAAATCATCTATCTTTGCCAAAGATTTGCTGTTGGAAGAAAAACACACTTATTCAGAAATCAATGTTTTCAGCTTTATTTTGTTCTAGATACTTCTGTCTTTACTGAATGTTGTCAGTTGCATTGTGGAGTGGTTCTATATAGTGAAAGACTTACGAGTGTGATTTTATTTCTGATAATATTCAGGGTTTGAATATCGTTTGCGAGAATTATGCAAGGATTTACTGGGTCCAGTCCATTACTCAGCTGGAAGTCAGTGGGAATCAACAGTTATGGTAAGTCCTTATAATAGTTTAATAAAGAACAAGGAAGAATTTCCCATTAAAGTTACAGGACATAGGGAATAGAACTTAAAATATTATTGAACTTAGTGGCAAAAATGCAATCACATGTTATTTTTGCTGTCTCTGGAACCTTTTCCATAAGCTGGCTTCCTCCCATGGCACTTGTTATTTATTTCATGTGAAATGAAGACCAATGCTTAGTGCCACAATCTCAGCTCTTGAGCGTCAGGCAGATGGAGCAGAGTTCCATGTTCAGGTCTCCACATTTTTCAGAGAGCAACTTTGAAATAGTGATATGCCAATGAAGTGTCTTCCCTTCTGAGCACGCCCAGACTCTGTGACCACAGAGACTGCACCAGCTTCACAGATGTATGAATATAAAGAGAGTTTTTATTCTGGGAGTTATGTAAGCAGAGTAAGAACATCAAATACACAGCTCTCTCCAGGCAGGAAAAAGGGCATGAATCTTATATGGCTCTGTGGAATGTATTCATGGGATAAGGTAACACATTCTGAGGATGCTTTTGTGGTTTTTTTGCACAGGGTTTACGAAAGAGAGAACTATTGAAAGAGCTTCTTCCTGTTATTGGACAGAACCTCCGTTTCCAGAGGCTTTTCACAGAGTATCAAGAGCAGCTAGACATCTTGAGAGACAAGTAGCCATTTCCCCAGATTTCCCCTGTGGGGTATGGTCTGAGAGAAACTGCTGAACAGCATTAACCAGAGACAGAAGAGGAGCCAGAGCCTGGTCGGTCAGTGGGGACACTCCTGAGGAGGCAGTGCTGTAAGGGTCCCAGATGGATCAGGAGTGACCTGCTTTAGTTTTTAAAGAAGCTCAAGTGGATTTGTGAAAATGATGAGTGGATGAGCTCTACCGTTTCCCAAGTGAAACTCAACCATCACAGCTGTGGCCTCTGTTTCTATGGAAAGTCGTGGATATGTACTTCAGGGGGGGTCCTTTTGGATCTGCATCTCATTTTAATATCAAAACTAGCTGAGAACTGTTTGTGGGGTTTCTTGGATGTCCTGTGAAAAGCACAGTACTTCAGAGTACACTGAACAGCATATTTAACCCTGTTTAGGGTTTTTTGTCTGACGATTTATTGAGGCTCAACACTATATTAAATTAGATGAATGAGCCACGTAAAAATAAATTTCATAAATATTAAGGTATTATGCAGCCAATAGACTCTTTCCTGTGAATAAAATAAAAAATATTGAGGCTGTTCTAACCACATGGACTATTTTTGTACTAGAATTTGCTAACTTGTAATATGGAATTTTATTTGGCCAACAATCGGGCTATCTCTACGAAGTCATCTTGTAGGAAATGTAACTCTAATGATGAAAGCTGTGTTTCAAAAGAATTCTACCAAATTAACACGTCTTCATCTGGTTTTTAATTTTTAAATGTTTGTAAAAGGCATTTTGGGGAGGGAGGAGGGGGAGGGACACAATGGGGTGGCTCTTTTTGTAAGTACAAAAATAAATGAACATTGCATTGGTTTAAAAAAACAACAAAGCAAATACATGGGCTTGAGTTATTACAACAGGCACAGGCATCTCCAGAAATGTCAACACAGGTTCAATCAAGTTAACCTTTCTAGATATAATACTTAGAATAATCTTTCCTCTGCAAGTGTGACCAGGCAAGTACTTGTGACCCCCTAAGACCAGCTACAACAGTTTCCTTTTGAGCAACATCTCAGGTGAGGGAGCAGGAGCTGTGTGAAAGTGGAAGTCTTCATTTTCTCAGGCAACACAAACCAAAATGGGCTTCCCCTGACTCCTGCCAGAAGTGGTCAGTGCTGCAACAAGAAATAAGGCTCATGCAGTTATGGCCCTCTTCCTCGTGTAGCATTTCATAATGACAGAATGATGCCTGTTACCTGCCAGCAGTTCACTTGTGGTTTTGGAATTCCACTGAAACCAAATCAGTCGACTTGTTTTCTTCCCCAAAGTATGCCTACTGCTGGGAAAGAAGCGAGTGTATGTGTTGGTTCTTTTCAGGTAATGCCTTAATTTATTGACTTCCTCTGAGATGTTGGGCAGTGAAAAGCAGTACTGAAATGAGTGTGCTAAAGGGGCAGTTTTTCTCCTGAACTTCTAGAAGAAGCAAATACTATCCTTTGCCCTCAGCCAGGATAAGAATCAGCTCTGCTACTGTGGACTTGGGCTGAAGTCAATCTGTCTTTGTCGTTAGATCTCTGAAGAGAAGCTCGAATGCTGTTTAGGAGGAGCTGTCTCCATCTGAGGCACAGGGGCTGCTTCTGCCGTCCGTTACTGGAACGTTCTGTCGTTGCCTGACGCAACAGGCCCACGTTGCTGCTTCGTTCCGTGCCACCGAACGCACCCAGACGCAGGTGACGTTCCCGCCTCCGCCCAGCCCCTTCCATACGGGGGCCGTGAGCGCGCGGCTGCGGCTGCGGCTGCGGCTGCGGGAGGCCCCGGAACGCCGCGCACCGCCCGTGTTTCCGCGGCGCGGCCTCGGCGCGCACCGCACCGGAAGGGNGGGGCCGGCGGGGGTGGGGAGGGGCCGCGGCTGCCGCGAGTGACCCCGCTGTCTCGGCAGGTACATCACGTGCGCGGAGTACACGCAGTTCTACGGAGGCAAGAAAGCCGGTAAGGGCGTGCGGGGGGGGGCTGGCGAGCGGGGCGGGGTGCCCTCCCTTCGCTCCTCGGGGTCTCTGCCGATGTGCCTCCTGAGGCACAGCACCCTGTGCTGCGCCCGGCGCCCCGAGCTGCCCGCAGCCGGCCCGAGGCCCGCGGGCCGCGGCGCTGCCCGCCCGGGAAGCGGCGGAACGGCAGGGATGGGAGGCTCAGCGCCCGGCCGAGCTGGCCCTGCCGCCGAGTTCTGCGCCTTAAAGCTTTTACAGTGCTGATCACCGAAGTTAAACTCGGTGCTGTCAGTCTGACGGAGCTCTGCTCGGGTGATTTTTCTGACTGTGTACGTTCAGCTGAGCCGTGTGCTTCTGCCCTGCAGAAAAGTCCAATGTCAGTTACAGTTGTGTAAGTTTTAGTGTCTTTATTCTTGTCATTAGTAAGTTACTACCACATACAGCAAAATGTAACTTTTGTGTGTTTCCTTGCTACCTGGAACGCTGTGTATTTATCTGTGTATTTATCGTGTTTTATTCCATCAACAGACTTGCCACGAACTAATTTTAGACGTTTAGCATTTGATCACTGCAGGTAAGACAACAAATTTTCCTTATCGTTACTAAATGACACATATCTTTATCATGTTGTTGACATTGAACTGTTATTAAAGCCACGTTCTTCCCAGGTAGTTACTTGCATTGACTTGTGCTTTCTGTGACAGTAAGACAGGTCTCTATAAGAACTGACACAGTATCTATACCTTCTGTGATTAGTGTCAGCAGAGATTGGAGCTAATGCCTATAAGAAGGCATAAATGATAAAATAATTCAGAACAATTATCATGTATGTTATAATCTTTCAAATCTGTCTAATTGGGAATCAAATCTACTTTTCCCTGCTTAAAATATGTTTGGTCAATCTTTCATCTTTCTGAGGCAATGAATAGGTAGACTGAAGGAACATTTATGCCGACTTTCTGTGTTCAGAATTTACTGCTGAAGTGTTGGAATGAAAGAGAGGAGTTAGTAGAAATAGGTTAGAAATCCTCTTGTAAACTGAGTAGTTCAGGAAGCTACCACCCTATCTATGAACTACTGCTGCTTGGCTAAAAGCTGGTTGGATTACAGAGGCATCCCTAACAGGAGATGCTGAATGTCATTGCCAGTTACTTCCTAGCCCATTTCAGTTTAAAGACAGTGAATGCTTGTGCTTGAACCATCCTTTGTGCTGACCTGGCCCTGAAAGCAGGCTGGGGAGTTTTGCAGCATCCGGTGGCTGTGGTGCTGGCAGCTTTATGTTACTGAACTGCACCAGTTCCTTTCATGGATTTTGTCGTTAACCTAATTGCTAGAGGGTGTGGCAGGTAGTGAGTGTTGGCAGACCACTCTGTATTTTCATTGGTATCAGCTTACTTTAATGTGCCAGTGAATCAGCAAAATGTTACTTGCTTCTGTCATCATGATTTCCAGACCATTTTATTAAAAAGATTGTGTACTTCTTTTCCTAGCTTGTCTCTGCAGCCATTTGATTACCCAGTTTGCACACCAGATGGGACAGTCTTTGACATACTGTAAGTTACTGTCTGTATTTAGCTTTATTTTTGTGTTGCTGAACTGATTACAGCTGTGTAATCATCATTTGGTCGTAGCAAGTTGGCAAAAATAATCATGCCCATCGACAGAGATTTCTGATGGTGTTTGTCATTTATTACTTTATCCCTTCTCTTTTTTTTTCAGGAACATTTTTCCTTGGATAAAGAAATATGGAACCAATCCAATCACAGGAGAAGTAAGTAATGATGGGCGTATTCATAAGATGCTTTTGTTTTCTTGATGCTCACTTTCCAGTTTAACGTATGGCAGAAACAAAAATGCCTTAATGAAGGCAAGAGGAGTTGAATGGGAAGTGCTGTTTTGAAGTATGATATTTGTGAGGTCAGCTTTGTTGAAATTACTGTACAGATTTATTAGAATCATAGAATGGCAGGGTTGTAAGGGACCTTTCGAGATCATCTAGTCCAACCCCCCTGCAGAAGCAGGTTCACCTAGATCAAGTGGCATAGGAACGTGTCCAGGCAGGTCTTGAAGACCTCTAAGGAAGGAGCCTCCACAACCCCTCTGGGCAGCCTGTGCCAGGCTCCCTCACCCTCACAGTGAAACAGTTTTTTCTTATATTTAAGTGGAACTTCTTGTGTTCCAGCTTAGGGTTGGAACCCTAGCACAGTCTGCCCAGGGAGTATGTGGAGGCTCCTTCTCTGGAGGTTTCCAAACCTTCCTGGACATGTTCCTGTGCCCCCTAATGGAGAGGAACCTGCTTTAGCAGGGGGTTGAGCTGGATGAGCTCTGGAGGGCTCTTCCAGCTCCCACCATTCTGGGATTTTGTGATCTCTTTTTAGTTTAAAAAAAAAAAAAAAAAAAAAAGGTGTGGGGAGGGGACAGGGCTTCTGTATTTGAGCCCTAGTATCCTCTCACTGTCATCTTGCTAGTGATCATTGTAGTAGAATATAATCAGCCTCTAACTCTGTGTGTGGAAGAAAGAGGAGGAAAGCATGATTGGGTGTTTTCACATTGGATTGTGAATAGTACAGTGGAGGAAAATTGCAGCTCATTTCTATGTAATGATATGAATTATATATTTATCATTTATGTTTATGTAGACTCCTGGGATATCTTGCCTTTGGCATCACTGAAATCTGTACAGATGGAAATAGGAGCTGTTTTGTTACTGATAGGGAAGCCTGACTGACTGGTCAGGGATGGAAAAGGCTCTCTGCTGCTGCCTCATACAAGCAGAGTTCTAGTCCATGCAGGGTGAGGGGCTGTCAGGCTCACGTCTCCATCTGTGAGTAAGCTTACAGCGATGTTTGCTAAGCAAAAGAATATTTGGCTTTGTGCAGGTTAGAGAGATTAGCAGATGATGTGATGAATGGTAAAATTAATCTTAAACTGCAATTATGAATTATCTTCACAATATATTTCAGAAAGCTTCTGACCTTCCTCTGTTGTGGTAATTCACTGGGCAGTTGGGATTTCACACTGTGGTCAGTGCCTTAGTGTTTTTTCTCTGTACTTTTTCTGCATAACTGATAACTATGAAGAGATTACTTTCTGTATTAGTGTGAAGTTGCAAAGCACCAGCTAAATATGAGGTACTGGAAATTCTCGTTGGAGTGGTGTTTTTTTTTCTGGTGTATTTATAGAGAGTGTGTTGTTAGTGAGGGCACAGAGGAAAATTTTAAACAGAAATTGTTGCTTGAGCTGCTGAAACTTGTCTTTTCTTTCAGTAAGTGCATTTCCTTTCGTGAGCGTTAGGTGGCAGCCGCTGCACGTTGGTTGTTTAGTTTGCATCTGGCTTCGTGCTATGAGATTACCTTTGAAACCTCTTGTGTTTGATTAAAGATCTTTCCCAGCAGACAAATACGAGGAGAAGCTAAATACAGATGCAGCATTCCAAGCTCTAAACGTGAACAGGCTATCTGAGAACTCAGTATTTTCAGTTATAGCGAGATGATTGAAGGTCTTTCTTCACACATGACAAGGCCAATGTGTTGTTGAGAAGAGATGGAATTGCAGCTCTTACGTTTGGTTTTTCACAGCCTCTCACCACCTTGCTGCTTTGTGCACTGCATGGGAGTTACGGGGTGTTGCCAGATGAGGGTTTTTTTTCACTCAGAGCAGCTCCTTGACATCTGTTCTCATTTCAGACTGTGAGCTGTGATATGGTTCAAAATTGCTTTGGTTAAATGCTAAGAAAGAAGTGTAGTGTTGTCTGGTGGTCTGTCTAATACAGAGAAAGGGAGATTGTGCAGAGTATTCTGGTGGACATAAATGCTCAAATGAAATCAGTCTTTGAGATCTGTTAGTTTACCCCGTCCTGTTGCTTTGCAGTGCATTTCCACCTCTCCTTAACATGCATCCGTTTCCTCTGTATCACTGTTTGGGGACCCTCTTCTTCTTCCCTTTTATTCAGTGGTAGACTTGTGCTGTACAAATTTGTCCTCCACAGGATGAAGGCATTCCAAACCACTGGGAAGTAAAAGGAGATGCTTGCTCTCCAGAGCTGCCCCCAGCCCTGCTGAATCCAGCCAGCTCTGTGGAGCTATGAGTTGATGAGTGTGTGGTTGAAGTGTCGTAATATAGCCTTTGTTTCCCAGAGAAACAGCTCTGATTTTTGGAAGAAGAGGGTGGTGTTTGGCAGGAAAGGAATGGGAATGCTGAAACAAGACAGGGTATGTGGAGGAGGAAGTCAGTGGGTTGAGCTTGTTAATCTCCAGACTGTACTGCCTTCTATTTATCTGTCATCATGTGTGCACCTTCTGTTCCTAATACAGCTTCGCCATTGTGGAGACCAGAAATTGTTTTCTGTAATGAGTGAATGGCTTAGCAAAACTCAAGACTCCAGGTTGGTTTGAAAAGGAATAGAGCCAGGGTAGCTGTGATGCCATGTTTGGTACTGTGACTTACCATAGAATCATAGAGTCACAGAATGATAGGGGTTGGAAGAGACCTCTAGAGATCATTTAGTCCAACCTCCCAGTCTGATGATTCACCATGGGTGATGAGGTTAATTTTTCCTTTTATTTTTGTCCTGAAGTTAAAAATTATAATGAAATCCTCTGTGGCTTGTATTTCTGTTGTTTTGGTTCGTTACAGGCCAAACATTTTAGAGACGTCAATAGGCTACTTGGAACTAGTGTTATTAACAGTTCATTCTTGGTACTCACTGATACTGTCCAGCTGTCTTGTTTATGAAGTGGACCTCTTAGTGGAAAGTCACAGAGCTTTGCAGTCATTAATATATTTATTTTCTCAGTGCCCCCAGGGGATAGGACTGGGATAGCCTTTTCTTTTGGATCTTTGCAAACTGATCTACAAGTGACTTCTCTGATTCTTCTGAAATATTGGACCAGCCTTCCCTTTTAAAGAAATTTTGCCATGCTAAGACTGCAGTTATTATTTGATATGTTTAAAAGGTTTGAAATTCCTTTCCTATACTTCCTCATGGTTTATTTTTTTCTTGCTTTCCCAAACATTCTCCTGAGGTGCAGCATGGACACCAATATCTCTCTAGCAGAAACAAATCACCATTGACCTTTGTCTGGATTTTCCCATGAACTATTCCAGAAAGTAATTTCAGCTGGTTTTTTTTTTTTTTTCCTCTTTTTAAGAGTGCACTGAAAAACGAGTTCTGTTACTGTGCTGATAATTTTTGAAGAAACAACACATCACTTGCAGCTGAACTACAGCCTGTCAGATGGCATTGGCTTGCTTGCTCTTCTTGGCAGCTTTGTCAGGATACTGCCCTAGCTTATGTTTACATAAAATGGCATAAAATAGAGAGGAAAGTCATAGTTAGCTCATTCCTTTTTACTGAGAACAGCACTTTGGCTTCTTGGGCTTGCAGATAGTTGCACACTTGCCAGAATGTTTCATGTAGCGGCGATACGACAGCCCTGAGCAGCATGCCCACACTAGTCAGCCAGCTGGGCTCAGGAGACCTGATTCCAAGAAGTGAGATTGGTCAGAGCCTGTCTGGTTTGTTGGAATCTCAAATATGAGCAGGTGATAGATCAGCGTGCCTTTTGACAGCAGTTTCAAGGAAATTGTTCTTTGTTGCATGGATATGTCATATGTGGGCTGAGCTATTTCTCTCCTTTGCATTGTAATGTGTCTGATGTAAATTCCTATTTTTTCACTCTGGTTCAGTGACACTCTGACTGCATGTGGGCAAGCCAGATTATTTGTGGTTGTACTTCAGACCCATTCAAGGCTCAGTAACCTTGGGCAAATCTCTCTTCCCTTGTCTCTGAAGTAGCTACAGGCTTTGTCCCTTGTTCACCCTGTTCTGTGGGAATTCGGTTCTTTTGGACAGCTGAAAGTCAGTTCATTTCTGGTGCTGGCTTGTAAGGTTTTGTTCCAGCATCAATTTTGTGATTGTTTTAGCTGTGTTTGCTTTTAAACTCTTACAGAAGACTCACCTGTGTGAATTTTCTGCACTGCTCAGAGCAAACTAAAATCCATGTGTCTGCTGATCCCGCATAACCCAGAGAGGCAATGCTCGCGTTCAGGCCACGTGCAGCCGTGTGCTCCTTGTGTGTGTGTCTTGAAGGGCAAAATGGATTCTGTTGAGTTGATTTAGCTTGGGCTTAACAGATGCCTAAGAGTCAAGGTAAGAGATGATGCTGTGTGGTGGATGTGCGAAACTAGGATTCACGTTTCTGGTCTGAATGAGGCAGAGTACAATTTGTGTTGTGTCCTGCCTCATTCAAGGTTAGCACCCAGACCTACAAGCCAGAGAGAGCTTTTTATTAAGTGTCACAAGGTTTTAGCTTACTAAGTTAAATAGGAAAATTTTTGTAAGTTCTGAGGAATTTTTTTTTAGAGCTTGGAAAGCCTTTTGCTTGGGCTGCCTCTGAAAATAACTGCAGAAAGGAGTCTGGGACACAAAGAAGTAATAGAAGGCAGAACCACTGACATGGAAAATGAGGACTAACTTTGCAGTTGGAAGGCTGAAAATCTCTGACTTTTCCCAGTAGGACATCTGCCCTCTTAAAAGAGATAGTGCTCTGTGTACAAGATAAATATTGCTGTTGTTCTCTCATGCTCTGTTTCCCGTGTTTACCAAGGAAAAATGATTTGGGGTGAGATTATAGCGAATATGATCAAATAATTGTGGCAGTACGGGTGCCAGCTTCATGCAGTAAGCCTGTCTGATCCAGCACCCAGAGAGCACATCTTGTCCCTGCAGTGCCCTGCAGCAATGACAAGGCCTGTGGGACACCTCCTCCCTCCAGTACTGCTCATAAAGGAACATTTTTTAATCATTTAATTTTAATCATTTCTTTGAAATAAGATTGGTAGGGTGATGCTTGCCTGAATAATTAAGAGGCACTCTCAAAACCAGTAACTTACCTTCAAAAGAAAAAAATGGAAACAATCTGTTATTTCAAAACTTTGGAAAGTCATTCTCAAATACATTCCTTAAATATGTGTATTAGCTAATTCCTCTCCCAAATGCTGGTGGCTCTTGTTACTAAACTTTATTGTGAAAGTATGGTTTGTTTTCAGTTTGGTCAACTCGATTTCAGTCTCGTAGATATCAGTTGCTGGTCTTGTGGCAAGAGAAAGTTGCTGACCAGGCTAATGGAGAGAGGATATGGAGATTACTTTTTACCACCGAATTCATTAATCTCACTTTAAACATGAACAAACAGCCTTACAGAATGCTTTTTTTAATGCACTAAAAAAAAATCTTTGGCTATCTAAATAAGGGAAATCCTGCCTGAAAAGGATGCAGAAATTAGAGCAAAGGTGAAACTTCCTTAAACATAAAAGTGGTGCTACTGTGTGCATATTTTGTACACACAGATGCAGAAATAGAAGGTACTGGTAATTGTTTCTTCACACGAGAAGTGAATATAATGAGAAAGCAGGCTTAGGGGGTTTATTCTTCTTTTGCATTATTCTGAATAAAGAAACTACAGCATGTCAGGAGTGTGGGAAATACCAAGTGCTGTAGGAATAGGCATTAAAGTACATGTAAAGTTCCAGCCAAGGCTTTATAGTTCACTACATATCGCTTTTCATCTCTATCAAATAATCAGCGCAGGGCCTGTGTGTTTCAGGAACAGATTCCTGTAATGGGGTTGCATGAGGTTCACACATTGCTGAGTCAGAGGTGTCGAGAACTCATACAGCACTGAGTTGAGTGGAACGGATCTCTGGCCTGAACAGGAGAGAGGGCAAGCTCAGGTTTCATGTGACTCATTGGCTAAATCAGCAGTGACTATGGCACTTAACTCGGTTCATATGGTCTATGTGGTAGTTTACAGCAGATTACTGCTTTAATGTGTTATTCCAGGTGTGTTTCTAGATAATGAGCAGCAAATAATGGATGTCATCAGACAAGGATCTGTGGTTTGAAAGTGAACTCTTCCATGCCAGAATAGCAGTAGCTGCTGTTGGAATACAATGTCAGGAAAATGTAATAGCTGTAGATAACGTTCAGTGTGGTGCACTTTCAGAGTGCCTGTCTACACCGTTCTGCAACATGGTGGTAATAGTACCTTAGGATTGTGGTGGTATTCTAAAGATGGCACACTGCAGCAGGAGTCAGATTTTCCTTGTGACTTTTCATAATTTTATCTTGAAAAGCTTTCTTCACTCTTGCTGTTTCCAAAGAGATTATGCTTACTCTGAGTGTTTTCATTCTTTATCTAGATACAAAATATTGAGAGCAAAAACCCTCCATAGGCAGACTGTCTCCACATCAGCTTTTTATAGAGTGCTGGAACTGTCTAATTAAGACCAAAATAGTTTGACCAACTGAAATATGTTTTTATGATGTAGAAAAATCCAGGAGCGAGACACATTCCCCTTTAATTATTTTTCTTCCTCGACATCAGAGCACCTGAAATCTAAGTAGTCTGCTGTATTTTCTCCTTGGGGCTTTGGAAATGAGTGATCATTCAGGTGGATCAGTAACTTCAGGTCTCATTTGGCTCTAGCATAACTGATGTATAAATGAGAATGTTAATTCTTCTCTAGAGAACGCTTTTCACATACATGTCAGAAGAAATTGGCACATCTTCAGCTTTGAAATTTAAAGTATACTTCTTAATTTATCTGATGCAACTCTGTCAAGTCTTCAGCTATTGCATTAGGTTTAAATGTCAATTGCCCTTTTTTTTCCCCTTTGTTAAATTTACCATATTTTTTTTCCTGTGCGTTTAAAGTCAAGGAAAGAGATTTTTTTTTTTTTTTGCTTGTTTATTTGTAAGGAAAGTTTCAGTGGGAGGTGGGAATACAGTTTTGTTGTGTGTGAGTAACAACTTATTACAGAGCAGAGAACAAAGCTCACAGAAATAAAACTAAGGGAAGCTTTGTTGTTGAAAAATGATTCAGACAAATCCAGCTTAGTCGGTTTTCATGTATTGCAGAAAGAAGGGTGAAATGATCAGGAACAGAAAACTCGAGGACTCTGTGAGGCCTTGGGCTCTCTCGCAGCCTGCTTTGCAAACTGCGTGCTCTGTCTTGAACTGGTGTTTGCTTTCTTCCTACTATGACTGCTGAGACATTCTTCTGATGGTTTTTCATCTGATAGATATCTTCTGTAAATCTGGGGTTTGACCAACTTCGTCTTGGTTGTTTGTATTTGTGCCAAAACTGTACCTCTCTCTGTTAGTATTTACAGCTGTGTATTTGGTACAGAGGAATTTAATGCTTTCTTAATGTTTTCATGTCGACACTTGTACTTTCCTGTCAGATGTTCTTTTTGTGTTTAAGTTCTCTTTACCCTAAATGGTCACAGTTGTCCTCCACATCTGTTGGATTTTATTTATCTTCTTTGAACAGAGTTAATCTTAATCATACACAGTAAACGCTGAGTGGATGTGGTACAGTGGTGGGAATATTTTCTAATCTCTTCCTGAAATACTTTGATAGTACTTTGATATATTACATGTGACAGTGTAAGAAAACAGTTTCAGTGTATGTGTTGAGACACCAAGGGTGCTTTCAGAATATAATTGGTTGCATTTTCTCTTGATACCTCAGGTCATTTCAGAAGCAGGTACTTACCTAAAAATAAAAGCCAGATGCTTCTGCCAGGGGGGTTGGACTAGATGATCTCTAAAGGCCCCTTCCAACCCCTACCATTCTATGATTCTATGATGAGCAGAGGTTATCTTTTCTTTGTTGTCTCCAGTTGACTGTTGCTGCCTGTGTTTCCATGTCCTGTAGCGGTCTGTCAGGAATGGGTGGTTACAGCCATAATCATTATGCATCTCTCTCCAAGTGCATTTTTGTTTGGGGACAGCAGACAAAGCAGACACAGTCTGCTGCTCAAATTCCTAGAATTAACTTGCATGAGATCAACTCTGCAATATGCAGCAACTGAACCATGTTGTCTTACCTCATTTGCTTCAGAAATTATTAGCTTTTAGTCAACAGTCTAAATGAGTTAATATTTGACTAGTGACTGTGAATTTTCAAGGCCCCTGGACAGAAACGTGTAAGGACATGATTGCTGCCCAGAGAAATGACCAGAAAGTTGTGTGTCATAACTGGAAATGGTCATAAAACACAGGAGGGTCAAGGGGGTGAAGGTCCCAAGGAGGCTGCTGACTTGGAAGATGACTCCTTTTTTCTTGAGTTTTATGAAACTTTCTCACTCTCCTTTGCTACTGATGTACGTGTGAATGGTTGGTTGTTTCTCTTCCAAAGTTGCATTTGTGTGTTTTACAGTAGTGCACACATGCTACTAAGTAATATCTGTCACCACAGCCTCTATCTGTCCTAAAAGAAGGGTTTAGTTTTCTATTCCCCCTGTATATGTGAGAAACACCAAGGATGAGGAAGATGAGATTTGCCTAGACTAGCTATTCAAGTGCTTTATCTAAAGCAGACATTTAAAGCCTTCCAGAGTCACCGGACAAACTGCTGTTCCTCCCTCACACCTTGCTGAAGGAGTTTGTGGTGGTGATGGGCAGTGTTTTACCCAGTAAGCCAGCTCTGGACACAGGTAGATAAATGTGTCTAGCATTATTCCTAATGTGTTATTTTCCTTACAGCAGAAAACTCTATATCTAGGCCTTGCAGACTGAAAAGAGTCTCTTTTTTTAACTTTTCCATGTTTTGGTGGAGTTGGACATTGGATGGGGTTTTGTAATGGTGACACTTGAAGAACTAGCTCTAGCCTTGAACGAGATGTAGCGTGAGGTTTCCCACAGATCCTTACTTGCCTGTTTTTCACTTAAATTGGAGACTACCTTTTTGATGCTTCTGCAAAGCTTTATTTTCCATGAACCACGTTGTAATTTTCTGTAGGTCTCTGGGTTGATAGACTTATGACTGCATTGAGACTGTAGATTTTATCTTGCATGTGAAACTACAGGTCTTTTTCTCGTGGTAATTTCTGTTAATAACGCTCTTTGATAGAGCAACGTTATTTCTAGTATCTGTGAGCCATGTGTGTTATCAAGCGTATCTGTATGATTCTCTGGTCAAGGCTTCGGTAACCATATGGTGTCAGTTTAATTAAAATTTAAATATGGAAATACAGTGGTCTGGAAGTGAGTAATAAGGGATCTTTTGTGTCTATTTCCATACCAGTTCAGTAGTAGGTGAAGGCTACAGTTGAAGAGCAGCTTCATCCAAGAATGTGAATTGAGAATGTCTTTGTAGCATTTGGTAGGCAGTTGTCCACGTGATAAATAATCTGGCATTTTTGATGCTGAACTGAACATAGAAATGATACCTTGAATAGTCATGAGACTATTCTGGCCTCCTGATTGCTGACCCCCAATTTTTAGTGAAAACTACATGAAGATGGCTTATTGAAACAGTGTTGCTGTTTCCAATCACTTTCCCGTAATGTGTAGACTTGCTGAGGATTTCCAATGCATTTCCAATTATTTTCAATCCATTTATAGGATCTGAAGTAACTGACATTACACATGGAGCTACTCCAATGCTATTCATTGAATTAATATCTACATATTTCCTGAAGTTTTTATAGTACAGAAAATTATAAGAGAGCTTCTTAAAATGTGAAGTTCTATGCAAAAAGTAACAGGTCTCATCTTTAAAGGAACCAATTAATTTAATCGCTGTTGTTCAGCTAAATTTGGTTCTTGGTAGGCCACACTCTGTTTTAATATTAGTATTTTGTTTGTCTGTCTCTTCTGTTTGAGGTAACTCTGTTGCTCGTTTTGGTGGGATGAGATCCTACCAAGTGGCTGTGGCAGCACTGAATGATTTTGTCCTCATGTTGTCAGCCACTTCAGACACGACACGTTAATTTTATCACACGATAGCATCACTGGACTATTGTGCATTGCTGCCAGAGCCCATTCAGAAGGGTGTCTGATCCCCAAGTGTTGAACATTTTAATACTAACTCAATTACTGTTGATACAGTGGGAAAGGTCTATATTTACTAAATACAGTTCTTGCCACAAGTCACCCATTCTACCCATGTGTGGGTAAGGAATCAAATGAGCCCATTTGATTGCTTTTCAGGCTGGTGCATATCCAACAGAGTCAGAGCCTCATTAACGAGAGGAACAGGCAAGCACAGACCAAAGAGATTCAGCGAGTGTAAGTAATTGCTGCGTGGGGATTGTAGGTCATATCTTCATGAGACACGCAGTGATGACAGAGAATGATTTAATTGGAAACAATCGGCGTGCTTCATGCGCGAGCTGCCACAGTGCCCCACTAACCTACGCAAGGCAGTGACCTCTGCTTGGGCTGTGGGTGAAGGGTGCTGCCCCTCAGGATCCCGCCCCTCAGGATCCCGCAGCCTGGCAGCTGACAGCTGAATGTGTGGAGGGCTTCTTGCTGCTGCAAGAAATTAGGTCACGGCCAAAAGTAGCCTTGGCTGCCTTTGTGGACGTGTGCCTGCGAGAGAGGAGTCAGCTGAGCAGAGAGCTTGCACGGGTTTTGCGTTTGGTTTTTTATAGCCCTTCCTTGCTGCAGAGCAGCTGGCACTATGTGCCATGAAATGCGTCTGCTTTCCAGTATTCTTGCATTAAATATTTTTAGAAGTGAATATGCAGCTCTTGTTTCTGCATAGGGGAAGTGATGGATGATTGTGGCCTCTTGTTTTTTTGCTAAGAATGTAGAATTTCAGTTAGATGGAGCGTAATAAACGTTGTATTTTCCTTGCTTTCTTCCCTGGAGGTAGGCTGAACCTGGATGGTACAGGTGTGTCAGGGAAACTTGGGTTGGAGGTAATTTTGAACTTGAGCTATATATGCAGTATTTGAAGCTCTCTTATGCTTTATTAATAATAAGTACAGAGAAACAAGTACTTTAACTCATTTTAGGATTCATTCACTCCTGCTGTCTCTTCCTCTGAGACTGGTGCCTGTTTGTGGCGTAATGGTCATTTCCATGGCAACAAAGTGTGATGATGCTTGGCAAGCTTTGACTTTTGATGGAGAATAAATGAAAGCAGATTTACCCACATGCAAGCTAACCCTGTTTTCATGTGAAATGAAGAACTTGAGAGGGAAAAAAGATATGATACAGGCTTCCTGCATCATGTTCTTTCATAGTTTCCTGTGTAACATGTAGGTTTTTCAACTGGAAGTCTTGGAACATGGACTGGACTTCCTCCTCTATGGCTGCTCCATGTCCAGTTGCTTGATCCTGCAGCCTGGTCTCAGGCACTGAGCTGCCCTTGTAGTCCATGACAGTCCTTTGTAGCAGATCATCACCTGGTTTTGATGTTCTGGTGCTTCAAAGGTTCCCTATGACAAACAGTAAATCTCCCTCTTGTCTTGCATTATGTTAAGACATGTCAGTCAACTTCTAAAAAAGATTTTGTGGTGTTGCCCTAATTATATTTTCCCCACATAACTTCTCATCTACAACTCCTGATTAATTTCCATCCCTTATCAGTAGTGTGAAGTTCCCATGATATGACGTGGGAGTACTTGGACATGAAGCTGTTGCCAGCCAGAGTGCAGAGCTGCTCCAGAGGGTGTGAGCTGATGTGACAAGGTCGCTTCTTCAACGCAAGCTTGATAGGAGGCCAGTCTGTGCAGTGAAAGTTCATAACGTTCATGCAGCACTTCAGGATAGAGTTCTCATCCTGGAAGAAGGCTCAAGGCAGTGCATGTCTTTCAAATCCAATATGAAAATCACTATTTATTTACTGTTGACATATAAGACTGCACAAGTGCTGATCTCAGTGGGGAGCCGTTGCCAGCACGAGCAGCTGGTGCACCATGAGTAACTGATGCTGAAAACTAACCTATTTTCATATTATGGAAAGATGTGACCTGAAATACGGAACTATTTCCCTGGGTATAGAGTAAGAGTCCAAGGATTCGGCAGCACTTCTAATGATGCATCATGCATTGAAAGATGAAACACTGTACTGCAGCTTTTGCTACCTTTAAAGAGTCTGTACAGCAGGTTAGACTGTCTTTTCCAATAAATTTCTGTTAAGGTTCAAACATGCTAAACTGTTTCTTAGGCAATGTTTCCATTATTTAATGATGCTCTGCTCCTATGTTTTGGAGATAGCTCAGGTCTGCTAGGAAGATAATTTAAAGGCCTTCCTTCAAATTATCAATGTTTCCAGCAGTTGTGTTTTGACAGAAGCTTTCTCTGGAACATAATTTTTGGGCTGTTGCACAACATGAGCAGAAATGGTTGCTGCTTTGTGTTAGTAAGTTGTTTAGGTTGAACAGCTCATCCAGGATCGTATGTTCATTTTGTCAGCTCTGCTATTCCCCTACTACTTTTTTGACAAATCTGTTCTTCTGAGAAGATAAAGAAATGAATAAAGCTCTGCATTCACTTAGTTGTTTCAGAAGCTGCTGTTGCCTTTACTGTCTTTCTTTGTACCCCAGCAGTGTGCAGATGTTGTGGTTTGGGGTTTTTTTTGAGAATCCACTTAAGGAAAAACAGTATTCCATTACCTAAGTAAATAAAATATAAACTGTGCTCCTTTTTCGCTTCCTATCTTATTCCAACTAGCCTTTATTGAGATTCTTGCTAATAAATTTAGAAATGGTTACCTTTCTGGCAGCAAATGAGCCTGACAGTTGGCTGAAAACAATTTGAGAAATGCCTTCCTATTATTGAATGATTCCAGCTGTCATAATGTGTACCCTCTGAACCAAGAACATGAATTTTGATTAGGCAGAAAAAGCCCACTGACTTAGTTTCACATGTTCTTGTTATAACTCTTTGCCATAATAATTGAACTAGCAGAGCTGGCACTGTGGCTTGCAGATCTCCACTTGTAGCTGTTTCTAAAGAGCTGTCTGGGTTTATAAAAACCTGCCTGATCTGTTCAGGTGCATGTTTTGAGACAAGAACTGATTGTTTCTTTCAAAAGGCCTGTGCTGTGTGTGCTTTTAATGATCAATTGGGCAGTGAAACTGTCTCTGACATCTGATCCAGTCAAAGGGTTTGCCAGGGTTTTTTCATGTGTCTGAGATACTGAATCAGCCTTGCAGCTTGCTGGGCTGGACTTTGCCTCCAACTGGCTACCCCAGTCAAGCACTACCTGACCTTCCCGGTGGGCTGTGCTCGTGGCGTGACCCCAGTTGTGGTGTGCCTCATCCTGTCAGCAATGCTCCCAAATCACACACCAGCCCTATGAAATGACTGGCAAACCTGTCGTGTTACTGAAGGTTCACTGTTATTTTGGATATACTTGCTGCTTTCGTTGTCTTTCTGTGGTGATGGAGCAGCCTAATCATCCAGAAGTGTTTGCCAGCTCAATAGCTGTTCCTTTGCCATGTCAGAAAGAGTCTCTGGGGAGAGGGCATCAGAAAAATGCTGTAGACGTTCTTCTGATGAAGTGTGGGACGGCAGGAGCTAGTTTAGTTTATGATGTACTTTCTGGAGTCAGAGAACAGTACCCCAACCTCTGCTGCCATCTCCTTTCCTCTTTGGAATTGCTACCTGAGGATTAAATGGCTGAAGATGCCTTCTGGGACTCCCTTCATGACCCCGAGCGCCTCTCTAGAGAATTTGTGCCTTCGTTTCTCCTCATGATTGCTAGTTGTCAAATGGGCTCTGCCACACATTTCTTGAAGTACAAGAAAAATTACAGTTATTTCAGGAAAGGGAGAGAGCTTGATTGCCAGGATGGTTTGCTGTCTTTATGACTTTCATCAGAGGTCTGTTCTGAATTGCCATTGCTGATCTTTACCTCTTAGATTTTAATGCAAACTCCCCTTTCAGTTTGGACTAAGACAGTTGTGCAACTTCTAGAGCTTGTTCTTCACTGTGGCAGGCACTGCACCGTGTCAAACTACAGCACTGTAAATAAAGTATCTCGGTTCTCAGGCTCAGTAGGCCTTGTTTTTGTCTGTGACTTAAATTCCCAGGGTTCTGATGATTCAACTTGCATTACATTATTAATAAATCATGTACTATTAAAATCCTAACACTGATGTTAGTTTCCTTTTATTTCTACTGTTGTGATTAATTTTTTTAATCCTTCACTTTCTTTAGAAACTAGATGCCAAATCACTTATAAAGCTGAACTTTGCTAAAAACAGTGAAGGTAAGTGCAGTAATTGTGTTTTGGTTTTTGTTTTCCCTGAATGAGTGCTTTAATAAACCCTGGTTTGTCTTAGTCATGGCAAAGTTACAGAGTTTGTGTTCTCTATCATGCTTTTAATTTTTTTTAGTAGAACAACAGCTTCTTCTGAGTGACATGTTTATCTTTAAAGTTCCATTTCTGTTTTTCTTTACACTGGGGAACTGTAAATTATTCAACAACTTACTTTAACATAGCTTCTACTGCAGTAAGGTACTGTTTACTTTAAGGAAAAATTTCATAAAAGACTAAATTTCTATAACATATCTGTTTTTCTAACTTCCCTCTAGCAATATTTACTGTTTGCTTGGTTTCGAACAACTTTTTGTTTATAAGATGAATTAGAATTAGGTTAACACATAGGATTTTATGAATAGCAGCACTCAAGACAGCAGCCTTGAGTTTTCTATGATAATAATTTGTTTGAAATCATTATGATTGATAGTGATTTCTTTGAAATGAGAATGACAGGGATCAGATGGGAATGAAATTCTGGAGTGTCCTTATCTTACCAGAGTCCATGGACTAGAAGGTCTTTTGTCTACCTGATGGATTTCTTCTGTCATTTGCGTTCCATCTCTCTCAAGAGAAGTATGTTAAAATGATCAATAGTTACTGTGGCCAAGATCTTTGAAAGATAATGTGATACTGTGTGTTGTGGTCCAGGCCCATCCAGGAACAAAGGACCAGGACATAAGTACCATAATCCGGTGGCATTAACAGAAACAATCCTCAGCTTTTACTTGCATCTGTGTGTGGAGGTCAGAGAGCCTCCTCCAGCTGATCAGTGGTAAATAGTCTGTAGATTCTTGCCTCTTCTCTCTTTGCAGGTGCTGTGAGTAGTCTCTGTTCTGGTCTCCCTGCTGATTTTAATTTTCAGATGGTAATTAGGGAAAAAAGAACCAGATAGGCTCAAGCTATTTCAAAAATCTCACCCAAACCCCCAGGTCTAGCAAAGTGATCAAGTATTAATAACCTTCTTTAATTGCTTTCTGCTGAGATCATCCAGACATTTTTCCTTCTCCTTGTACATTGGCTTCCATCAGTTTGTTTGTTGTTGACGTGCTTAACATTTATGCTGATCCTCCTGGGAAAATTCACAGCTTGATTAGAGCAGAAGCTGGGTTCCTTATTGAATAACGTGTTCAGATTTAATGATGTTCTCTTTGCCACATTTGAATACAAAATGCTCTCCTCTCCTAAAAGCACAACAGCTGCTGTGAACTTTTTGGTAGGATACAAGGTAAACTTTTATTCTTGGAAACAACACTGAAAATAGAGCACTAGGCATGTTAAAAGGTACAGGTTTATGCTGTCAGTAGAGCTGTGATTACAATAACAATTATATTATGGTACGTCATAGATATCAAGCAAGTCAGACAAAGGTCTGTGTTGAAGGATTGAAGGCAGTAGATTTCAAACTGTGCATTTTCATTGCTGACTTTATAATTCTCTTCAGTGTTACTTTTTCTGTTTGGCACTGAAAAAGCATAGTTAAAACACCATTAAATAGACACTGAACTTAAATTTTATATTAAAAATTAATGTAAACAGCCTTCAAAGAGATAACAGAAATTAGCTATTTCAAAACAACTGCAAGGACTTCATGCCAAATTTAAACTGTTTTCCCTCTCCATCAGGTAAATACCACTGCCCAGTGCTGTTTACTGTATTCACCAATAACTCCCATATTGTGGCCATCAAGACAACTGGAAATGTCTTTGCTTATGAGGTAGGTTCTCTGTTTTATTTCATTATTAATATTGTATACTTGATACATTCACATCCAAGATCACAAAATGCTTTAGAGTGACAACTTTAGTCTTGGTTTACATCCAGGGAAATGAAAATACAAGGACATGAATTGACTTCAGAAATTGTTGTCAAACTTTAGCTTTCAGAATATTAACAACCTACAGTATGATTTGAAAGATATGTTTAAAACCTTTTCCTAAGTTGATCTGCATGCACTAAATCATGTAGACCAAAATGAGTATCTTTTATATGCTCCTTAGTTGAATTAATAGACAAATTTTCTGTTTTTTTTCCTCATACAAAGTCAACAGCAAAACAAAAATTGTCTCATTTCTATTCATATGAATGAATAGAAAAGAGTATTTTAAATGGAGATGGCTAAAGAATAGAGTGAATGTCTTAATAGACACTTGACCTGCATTTTTATTTGTGTTTTGTGAACATTTGTGTGAAACCCAAGTGGAACTTTGCTTGTGATTTGTTTGCATAATCCTTACTATAAAAGCAAGATTTAGTTATTCTTTCAGTAACAAATGAATCCTTCAATTAACGGGTCCAGATCCAGTGTTGTAAAATATCTGAACAGGGAATGATCTGTTTCTAAAAATCAGAACCATCTGAAGATACCTTGATGGGAAATTCCAGTAAGACTTTTAGATACTGAGTGAAGGACAAACTGGAATCGTTGCACTGACAGAAAAGGCTGGATTTGTCATGTTTTTGGAAACTTGCTCTGTTGTAGTTGAACTATCTTCATTCCAGCTGTAAGAGCAGTCACGATTAGGTTAAAATAGAAAATATTTTCTGTTCCTCTGGAAGCATGATGCTTTGATTGCAGTGGTTGAAAGGCCATAATGAGTTTAGGAGTAGTCTTTGTTAAATGCTTGTTGTCAGTATTGTAAGACTATTGCATAGTTTGATTCAATTTATACCAGGCTTGCTAAACAACCTGTGCCAAGAGGGGCTGCTTATCATAGAATGGTAGAGATTGGAAGGAACCTCTAGAGATCATCTAGTCCAACCCCCTGCTAAAGCAGGACCACCTAGATCAGCTCACTCAGGAATATGTTTGGGTGGCTTTTGAAAGCTTCCAGAAAAGGAGACTGAGCAGCCTGTGCCAGTGCTCTGTCACCTTCACAGTAAAATGTTTTCCTAACGTTTAAGTGGAACTTCGTGTTCCAGCTTTTGTCCATTACTCCATGTTCTGTCACTTGAGACAACAGGAAAAGTTCCACCCCGTCCTCTTGACATACATCCTTTAAATACTTGTGTTAATGAGATTCCCTCCTCAGTCTTCTCCAGGCTAAACAGCCACGGGTCCCGCAGCCTTTCCTCAGGAAAGATGTTTCAGTCCTCTGATCATCTTTGTAGCCCTCCACTGGCCTCTCTCCAGCAGTTCCCTGTCTCTCTTGATTTGAGGAGCCCAGAACTGGACACAGGACTCCAGATGAGGCCTCACCAGGGCAGGGTAGAAGGGGAGCAGAACCTCCCTTGACCTGCTGCCCATGCTCTTTTAAATGACATTGGCCAGGAATGGCCATGAGGCCACATTGCTGACGCATGCTTAATTTGCTGTCCAAATTCATGCAGGGTACCACTTGAAGCAGTAGCATTTATCAGTTTGTTGTAAGCATATAATTAATTTAGGGACTTCTGGAAGTACTAAAAATATTACCATTTTCATCTGAGGAGAGCTCAGGATGTGGGTGAATAAGACAAATTCAGATTATTTGCAAGTAGACCTCCATAGTTGTCTTTCTGTGTGATGTATCTGCTTGTAAAAGTGAAACATGCATTCCACATTGATCCTCCCTGTGAAATAACATGCTGCTGCTTTTTTGAGCATCATTTAGTTTTCCCAGGTAAAGGGCAGTGCAGCAATCAGGGTGGACTGGGGCTGATGCAACTCTACTGTGTACCAATTGGCCTGGGATGTGTGTGTCTCCTCAAGGGGTGCTGACGGTGGGGGAGATAAGGACCCATTAGTGAAGCTGCCTGTCACATATTTGGCATTTGGTATCACATGTTTACTCAATAGAATCCAGTTTTTAATATCTGTGTCATTTACCTGACTGTTAGGCAGTTGAGCAGCTGAACATAAAACCCAAGTGCTACAAGGATCTTTTGACAGATGAGCCCTTCACTCGGCAAGACATTGTGACACTGCAGGTAAACTTTTCTCTCTCTGTTACGTGTTTTACTACACAGCTTTTTCGCAGAAGAATAAATGTTGCTATGTACACTGTTGTAGCAGCAATCTAGAGTCATTGAACAGAGAAATATTGTCAGTGTGTATCTTGGAGGTGTGTAGAAGAGGAACTGTGCTGTTTTCTTCATTATTCATATGAGCCACAAAGATTCCAAAGATGTAATTTAAGAGCTTGACTATTCTCTAGAGTCATTATTGTGTGCCTTGTAAATAAGCAGATAGATAATTCAACTTCATACATTGAAGAAGAAAAAAAATAAGATGTCTAGAAAAAAATCAAAGATGCCACGTAAAAAATGTGAATTTTGACAGATGTGTTTGCAGATGCTCACTGTTTCACTGTGTCTGACTGAATAGAAGATCCTGTGCAGAGTTGTGAGTTTTTGCTCTGAAACTGCATATAAGAAAAATGCTGTGACACCTCATATTTATTGTGAGACCTAACAGAAGTGCATTGGGAAAAGACTGAGAAAAAGTACAGCCATTGTCATATTTTATGTTATCAAAAGAAACGTGGTTTAGAATGTGAAGTATATAAACTTGTAGGCAGTTGACATGTTACATTAAGACTGAAGTTGATTGTCCATCTTACTCTTTTGAAGATGCCCAAGAGCGAAAGCTTCAGAAAAGCATTTCTATAGAACATTTCTCAAAATGTAGAATAAAATAATCAGCAAACCAGAGAATTTTAAGTTCTCGCTTAGAATGGTTTTCTTCTGAATAGGTAACAATATTGGTCTTTTACTGATTTTAACATAATTAAAACATTAAATTAAAAGAGCACTGTAAATTCAGAGTGTAAAAGATATTTACAGATGAGGTTTAGCTAGGGGGGAAAAAAGATTCAAGGATCATTATTATTGGAGTCATGAGTTTGTATGCATCTCATGAACAGTTAATTGCTCCTAACCAAGTCTAATACAGTCTGATTTGAGTGGAAAAAATATTTTTCCTTAATGACTAAATGTAAATTAAATGTATCCCTTCTTCCCTACTCCCTAGTGCTGAACAGTAATGTTAATAAATATTTTTCCTCTATTCCTTTGGGCATGTGGCTGTTCAAGCTAATGCAACAAAGTAAAATGTTTTTAATCCAGTGGAAGCAAAACACAGAGCTTTTTTTCAGGTTGAAAGCTCTGAACAGAATGTTATTTGAATGTAAGTGCATGGTTGCTAATGGATTTGGAATGGTAAAAAAAGACAACATGAGTGACTAAAAATGTTTCTCTACATCAGTATGGAAAAACAAATTATTTTGAACAAATAATTGAAATGTGTAGTCATTTAAAAATATTTTTATATGTTTTGGAGGTTGGGAATTCAGTGTATGTATGGAGTGTTCCTTTTGCACACCAGGCTTTGTTTTTTCTTAAATGCAAACAGATGCTATAGTCCCCTAAATCTCAACATACAATAGCTAGCAATTTAGATGTTCCCTATGTGGATTTTTATCGATATTTTTCATCTTTGTTCTGTTCTTTACACTTTGTGTTTCTGTCTTGCTTGGAAGAGTATGTCTGTTAACTAGAAGTAGATGATGATAGTTGTCCAGTCACTGCTAGAATCCTCCTGCCAGCTACATGGAGGTCACAGCCATACATCATCTGTGCCTCTCAAGTAATTTGTAACATGTTGGGTGGATTTCTTCCTCTTAAGTAAGCAACTCACTGTGGATTGATGTTAACTTCTGTAGCATGCAGTCTTGTGGTATGTCCGTCTGAAATGTATTTAGAAATAGCAAAGGTACGCCCCATCTTGGTGTTGCACTGGAAGAGATTTTGATCGTCTGAATGCTGTTGACCATCTAAAGTTTGACCCATCATCCAATTAGGTTGTTTCGTTTTGTTGTTGTTTTTTTTTTTTTAATTAAAAAAAGAATTTTCAACAAACAGCCTTAAATGGCCTCAGGGCGTTGCATGACAAGTAAGAGCCATTTACTGTGGTTCACAGCAACCACGGCAAACTGGCAGGTATACCTTGATTTCTCTTGTTGAAATGCTGTCCTACTCTGACTTGCTTTGTTGAGGCCAGAGTGTACCCTAAAGTGTCATGCCTAGCCTGAGTATTAAAATTGCTTATGTATTTGTGGTAGAGGAATCTGTTGTTCTTTTCTCATGGTATCTTCTTTACATAAATTATTGAAAGACAGAACAATGTCTCCTCTACAAACTGTCTCTTGTTGACAACACTACAGGCAGTGTGGTGGCTTCACACTGCCAAGCTCTGCCACCTGTGGCTTTGTTTCTTAGCCATGACTGCAATCTGTTGTGTTTCAGTGTGTGGCTCTAGAGCTCTGTCCCAAATCCCACTTCTCTTAAAAACCTTTCAGTTCTGTGTTGAAAATTATCACTTTCTTGTTTTCCCATTTCCTTGAGTAAATTGAGTATTGTGGTAGCTGAGAGAGACTGGAATTGAGAGGGAATTGGTAACACTGACCCTGCTGTTTGGAAGAAGGTAGATAGAGAGGAAGTTGCTATAAAAAATAATCTTTGCTTTGCAAATAACAGCTGAATGGGACTGTCTGTAATAGCTGTGTTTATCAGTAGAAAATAGCATTTCTAGAGGCTGATTCTGAATGTCCTAGGAAGCAGATGGGGTACCTGTGTTTGGTAGTGAAATACATGATAAATGGAAAATTTGAATAATGTATGTTTACAGATTATTTGTTTGATCACTTCTATACTTACCAATACATAAAGGGCAATTGTACAGAGGACAGGGATGTTCTCTAACCAGAACAGCAATTGACTTCAAACTTGACCTCCCTCTCCTAATATATATAAATAAAAACAAAACTAAAAACCCTTGCTGTTTCCAGAAGAGAATTGCATCGAATTCTTAATTTTGTTCTCAATGATAAACATTCAAACGCTAATCAGAGTACAGCCCAGTTATCTTTTCTGATGAGTGCCATGTCAGCCAGTCACTTTGATTTTAGTGATAGTTATTAGTTTCCTATTGCTGTTAACTTTGTGTGTTTAAAAGGATTTTTTTTGGATGTGGAACTAAAAAAAAAATGCAAAATCACAACTTCATTTATTATTATTGTCTTAGATCTATGCTATGCTTCTCTCTGTAAAGGAATCCATAGTGCTTCCTGCAGTTATATAAGCAGAAATGGCTTTTTTTCCCTGTTGAAATGCAGATGTCCTAGGGTAGAGCATGGCAGTTTTTCATCAACATATGTCAATATTACCCAGCCCTTCAGGGAAGGAGGTAAAGAACAATACCATATCCTGGTGTGGAAGATACATTATCAAAACTGGAATGTGGTTGTTCAGGCAAAAGATGTCATAGATTCTGGTTTAATATCTTGCTGATGACAGAAATACATGGGACTGCAGATTCCATGTGTGTTTCAATCATGTATTTTGCAAGTTATTCTTTGTGTGATTATGTGGAACTTCATAGCAAGCACATAAATAAGTATAATCTGGGTTCCCTCATGTAAGAGTGAACAGGCTGAAGCAAGATGCACAAGATCTCTGCTCAAGATGCATGGAGAAGAACAGGGTTGGGTATTGCTTTGCTGGACATGGTGATGGTCTCTGACAGTCTGACATCGCTACAAGCGTGAGATGGTCCCAAGGAGAGCAAACTAAGAAAGTTGCAATACCCTAGTTTCACATCCCATATGGTAGGAAGTGCTCAGAGGGACTAAGAACAATGGCCCCTTTCACCTCCTATCAATTCTTCATCCTTCACTGTGTCTCTGTTCACAAACCAGAAACCATGACTCAAATCTGTGAAGATGTTGTGAAGAAACAGAAATTGTTCCTGCTCTGGAAACTTATAGAAGCTGTTGCTGGGCTGTGTGCTGACAGGGGAGGGGAGTTAATGGGAAGTGTGGCTCTGCTCAATGGCAGGGCTTGCAGGGAAAGCAGAGGTAGAGGTGGTCTCTTCCTCTGAGCAGGCAGAGTTGCAATAACTCCCCCTTAACCTGTTGTGCCAGTGGTCATGGGCGCATCCTCTGAGGGTTCCTGCAGAGAGCCTTCCCCAATACGCACATGATGACAGATGCATCTGCTTTGCACCATAGAAATGGAGACAAGTTCCTGGGAGAAATCAGTAGACATAAAGAAAGCTCTGGGCAGAATGCAAATGGGTTTTCTGCTGTCAAAGGGGGGGAAAAAATCATACTGTTACATGCTTCCTTATGTCAATTTTACTGTTCCTGTACAACCTAATCAGCCATGGAAAAGAAGACATGATTCCTGACAAGCTGTTAAACACCATTGGCATTTGTGTTAGGAAGCATAACTAATGAGCTAAGTTGGAGGTAGTTGAGCTGTGCACTCTTAATTGATATTTCAGCTATTTCTCGCTTGCTCTGTGTGTGACAGATCAGAGCAGATTTCCTCTCAGTTGTGGGTGAGGGCTCTTTGACGGCAAATCCTGCACCAGTGCAGGTGCAGAGTGGCTTGTAAAGAGGCTGGGACATAGTTGATGTATGAAGGTAACAGCCCTGAAGATAATGAGTGCAGCATGACCAACCAAGGGGTAAGAGAGGAATGAGGCCTCAAAGAAATCACACACTCTGAAACTATGCTGGTTTTAAGCTGCTTTTTTGGGAAGTTATGTGTATGGTGCTAAGAGTAACAGACTTTAAGCTGTTTCCCTAAGTAGGTGAAACTGGAAAACAATAGGAGGAATCCCAAGTGGAATGAAACTTAAGATTAATTGTTTTCAGAGCTCAACGTTCAGGAAAACATCAAATATGAGATTTTTAATTGTCATGATATTAATGCTTTGAAGTCTGTATCTGTGCTGGTTATTTGCTAAACTAAAGTCTATGGTTTGTAACCTTAGTAACAAAAGCCCTAAGACTGCTACCTGTGGCAATTTGAATTTTTAAAGATGCTAGAACAAACAAAAGTAGGTCAATGAACCACATGGTTCATCTTCCTTTCTGATTTCTCTGTGCTTACACAGAACTTATTTTTTTAGGCCTTTGGGCTCTAGGCCTTAATCTTATCAAGGTTGGGAGCATCCCTGGGAGTACAGCCTTTCTCTGCCCTGTAGAGAATGTTAATTCCTTAGAACTCAAAGCTTTTACAATATTGGTACGTCCATCTGCCCGTCCCTTTCATGTCTTTGTTGGACCACTTTGATTCTATGCCCAGTAACTGTCATGGATGCAATGAGAGGAACTTGGCAGGCTAATTATTAATGTTTAGACAGTTGTCTTCCTGAAGTTATAAGACTGCATATCATTTAAAAAGTTACATAGACTTACCTTTAAAAAATGTGTACCCTGTGTTGTAGGACTCAGTACCATCAGTAAGGAAATGGTTTGTGTCTTCTGCAGCAATAGTTGGACTACTCAGATGTTTTTCTGCTCTTGGGGATGGTAGAAGCAAATGATACCTTGTCTTTAATAGCCACTGTAGTACCATCATTCCTAGTGTGCATGTTAGTCTAATTCTAGTCAAACTTCTGCTAGTGTATCGTGATGCTGTATTTTAGAAGGAATAGATATCAGCCACTTGTCCTAGGTATCCTTTTATAAGATAACATTCAAATTTCAACTTGAGGAAACATTTTTTTGAGGGTTTTTTTCCACTGACAGAGAGGAAACTGTTTTTGGAGTACATGTATGGGTTGTATGATGGATGGTGAGACTCCTGCTTTGCAGAATGAGGAACACGAGGGACAATGCTGTAAATCAACCTTTGTCAAGGTTTCCATTTGAATAAGTGGACAATAGACAATAGACCTTGTACAGAGTACTTGGTCTCAGTTTTGGGGTTTGGGGTTGTTTCAGTTCTCTAAGAAAGCAGATGGATGGCCGTGGCCTGCAAGGAAAGCGAGCTGCCCTGTTGCCTAAACCCTTCATGCCATATGGGATACATTGCCTTTGGGAGGGTTAGCAGTGATTTGGAGAGCCTTGAGAGATCTCTTGCAGGGAAGGAGACTGCAAACGTTTTTACCAGAGTAGCTCAACGCCTGCAATTAGGCTGGTTAAGCCAGTTAAATGTTTGAATGAACTGTGACTGCGAAACAGTTTGAACTAATCCAATTCATGGTACCCTGAGCACAAAACAGTTTCCTAAGGCACTGACAGTTGTGATGTCCTCTTATTTATTTTTAAACAATCAATAAATCAGTAAATCAAGAAGCTTTATTTGGAGGAGTATAGTGAAGGTGTTTTCTGGTTCATCTGTACTGCTGTCTCCTACACTTGCCATTGTCCATGAAAAGTCAGTTTCAGGAGTCAGTCTTGCCTTTCATCTTTGCCATGGATTGCTAAAAAATCCACTTGTCTGTGTTAATACACAGTTTATTTTTTTCCTTTCCTAGCAAGAGTAAGCATTACTTCCTTCACCTTTTGAAGTGGTACATTTGTGTGTAAAGCGATGATTTCCGTCTGGGAAAGCTGCAGCTCATGATTACTGAAAAGTATTTGAGAGGAGGCAACCTGTATCTTCTGGAAACACACTGAGGCCTTTTTCCATGCATCTTGCTGGCAGAGAGCAAGGCTGAAATTATCTCTATTCATACACAGATAAATATGTATGTGAGTTGATAAATAATAAATACACCTGAGAGCCATTTTCAGAGGAGACAAAAATTGTTAAAAAACAAGTCTAAATTTCCTTTTACTTGTTAGATTTATTTTTAGAATATCTGATTCTGATGCAAGGTATTAAAAAGAAAAGAATGTTTATTTCTGGCAGTCTATATCTTGGTGAAGATCTATTGGAGAAGTATAATGGGGTAGGAAGCAGTAGAAGGTGGTGGTTGGGGAAGGGGACAGCAAAAAGCCAGGAGGCCATCTGTACGGTGATGACACAGCTTGATTTCACAAATGTGTTTTGGTTTCAGTACCAGAAGTAAAACTAAAAATTCACTCACTAGTGGAAACATATAATTTCAGGGATGAATAAAAAGCATAATTAGATCATTTAATAAGTGATGGAGCTACCAGCTCTGCTTGTATTAATCATTACTTTTAGCAGAGATGGAATTATCAGAACTTCTTATCAACAGCAGTGGACTGAGAAGCTTTGTTAAATTTGAGATTATACTATTCATGTTAATGTCGTAGTTCTTTGCATAGTATGTTGCATTATTTTTATCCTAAACTTGAAACTATTGTGTATTATTAAGATACTTTGAGGAGGTTTTTTTTGTTTTGAATTGTTTTCTGTAATACAGATGTAGCAAAAATAACTGGATGGATATTTTGACCTTCCTGTGCAGCAGGGAAGCTGGAGGACAAAACCTTGAATTCATTGTGAGAAGAGGATTAAGGACTGTTTAGTAATAGTATAATATAACCTAGATCACCAGTAGGCATTCGTCTCACTCTCTCTAACAAATTATCAAAGTTATGCAAAGAGTTGCCTAGAGATAATGTAAAGCCTCTCAGTTATTAATAGGACTTTATTTATGCTGTTTTCCTTGAGTCATCACTCGATAGTTTCCATAATGTCACTTTTTGTTGCTTTTTCATTATTTTTTATTTTTAAACCTAATTTTGTAAGCAGAGATTTCAGTAGTTAAAAAGAACTCAACAGTCGAACCAGTTCTGACTGCCAAGTCTTGCTCTGAGGTTTATTTGTATTTTGAAATGCATTACAAAAGTTCACACTGATCTAAGTGAAGAGAGGTAGATGGTATGATTTTGCGTGGATCTTAGATCAGTGCACAGAACAAAGAGAAGAATCTCAGGGCATGGCAGCTACTCATTCTTTTTTCTCACTAGGTAGGCTCAGCTCAGTTCTGTTAGTGACTTCTGTAGGTAACATATGTGTAATACTATGATTGGGACTAATTTCTGTGTCCTGAAGGAGCCTACTGTGAAAAGACTCATTGCTGATGTTAATTTGAGTTGATTGCTTTCTATTTATTTTTCATCTTTCTGTGGTTTGGAGAGTATGGAAGTTACTTTTGTCTCTCCCTATTCATTTATTATAGTGTTGTCTGCCCTTCAGATTAGTCTGTTGCAGGGAGTGGATGCCTAACAAGCTCTGATATTTGTTTTTGATTATTATTTTCAGGATCCAACAAACCTGGATAAGTTCAATGTCTCAAACTTCTTTCATGTTAAGAACAACATAAAAGTAATTGATCCAGGTAAGGATGAATTGAAGGTAGCCTGAGAAAACACACAAATATGCCAATTGTAAAGACAATGTGATGGAATTGACACTTTTCTGGATGGACATGCCTCAGAGGCTAGCAGTAACTGTGAAAGCTTCTTGGAAATGTGAATAACTTGTTGAAACTGTCTTTTTCACAAGAAAAGATGTTAACAGATTTTGAAGCAAAAACATTCTCTCAGAAATCATTAACTGTCTCTGTTGACTACTGTACAAACACAGAAAGCTTTCTGTATTCTTTAAAAATAGGTAGATGAGAGAGATGTGAGGAAGAAATTTTTTTTCTTTCCAACACAGTCCTCACCATTCAGTAAGAAGATAAAGGACAGACGTTTATGTTGTTCTGTAACAGTTTTACAAGATTTGCGTGTAGCTACATAATTTCTAGTGATTTCAAAGAAATTGTTGTAGTACTTGAAGTTGTTTTCTTTTTTTCTTTTGTTATTCTTCATCATATTGGCATTTATTGTGCAATATTTCAAGTTATACTGACCTTGTTTGTTACTGTTTCTGCAGGAGTAAATATAGCCACTAGGCCTTTTTAATTAAAAAAAGTGGAAATACTATCTTGATTTTTTTTAATAACTAGATATGTAATAAACTGAAGAAGAGCAACATATATTTTTTCTTTTAACTCTGAGTGATTTAACTTTGTCTTATCTAGATGAAGAAAAAGCAAAATTAGATCCATCTTACTATTTGAAAAATACAAATACAGAGACCCGAGAGACTTTACTGGAGCTTTATAAGGAATTCAAAGGTGATGATATTCTAGCAGCTACTATGAAGGCCCCTGAAAAGAAGAAAGTGGATAAGCTGAATGCAGTAAGTAGTTTGACACTTGTTGACTTCTTAAAAAATGTTACTAGATGTTTTTCAGCTTAGAGGCTACATTGCAAAATGAGTTATCATAATAGAATCTTTGCATAATGATATATTAAACATTAGTGGATGCAGTAACTCCCTTCAGCTCAGCACATGGGCAGCCTTAACTAGAGTTTTATTAGACCAAATGTAATAGGTAACAGATGGAGAATTATCGCTGCATCATGCATCTGTTTCTTTCTATAGAGGCTGGAGTGGAAGGTCTGCCTACAGAAGGATGGCATTGGTATATTTCTAGTGCTTAGATAGTATCTTCAGTAGTTAAATTTCAAGATCTAATGTCTTTTTCTCTTGCTTTTTCCTCTAACAGGCTCACTACTCCACTGGAGCAGTAAGTGCTTCCTTCACCTCCACGGCAATGGTGCCTGAAACTACTCATGAAGCAGGTATCAGAACTGCTCAGCTACAAACTGTTTATTTACTTTCCAGTTTTAAAGTATGCTCCCTAGCACATGTACATTTGTGAAGACTGAAGGAATGCATTGATAATTGGTCAATACTGATGCCATGAAAATGTATTCCCAGAGCAGATATAGCCCTACTTTCTAGTGAGCTCATTCTGAAAATAATGGAGCAATTATGAATTAGCTTTGGCTTTGAATGGCAGTTGCTTATGTTGAACTGAAATCAATTCAGTGTTTTGTGTGCTCAGGGATCACAAAATGGGATATCCACTTATGGAAGTTAGGAATGAGGTATAATCTCTCCTCAAATAGCATACAAAATCTTCACTGTATTTCTGACGTAATCTGATATTGATCAGAATGACAGTAAATTTTGTGGTGGTAACTTTTGATTTACTGCTTTTCAGGGTTACACAAAAATGCATTTTAGTACAATAAAGTTTTCCTTTTGTTCTCCAGCCTAAACACAAATGTATAGAACTTACTTTAATATGAATATTGCTTAAATAGCTGAGTGATCAATATTTCCAGTTGAAGAGAAAGGTCTGGCTTTTGGCACTAAAATTTAGAAGTATGTGATACACATAGGCCAAGGTTGAATACATTGCTGAAACCACAAAGTTCAGTTCCTTTAGTTAGTGGATTACAGCAATTTGCAAGTGTCTCTTTGAAAATATCTGACTAACTGGACGTTTTGACGAAATGGAAGTGGAAACATCCTGGAGTTATCCTTTGATTTGACTTTCCAGTAATGTTTCCAGTAACGGCTTCATTTGTTTTCAGAGCTGGGTAGGTCCTCATATGTCAGCAATTTGTGGTTGACTGATGACTACCTGCTTGGCTTGCAAGTTTGACAAGAAAGAGTTTGGTTTCAAAGTAACGTTCGTGATTGGTACACGTTGCTTGAAAATTGCAGTTTGTAATAGTGAACGATTCTGTGACTTAAAAATATAGATGATATTCTTGGCTCTCGAGTTGGTGGTTTTCTATAATGGAAAGTGTTTTGCACAGAGATTAATGGGAGGTTCTCATAGATGAATTGCAGAGTACAATCCCTCAAGACCCAGCATCCCAGAGGAGGAGGTCAGACTGTAGTATCTCATCAATTTGTTTTCTGATGATTTCTAAGTGTCAATGAGTAAGCTTCCAAAGAGCTAATTACTGGGTTTTGCTTTGATACAGCTGCTATTGAAGAAGATGTTGTGAGATACAGATATGTGAAGAAGAAGGGCTATGTGCGACTTCACACCAACAAAGGAGACCTAAACTTGGAACTGCACTGTGATATGGTACTGTGTGCCCTGTCAGATGAATCTCTAGATAACAAACAGAATACGAGCTAGCAAGGGAAATATCCAAAGAAAGGAATATTGTGTAGTTGTAATAGATACAGACAAATAACTAGTTTTTAGTTGTTTCAACATGTTTTAATACATATACAAAACTCCATTGTAAAATGTACATGTATAATTTAATATATTATACTCCTATCTGTATAAATGCTCTCTGTGAGAAGTCTCATACATTTTAGTGGACTGCTTATTTATTACAACATGTCAAAGTACATTTTTAGAGCTTCAAAGGGTTCAGAATTATTGTGACTCAAACAACGAGAAGGAAAGTAGAGAGAAAAAAGAGTATGGAAAAGAGAATAACCAAAGACATCTGATAGGCAAATGAGTTGTGGTAACACTGATGTCTGAGATATCACTGCTTAATAGTGTGCTTGTTTATTAATTTGGATATCTAGATCTGTAAAAGGAAAAAAAAAGTATTTTTCAATGTAAAAACTCAAAACTTCCATTGTTTACTGAGATTTTTATCTCAGATCATAGTCCTGAAAGTAGATGTTTTAAGAAGTTGAAGGATGTGAATACGGATTTAAAGGGTAAAACTGCTTGTTGTGACCCTCACAGAATTCAAGGGCAGTGGTGCTGGCTGAGAGCTGGGGTGCCTGCAGTGAAATCCAGACACGCACTGGGAGAATGCATCATATTTTTTTTGCCTGGGAAAAAGAAAATGGAGCAAACAAGACTAGTCTGCTAGCTTTCCCTTCTCTTTCTTTCTCTCACACGAGTGAGGAGGAAGATATATTTAATCAACTCAACTTAAGCTGTGGAAACAGTTTGAGAGTCTCCACAGCAGCCTATCATGCCAGTAATTCTGTAGGTCCCTGTCATCCCTACAGGTGTTTTCCATGCTCTTAAATAGTAACACTATGTAATGAGGGGAAAAAGCAGAGGATGTTAGTACAGCAATATTTAGGGGAAGCAGCAGAATGAGCAGATTGCATTGAATCATTTGCTTTGCCATATGTTCTCAAACTGATTCCTGGCTAATGCAGGCTGACTGCAGCTATTCTTAACAGCGTGGGCTTTTTGGCCACATGTGTGACCAGCGTCACTCAGTCCTGAGGACCCAGTCTCAATTGCCCTTTATAAACTTCCTGTGTGATATCCATTGTTTCCTTTTTTCCAGATGAATTCCCATTCATCTCCCTTTCACCCACACTGCTTCCTCAATGTACACTTTGGAAGTGTGCACTGTTTTACACAACCAGAACTGCTCCAACACTGGATTCTAGCCATCTGTTTCTTTCATTTCTTTGTGTCAACTAGATCTGTGTGAGTTAAGCAGACCTTTGGCATTGCACAGAGGAAAAATACATACATTTAGAATAAATAAGGAAAAACTTGCTGCTTTAAGGAGGTTTCCACAACATCCACTTAGGTCATCATCCTGGGTCTATTAAATCAGTTCTTCCGGGAGGTGCTTGTTTTTCTCCCTTTACTATATAAGGAGTTTATGTTTCTAACTTTGTTTTTCCTGAATCACACTGAGGTCAGGCTCAGTGAAGTAGAGCAAACATCTTACAACCATATAACACATATGTAGGTCACAAGCATATATACAGATCAGCTGCAATGAGTCTATTGGGATTGCAAAGACAGACATAGAAAATGGGGAAATGCCAAAATGAAGCCTCTCTAAACACATCCAGTTCACCTGAGCTTTGAATATGTATGGTAATATTCTTAATCATATGCTGAGGCTTTTTATCAGCTGAACCAGTTCTGAGGGCTGTTTGGAACTGTGTAGTGAAAGGGTTTATATGCAGAATTTGATTTGCCTGAAAACGTATACAGTGTGGATAATCTCCAAATTAAAGTTGCACAGGCTTTTTAGTGCCTGACTTTTCAAAAAACCTTTGTGATTTTTGTTTTAATACAGTTGGCATAGGTAGTACCCTATCTTTCAGAAAGAAATGGAGAAATAAGTTTCAGCCCAAAGCACTATATTAGTACCCCAACGGATTTGAGTCCCCTGGATTCAACACACAGATCTGTGCTGCTTGAAAAAAATAAAAGACCCAATAGCAGTAATACGTTATCACTGCTGTTTGAATTCAGACAAAATATATGTGATTTGGAGAGTTCATGCGTCTTCTCTCTCAAACAGTGCAACTGTAGAAGCAGGTATATGATTTATAAACCATATTATAGTGGTGCCTGGCTTGTCTTTTTAAAGACTGAATGCTGCTTGGCTGGTTGTTGTCTTGACCCGGCCACACACTCCTTTATTTTAATTGCTGAGTGATATCCTGTGCTCTGGTTATTATAGAAGCCACCCTAGCAGTGGTTGTATTTGCACGGTGCTGCAGATACATGCTTTGGGAAGCTTGAGGATGAAGTTACTATATAAATACAACAAATGAATACCTGTGTCCAGAGGTGGGACTTGCCACATTCAAATTACATTTTAAAATAGTCTTATGGGTTAGATTTCAGTATACCCTTTGAGATGAAGCCTTCTTGCTGAAATAGAGAACAGCAAGTGACATACTTGCTGTCTTTGAGTGTACATCTAATGAGTCTTCAATTGTATTTTAATGCTTGTGGGCTGTATTTAAGCAAAACATTCTTGAAGTTGTGCACTCAGCAGTTCTGCACTGCTTCTGAAGTCTACTCAGTATCTCTTTGTCTTTAGTACCTCCCTTGGGTTCTTACAGTACCTCCCTTCACATCTCTTCTGTTGCCTGTTCTTTCTTTCCTCTGTTTTTTTTGTGAGCTCTCTGGCAGTATGGATTGTTTGGTGTTCAGTAGCAAATGTATGCATGGAAACTTGTGTTTAAAAATAAACCTAGGGATCTTCATATACTAGTACTTCAAGGTGCTAGTCAATACGATTGATAGCGATGAGATTCTTCCTAGCACCAGAAACCTAATCAAGAAATATTTAGTATTGGTCCAAGGGAGGAAATCAGTGCTGCAGTGTGATTGAAGTCATCGGTTACTTTGTGACAGGATTCAGGAAGAGAGCATGAAATAGGGCTAGAATCCATGTATTTTCTGTATTTGAAATCACTTGTTCAGAGCACTAGAAAACTTCACTTAGATTCCAGAAAGGTGATGTGTGATTTAAGTCATTGGCCTGAGAAAAGACAATAAAAAGACTTTAGAAGGTAAGCTGGATTTTCTTCCACCATTTTCAATTTGTGCTTCAAATGAGCAAAGGTAGACTACTGTTCTCTCTTTGCATTGTAGCTGTGTGCCTAGTGCTCTTTGTTGCCATTTGTTTTTCTTACTCAGATACAGTATGTTCCTCCTGGTGGGGACTAATATCAGATGGCCATTTGTTAGGGACATGTTCCAGGAAGCTGAGTTCAGCTGGGCATAAGCAACATTTGTTGTATACAGTAATTGGAAATAAATTTACAAAAATTTTACTTGCCAGTAATTCTGGCAAGTACAGAAGATGTAACAGCATCCAACAAGCTCTAGTCTTATGCACTGGCAAATTGTGAAGAAACAATTCATGAAAGGCAGCGAATGTCACTGGATTTCTTGTATTTTGTTTACTGTGGTTTTTCTAGTCTCCTCAGGTTCCTTTAACTTTTTTAATCAGGATGCTACTGGGAATGGCTGTATGTCATCTGTGTGTATTCTCTGTATTAGTCACTATAGTGATGCAGTTATACATTGCAGGTGGTGGAGCAGCCTCCTAAGGCAGGGTGAAGGCTTTACGCTGTACAGGAAGTCAGATTGACTTGGATGTGGAAATAGAAAAGCAGTGTGGCATAATGGATGGAGAACTAAGAGCTGGTAACCCCTGAATTCTTTGTCTTTGTCATGGACATGCTGCATGATGGAGCTGTGTCATTTGGTTATGGATTTTTTTTTAAAATCAGTGGCACCCCATGTATTTAATTTCACAATAAGCAGTAAAATACAGGCATAATTTTGAATTCCCAGGCAGTAACATGTATCTTAGATTGCTAGAGTGCAGCTACACAAATAACCTAGGCTGCCTGATGGAATCAGCAGCCCTATATAAGAACAGAAAAACAGACTACCAGTCTCTGCACCTATGATGGGGAATAAAATCTCCTGCCTTTGCTTTTAGGTTGCTTTGAGATATTTAGTGCTTGTAGTTTTGTGTTTTCATTGTTCAGTGGGAATAGGTATAAAAAACCTGACACTCCAGAAGACCCTGTCAAAATGATTAACAGGTGGTTTGGTGTATGATTTCCCTTCTTTCCTTTGTGAATTCTCCTCATGCAAGTGGTCATTCTGGCGGTCAAACACAGTAACTGAATACTAATCCACGACTGCCATGGCAGTTTTTGTCAATTCACTTGTCTCTCTCAGGTTTAATATTTTTAGGTTTAAGGGCAACTTGGCATAACAAAGAAGAATGTGAGATAGATTTCAAAGCTCCATCCAGCACTCCACAAATGCTTTTTGAGGTTTTAGGACCTGGCAAACTCTGCTTAATGATGATGTCTTGGCATAACTATCTGAAGAAGCCATTATTCTACTGACACTGATGTTTTAATCTTTTGAGGCCCTCTGACCTGTTAAATATGTCTGTGATCTATAAATGTGTAATCCAGCCCTTGTTCTTTGAAATGGTCTCTCCTTTTGTGTGAGGGACTGTTCTGAAGATCAGAAGCCTGTAAACTTCCCAGTGGGAAAGAAATGAGTTACAGAAAAAACTCCTTTGACCTCCTGGCATGACAGGGTTCCCCAGTCTTCCTGAATCTCTCATTTTTCTTTCTGTTTTGAACCTCTGTTCTACTCACTTCCTGTCAGCATCATTGTGGCACTGTCTGGCAAGTAGCTGGCTGATGTTTTACCAGTGTCTTCTGTTCACTCAGTAAAATGGTCGTAGGGATGAAGTACAGGGGTCTTGGCATGATTGGAAATGCCTTATTTATGTATTTATTTTCATCAAAATAGGACATAGTGGGAAGAGCTGCAGTTTCCAACTTCGAAAGTTCTTGTCTACAGAAACTAAAAACAAACAAAACTGTCTGTTTCCAGTAGGAGAAGAGGTGAATGAAAATGTTTGTTTGAGAGGATGTCGTTATTTTTTGGTGGTTTTTTTTTCCTCAAACTGCTACAATGACAGATCTGCTGCTCTTCTTTGTGGTTGAGAGTAGAATGGCTCTGCAAAGTCATTGATTAACAGGTCAGTTCTATGTGGTTAAGTGACTAGAAGGTGATATTTCAAATATTTTTAACTTTGAGGGCATAACAGTCATGCTTGAGAAACATTTTAATCCATGATTGAAGTGCTTAACTGGATGCTGCCATTTGTCCTCAGTGCTGTTTTGCAGCAGGGAAGGGGCAGTGGGAGTCCCCCATGTTCCCCACTGCCCGTGCCTGAATGGGATATTCAGCATGGGGTTGAGAAAGTGCTCAGCTACCTCCCTGTTTTCTTACCTGTCCTTGCACCATGGGGCTTGCTGCCTGTGTCTATCTCAGTGTAGTTTTCTGGTAGCCTATGGCATTGAGTAGCTAATGGGAACGCAATTGGCACATTTGGACCTTTCTACCTATCCAGGCCCTCTGACAAGCTTGGATCTGGAGAAGGAATTGATTGTTATTGGATTGAGTTGCATATTTTTTTGACATTTTGACAGTGCAGGCATCCCATACCAACTGTGTCAACTGTGTCACTTAGCGATCCGGAACCTGAGGATGAGGCGAGTGGTTTGGAGTTACACAGCAGCTGCTCTTTGTCTTTCTCTGACGTGTTTCTTGTTTGTACCTTGGCTTCTCTGATGAAAGCAGGGTGACCTTGGGAGGCTGACCGCTACCAGAGCTTCACTGTCTAGTGTGGAAGTGGTTATAGGTTGCATCTTCTGAAAAGGTGGAATTTATGTGCAGTCAGTTGCAGACGGATGAAATACCAGGACCTGCTGTTGCAGGACCTGTGCTGCTTCAAGTTTTACAGCTGCTGAGGTTTGCTCAAGAAATTAAAATTGCATCCTCATTTAGATTGTACCTACCAGTGCTGTATTGTACTTGTTGGGCCCAGCCCCTTCAGCACCCATCCTTGTACCCCACAGTCTATGCCATATTCCTCAACCCTTCTGTGACTAACAAGTCTGAGGTTGGGAGAAGGACTATTTTTTCTACCACTGCCATAAATAAAAGTTAGAAGAAAAGTAATGACTGTGGCTAGGGATGGTGACTCTGCCTCTGGAGAACTAGTAGTTAACAAGAACAAATTAGATCAGTGAGTTAGATGCACAACTTGAGTTGTGCTCAGCTAAACTATATTTGCAAAAAGCTAAAAATAAAACTGGAGTATGTAATGTTTTTATTGGCATCTTGTCTAAGCTGAGCATCTTCCCTAGACTGAAAATACAGTAGCATCATTATTATCAGTACTGTGGAAGAAATGCCTTTGCAAAGTGAAATTTGGCTATCTGCTGGAGTCTGTGCTAAACAGCTAATTATATTCTAGTGGGTTTCTGTGTAATGAAAATGCAGCAATTCTCCTCTTTGTTCTAAGCAAACTTTGGGTCTTTGAGGTAGCAAAATAGGCAAATGTTTGCTGTCAACTCAGCAGTCTATTACCCGAGGCATAGTTTGCTGGCCAAGCTTTTTACCCCACAATGCCCTGATGCTTTCATCTCTCCCAGTGCTGTCTCACTGGAACTGTACTCTTCTGATCATAGATCACAAATTGACCCGAATGCATTTGCTCACTGTACGACTGGGTTGAGAATGGTGCCCCTTACATGAACTGTATTTTTTTAACTGAACCACTGTAGGGCAGATATCGATTGCTGCCATAACCTGTCACTATCCCAACCCCTCTGGCATGTAGCAGTGCTGTTAGCAGGGAAGTGGAGGTGGCAGAGGGTGATGTTTGGGTCTATAGTAAATGTTTCTCCTGCAGAAAATATCACTGACTTGTCACAGTGAAATTCTCTCTCTACTTTTGCAGTGAGCTTTGTGAAGATTCAGATTTTCTCATTCCTCTTGCCCTGAAACAAAAAAAGTGTGCTCCTAGTACATTGGTGCATAGTGAAGTAGTAGCTTAATCTGCCTTCCAGTCCAGTGTTATGCATTGAAATGCACTAGAGACATTTATATGTCCAATTTTCTGTGACTTAATGGGGGGAACAGACACTTGCACCTGATAAATGCTGGTTCCTGAAACTGCTCCATTAGTTTTGCCTCTGGCTAAGCTCTAGATAAAGCTAAGCTTTTATTAGGGTGAGTTCCTTCATGTGGGATGGGTAGGCTAAAGGATTTCAGATTGAAAGAGATGGAGAGAACCAAGTTTAAACCTTACCAATTCACCTCTATATGGTCTAACACATTAGCTAGAATGAACAGTTACAAGATTGAAAATGTTCTATGTAAAAAAAAAAAAAAAAAAACCAAAAAAAAAAACCAAAACCAAACCACTAAAGAAACAAAGCAAAAAAGTAAAAGAAATTCTACCTTGTATTTTAAAGGAAATATATGCTAAAATAATGCAGGCTTTAGAAATTTCCACCGCTAGTTCATGCCTCTTAGTGACGGGAATCTGGCATTTGTGTGATAAGATGAAGACTGGAGAATGCAATTTTAATTTGTGAGGAATGAGCTTTTAATTATTGCAAATTATTTCTGCTTTGAAACATAGGGTTAATGAGCATATATAAAGCCTCTGTAGTTTAGTGCAACTACCATAATTCATCCAATTTAGAGAGACAACAAAAAATAAAGGGGAAGTTGAATTATACAGATGTGCAAATGACAGCTTCTGAATGCTTAGTGTGAAATTTCACTTCAAGGTTTATGCAGATCCTCAAGGGATGGAGCAGTTTGAAATGATTAGCTCTTCACATAGTAAAGCCTCCTTCCCTGCAGTCATGGCAACGACTTAGAAGCTCCTCTCTTTTCCCATCTCCCCAACCTTGGCAACACAAGTGCCACAGGTTTTTAATCTACTTCTGGTTGGTTCTTCAACTGCCCAGTACAAAAGGTAACTTCTACAAATGTAATGATCCATTTGAACTGATAACAAAGGAGAGCTGCAAACTGAGAAATGAGATAGTGAGCTGGCTTAGTTAGTCTAAGTCCTCAGGTCTTAGGATGCAGCAAGAGAATTCATTCTGCCCAGTTTGGAACCACCCTTGCTGGCAAAAGGGAAACTAAAATTGACTCAGTAAGTGGAACAATTTAAAATGCATTTCTCCTAGAACTTTATAGAAAGGAATCAGAGGGGTTTTTTTCTTCTACTTTGGTTTTCTAAATTGTATATTCATTTCTTCAGTGTTTTCCCACTATCCATGGTTTTACAATCAATTTCTTCTCACAGTTGTGTTTGTATGGTCATTAGTAGCTATCTCTAATTCTGAAATTTGTGTGGGTCTAGTAACTGGTAGAGTGCTGGTTATTTCCATGTAGAGTTACCTACTAAGTGTGTAGCTAAATGGAGAACTTAAAACATGGTCAGAAAACCATTGAGGTATTGGCACATTAAAGACACGCGTCTGTGAGCCAAACAAAGCACTTATGTCATCTTCTGGGATGAATATTCTCCTGGATTCTTGTCTCAAACCATTTATTAAAATTCTACCACTTGTCTTGGGTGTGAATTTTCAACAGCTGAAAGATGGTTATCTGGCATCTACAAAAATTAGTTGCGTAGTTGAAGCAGGAGACTAATTTTTTGTATATTATTTTTTTTCTTCTTTTTATCATTTGGAGAGAAAAGTGTCTTCAAGCTGAAGGCTGTCATACAGAGACACTGCTTTCACTTACACGCTCTCCACTTGACTGAAGAAAAGGAGGAGTTCTCTGGGCTGTTTTACTACACTTTTCAGCAAAAAAAAAGCCTTTCACAATTTTTGAATTTGACTTCTTAGGGCCTCTGAGAAGATACTCCAATAAATTTTAAGACATACCTTTTTTCTGTCTGTAGGTGTCAGATCAATAAGTTAACAAATTAATTTAGCAAATTGACTTTCTTACATGTAAATGTGAGACATAGTCAACAGTTTAAAATCATTTCAGTTATTTTCTATTTAATGTAAAAGGAACAGAGGAAAAAGTTAGCAGCTGTTGAGGTCAATTTGAGACAAGAACAGCCAAATGTAAAAAGAGACCCTGGAGCCCACTGTCAGTAGAGGAAACAAGAAACTGGTGTTGGCTCCTGCACTTCTACATTTGCAGGTGCCTCAACCATCCCCTCCTCCTTCAGAAATGGTGTGAGGCAAGTGGTGTGGAGGAAGTTTCTGAAGAAGTAGACAGTTTTGCATTCCAAGACTGCAAGTCTGGTGTCTTCCATAAGATCTTAAACTCAAATAACAAAGTCAGGTTTGTTTATATATATTTCTCATCAGCCTTTGTAGTTGAAACAAAGACTTCAAAGACGGACCTTGTTTGTATGGTCAGTGCGGAATGTAAATTCATTACTGAGGTTCTACACCTTCCCCATAAACCTTAAGCCTTTTTCTCCTGCTTTGGACAGGATGCAGCTTTGAAAAGTCCCTGAAATGTGCTTGGCAGTGTGAGATTTGGCAAGAACGTGAACTGCTTTGAATAAATCAGATAATCTAAGCCAGATATTCTAGATCAACTGCATGACTGAAACTGGGGTTTATTACTGATTGAATGCAAACCTTTTTATTTGTGTCTATTAAAAAGCACTATAAAAGGTAATGGTAATGTTGCTAAGGAACTGTTTACCTGCCAAATGTATCTGTATGATGCGTGAGGTGACCATGGGAACCAATTTAGTAGCAATTATTTAAAGAAAACCTTGCAGCAAAATGATTATTGCATGTATACTAAATATTTTTTGCAGTTGTATTTGAAAAGCTTCATTCTGGGAAAAGATGTAATAACTAGAAATCCAGGTACAGAGAAGGGTCAGCAGGTCCTGCATAAAAAATATATTACTAGAGCCAGGTGTTTTGATGTATATTTTACGAATCATGTTTTGAAAATAAATAGGAAATCCTTATTGGGTTATCAGCTCTGTGCAAATTTAAAGCAGGTTGTTATGTATTCTTGGGGGACTCAGTCTTTTGCCTTACTTCATTTTTCTTAAAAAATTAATTACAGGTTGCAGTATTCCCCCCAGAGAACTTATTAACTATGTCCCTCTCTCCAAAGAGTGCTTAGTTCTCATGAGATACAGTGCCTTAGGCTAAAAGCTACTGATTTCATTTCTGATTCATAAAGAAAATTTTTAAACTTATTGTTATCCTTACCGACATCTTTAATGAGTGGCAGCAAGTAACACTACGGCAGCATGAAGGCTGTTAGGACATCGTCTTACAAAGGGAGCATACACTGCACAAGTGAGTCTTCGGGGGTTGAATTTTACTTGAAAAATAAAGTACAAAGATTTTTTTTCAAGCATGTGTGTCCAATACATCGAAAAATTTTTGCATTTGCCATAAACATTGAAACTATAGGAAAGATTTACTTATGAGTAGCCCCCAGGATGCTACCAAAATAGTGGCATTCTACCATAAACCCATTGTGGTACCATTACCATTTTAACCCAGTAATGATTGATATAGGGAATCTGAGATCATAGAATGGTAGAATCATGGGGATTGGAAGGGACCTCTAGAGATCATCCAGTCCAACCCCCCTGCAGAAGCAGGTCCACCTAGATCAGGTCACACAGGAACGTGTCCAGGTGGATGTTGAAGACCTCCAGAGAAGGAGCCTCCACACCCTTCTTGGGCAGCCTGTGCCAGGACTCCCTCACCCTCACAGAAAATAGCTGGTATAAGATGAATTAATTTACTTTTCAAGCTGTGGCCCATCTGACAACTGTCTATATCTATGTAATGAAGAAGGAGTCATTATAAAGAATTTCTAATGGCAGAGTTTGTTTTTATAATTAAGAGTCATTTCAGTGTCAGTAAAGAGAGGTGAGAAGGATTATGTTTCAGAAAATACAGAAGATGGAAGTTCTGTGTGGTTCCAAGTGAATGCTTGTATGGATCTGCTTTTAAATAGGTATTACTTTATTGTTAAATGATTGCAATCAAGCTTGCCTTACAGGTTTGGTTTTTTTGCTTTTAATGCACTTTAGGCTGCGTGGCTCAGTCTCACTGCCTCTGCAGCTCTCAGACCGAGAATGATGTCATAGCAATGCAAAGTGAATCAGTGTCTGTCAGAAAGAGGCTTCAAGTCTTTTGTGTTCGTTTACAGACATTGTGACTCATGCTGGGGCTTTGCTTGCACGCACATAATAAGGATATTTTCAAGGCTTGTAACAGCACAGATTAGTTAGCTGTATTCTTTTGTAGAATTGGAATATAGGTATGCACATGATCCACAGTGGGGCTGGAAAACATGTCCAAGTATACAAAACAGTCTATTTCTGTACTTGTATTTGTACATATAAAGATATTTTAATATTGCAGAGAAGCTGTACAGTTGCAGTGGAAGGGTAATCAGTTATACAGAAAAGTTTTTCAGATGGTACTATTGGAATGCCATGGATCACTAACGCAAATTAATAGCTTTAATTTTCACTGTAAAAGCAAATTTTACAAGTCAACAATATATCTAACATCTTATACACACATATACAGAAAAAATACATATATTTAACAAAAAAACAAATTGTCTTCCTTTATTTTTCCAATGGTTAGATGACTTGTGGGATCAGTCCCCCTTTTAGATCTAAATGGTGAAGAGGACCAAATCCTTTTCTCCAAGTTAGCTTCAGTATGCTTGCTTTGAAATAGTGGAGCACAGAAGTCAAGTTCTTTCTTACCCTGGGAAGTTAACTTTTTTTGGTGATATAAGTCCCCTTTTGGAACAGCATTATGATATGCTGCTGGAACGAAGTTACTTGAAAGTCTCAGAGCTTACCTGCTTTCACCATCATTATCTCTACTGGGAGCTCATATTATCTGAGCTAGTGTTCAACACTTTTTTGTGCTAATTGAAAGTGTTTGGTTTCATTTATTTAACACAGTGTGTGCTCTCCAGTACACTGTAAAGGAGCACGTATGTTTTCTTTTTCTCCTGTAGCTAGAGACTCGTTCATTTTCAAGTCCTGCAAGGTTGTTTCTTTGTAAGACACAAAGGATTCGCAAAAGTTATTCTTCTAAACTATGTAATAACCAATTTGATTGTCTAAAGATATTGCTTAATTAAAACTTCCATTTGTGTTTCAGACACCCCGAACATGTGAAAACTTTATCAAATTGTGCAAGAAGAACTATTATGATGGAACAATTTTTCACAGATCAATTCGTAATTTTGTGGTGAGTGTTGACCTAATCCTGTGTAATGTGCAGTCTGTCAGGCTGTAGTACTGTCACATCATCCTTCCCCGAATGTACTCCAGGACTGGATGCCCAGGCTTTCTTTATGAAGGAGCTAAAGAGCACCTAGTGAGCCAGGAAAAAAAAGATCTTTATATGGGTATGATCCAGGCAGCTTAGGATATTGTAGCTGTCACAGAATCACAGAAGAATAGGAATTGGAAGGGAACTTTAAAGATTATGTAGTCCAGACCCTCTGCTCAAGCACGTCCACCTAGATCGAGTTGCACAGGAACTCATGCAGGTGAGTTCTGAAATCCTCTAGAGGAGACTCCACACTCTCCCTGGGCGGCCTTTGCCAGAGCTCCCTTACCCTTACAGTAAAGTCATTTTTCTTTTTGTCTTCCAGTTTTTGTCCATTATCCCTTGTCCTATCATGAGACATTATAGAAAAAAGCGCTGCCCCATCCTCTTGACAAACACCTTTTAAATACTTGTAAGTGTTAATGAGGTCTCCCTTCAGTATCTTTCAGGCTGAACAGACCCAAGTCCCCACAGCCTTTCCTCGTAAGAAAGATGCTCCAGTCCCCTGATCATCTTGAAGGCCCAGTGTACTGTAACTTCCTTTCAGAACTAATAACCTGATCCTGAAGGGCAGAGCACATCTATCGGAGGACATCACTGAATGTTACATTCCATCCTGTCATCCTAAAAAAAAGCTTTTTTTTTTCCTTTTGACAGTAGTGTATATCTCAGTTCATAGTTAAACTCCATTAAAATTGTGTGCTATGACTATGAAACTAGTCACGACACCTTCTCTCTACTAGCATTAGAATATAGAATATTGTTTCTGCACATCCTGCATGTCTATAGAGTGATACATTTTCTTGCTGAAAGATTGCTTTCACATGAGGATTTTTCCTCCTGCAGATAGAGAGGAGGATACTGGGAAACACAGATTCAGATACAAAAAATATTCCATATTCCCTCATTTCTTGCCTTCCATCATGTGGGGAATCGGTAGCAAAATAGAAAGCTTTTCCAGTTCCCAAAGCAATGCATCATCGGTTAAAAAGCAGGTTATGACTCAGCACATAATAGAAAGGATGATCTGGTTAACCCATTTGAGACTGTCTGTTTTCCCTAGTTGTACACAAGAGACCTATTATTTTTATAAAACTGTCATTCGGTTCTTGGATAAATAATGTAGAGGATGGCAGCCAGCTGATAAAAGAAGCTCTAAATAAGTAGTAATGGTTTCCTTGTTGCTAACTTGTCAACATGACACAATGTAGAAGGATGAAAATTGAGCAGAATTGGCTTTTATGGCTTGTATTTAATGTCTTACACACAGACATATGTGTAATGTGAGGATTTGATTTTAATTCTGCAGATACAAGGAGGTGATCCAACTGGCACAGGAACAGGTAAGGTTGAGTTTGAATCAAGTAAACCATTTTCACTTCATGCACTGTGTTGTTAACATTTATCTTCAGACACCTTGTAGATTAATAGTCTCTAAATTATGGTGTGCATTGTGAGTATTTCTCCTTTAAAGCAAGAGGGTTTAGTGCTATATTTTAATGACCATTTTAACTATGCTCCAAGTTTCTTCTGATATATTCTCAGACTAAAACTTGGGCACTCTTCCATAAGAGTTCATGTTGGATCTGTGCTTCATTTTGCTTACATAAAATAAACAAAAATTAGAATGATTTTACAGCTGGCCTTCCAGGGCAAAGAACAAAGGAAGAAACACATTCATGCAAAGTTGCTTTCAAATACAGCATTAATGAAATACTTGAGACCTGCCTCAGAATTGGTGAACAGCCAGATACCATCTGTTCTCCCAGCTAGTTGCCTTGTAAAGCCTAAGCTACTCTTCTGGTAACTTTTAGCGATCACTGTTACTAAATTCTTCTGACTGTTCTTCCTCCCTTAGTTGGAGATCTGAATAACAGTCACATCAGAAATAGTCAGAAGGTCTAGCAGCTGGGGGGTCCTCAGAGCATTGCACACCACAGTAGATATGTAGTATCTCTAGTTGCTGCTGTAAATTTGCTCATTTTCCACTTGCCTCTTTTATGTGCCCATTTGTAGATGTGACCAGCCTCCACAACTCCTCACCTGGTCCTGTGGCGTTCTGTGCATTTTTATTCTAGTTTATATGTGTCACTTGTGTATGCAAACACTATATTCTTCTGTGTGTATTAATCAAAAAAGATGCCTTTATAGTTGTTAAATACTTCAGATCTGTTTTCTTTGCAAATAATGTTAGTGTGGGATGCCCAACAGCTTTTCCTCTGCTGCGTGCATTCAACATCAACAGTTGCATACTCTAAGATCTCAGACTAGAGACTAGTTAAAGGTTCCCTGTTTGTGCTTGGATTGTCAAAAGAAATGTGTTTTGATTTTGTTATAAGTAAAGTTTCAGTTCAAATCCCAAAATACAAAATTAGGAGCATCTTTTTAAATGAGAAATTAAAGTGTCAGGGAGATGGGAGAAATTTAATGGGTTGACTCGGACACCTTTTACCCTTACAGGGTGGAGTTCATATCCTGCTGTGGAATGAAAATTAACTTGCTGGTGTGATTCTTGTCTCTGTTTGTGCAAATGGTAGAAGTACTGTAAGACAGCACAATTAGCAGTTGGCACAGAGCTGGTGATGCAGCTGCACTGAAGGTCAAGACTCAGTTCTACTGGCAAAGCAAGTAGGAAGCAAAATGCAAATTAGCCCATAGGAGAAAAAAACCCTCCTATGTATATGCTTTTATTTATGAAAGGGTGTCTAAAGACCTCTAGTTGTTTCCATCTTATTTTCCTCCTTGTCATTCTTAATTAAATATGACTGTATTGCAGGCAAGATGTCTTGCAGACATCTGTTAAGACTGTTTCTAATAAAATGGGCAGTGTACATTCAGGTAGAAATCAAATAGATTTTAGTGTTGGAGATTTTTAGAGACTGTTTGCAATTATTGTAGAGTCCAAACACTGTAACTGTCTCCTTTGCAGATGAATGGGTTTTATGTTTTGAAGACAGCTGAATTTTAGGTATCCTTACACGTATCACATATTGGATATGACAATATCACAAGAAAGTGTTCTAAATTGACAGCCTGGTGAGCTACTAGATTTCTGTTGAACTATCATGCCTAAGTGTTTAATACTTAAATGAAGCTGCTTAGACAGTTCACAGAGTTCAAGTAGTCTGTCAAAATTTGTTGCTGACTGCCTAATAGTTCCTGGGCATTTGAATATAAGGCAGAAATTTCACTTGTTTATCTCAAACCACGTGCTGTAGGAAGGTAACCAGACCTAAGGGGTCTATCTGGTTTTATGTTCTTTCCACAGCATTGCTGCCAGAGGAGGGTACAGCTTGGCAGCAGTTTGAGAACATGCACATGTAGTGATGCTATCCTAGGCTCCTGTGGCATAAAATTTTTTTGTCCCTTGATTTGCACATTATTAATGTGATTGTAAGCATTCATGTTAGAGCTTTACTCCAAAGCTTTCCTGGGATTCAGTACTTTGTATCTTTTTTACCTGGGTCTTGTATCTTATTTTCAGTATAAATTCCCTTTTTTATTCTGTCAGCTGAAAGGAATTTTGGTGTTTCTTTCACTCACTGCTGCTTAGAAAAAAAAAATTGAAATGTGCATCTTTGAAAGCTAAAAAGTCTGTAAGATTTAATCATCTTTAGAGATTTACTGGAGGAGTAAATGACTTGCCTTCTGTGATATCAGAGAACCATATGAGAGTAGAACAGGGCTTTTGTCCCACATACTTCATTGGGCAATAGGGAAGACTGGTTGGAGATTACCTTTGAAACGTCAATATTTTAAACTGCCAAGACTGTTTCTGTTAGAGCCTTTTGTAGGAAAGCTTCAAGAAAAAAAACCCTTCCTTGGTTCTTTTTCCACAAAGAAACTTCTGCTTTAACTGACATTTTCTGGCTAAGAGATTTAGAATGGTTTTCTGTTCGTTTGTTTTCTGTTGTTTAAAAATAAACCCCTCACCTTTCCCAAGGAGATCTGTAAAAGGTGCATTAAGGCTGTAAATATTTAATTATTCCTGTTCATCTCAGCAACTAGAACAGACTTGTTCAAAAATCTTCTCACCATTTGGTTTCTGTCATCTATCCCATGTTCAGCAACAGGTGTCAAGTTTATGGTTGCAACACCCAAATGCTTAGATGATCACCCACTCCATTGCTATCTAAGCCCAGGAGTCTTTGGCTTCTGGGTGGATTTGGGCACATGGAGTACAACGTAACATAAGGTTACATGTCACACGTACCTGGGCTGCAACTGTCCCCTTGGCTCACCTAGATAAGTGTGCTTATGTTTTGGAAATATTTCACAGGTGTAAAATGCCAAGCTGGTTGTTACTGTCTATGGCTATTCTGGCTCAACAGTCCTATCTGTAAGCAGCACTGATCCTTGCTTCTTTTTCATTTGTTGTTAAGCACCCCACTGTGTCCTTTTTGAATCTTTGGTTAGGCTGTCATAAAAAGTAACTGTGACCCAATAGACGTATGAAGGATAAATGATTCCTGGTATTCAACAGTTCACCTTGAGATTGAGGAAGGTGGAAATCAGCATTATGGCTTCTACAGGTTGAGATGCTGCATTGGGAAAAGAGTGAGGTACAGAGTTTTACTTTAGCTTAACTGGCAGACCTGTAGATAAAGAGTCATGTAAGCCTGACACTGATTTAAAGGACCAAACTAATTTTCTACTTCATGTTTCATAAGACTACTGGGAGAAATTGTATTGTGCTGCAGTAGCTTATTTCTTTTCTAACAAAATAACCACCCATAGAGGCAGTATTCAGAGCAGTAAGCTGAGTCATGGTCATTCTTTGTAATGATTAATTATTTGAAAATGAATTTTTGATTTGTGATGTATCTCCTTTCCTGCTGTTCCTAACAACTAAGTGGCTGAACATTGTGAGTAATTCTGTCTAACTCATGCTAGTGCAAGTGGAGCAGCTGCTCTGTATTTTCAGTGTTCCAAATAATAGAAGAAAATTTGCATGTAGGAAAAATAGGTTTAGTGTCCTAAACCCTCTATATAAAAAATGGAAAACTATATGCAAAGCATTACGTGTGCTAAGAGGCAGAGGAATTTTTCAGCTACTTGTTTGAGCTACTTGTTATCAACTTGTGTGTCCCTCTGTCCATTTACGAATGCAGGAGGGCACAAAGTTGGCATATAATAGCTGTAAAAGTCCAAGACGAAATACCACTGGCAGATGGGAATCATATTTTGGTGGCAACAAGCAGAGCAAAGCACTTTTTTTTTTCCTCTCTCTGAATGGTCAGTAGTGAAGGGACTGTGGACAAACTTGGTCAGTTCTGAAATGCTGTTTCCTAAGAAGGCAAGTTCCTAAAGCATAACCAGTTGCAGAGTCCCTTTTCCTGCATGATCCAAGCTCAGCAAAAGGACCAGGAGCAAGACCTGTTTATCTAGTGATACACTGCTTTTAGATTGCAGCCCCTCTGAAAATCCAAGCTCTGGTATGTGAGGTTAAAAGTATCGTGTCCTGTTCTCTGAAGGGAGAGAAGCACTTACTGTCTGAGCTAAGGCTTTCATATTTTCAAAATGATTCAGGAATCTTGCTTGGAAAGCTCTATAGAAGTGTCAGATGTTATTATGTACCTCGTTGTTCCAAATGACAAGAAGAAAATTACAGAAAGTAAGCCATCATTTTTGTGAATCAGAGCCCTCCCACTTCTTACCACTGCTTAGCAATTTTTATGCCAGAAAAAGGAAGGATTTATTTAAAATCACAACTGTCATGAATGATGATTCCCAGCCCACACCTGGCTTTTGGAATGCTACATTTCTGAAGCTCTAAGTGCATCTCTCAGCTCTTTGCAAGAAAGTCATACAACTTCTGTAATTTTACTCAAAAACTACTTTCTGAAAAAAATGCCTTTAGAAGAAACAAAGGCTACCAAAGAGTAAGCTGCCTTAGTTCAAAAAGCAGACTGAAAATGAGACTTTTTTTCTACATAGTTACTAATATGTGATAGCTTCAGATGTCAGTTTAGATCTGTTCACCTTTTTGCTCTTAGCACAAGATGCAGATACAAAACTCAATAACTAGCCATACTTCAGTTACAAGCTAGATATTACCTTGCCACTCTGAATAGCCATGAAAAGGATGAATACAGTCTATTTTTTCCTGTGAGCTCTGTGGTCTATTTGTTTTCATGTCTGTGTAAGAAATAGGTGAACACCTCTTTAAGAGAATTTTTCTCATTTATTAAAAATGCAGAGGTCTCCCAGCTGCCTTCATCTCTGAATCTTGGCCATCTGGGTAGACATGCGATTTTTATTTTATAGAATTGTGCAAAAACATTTTCTGGCTCCTGAAGGCTTTGTCATTGTACAGGTTGAATGCTTTTAGAAGGCTACTGTATTTTCATGGCCAATCCCAAGTACACTTTCAGCTTTGTGCTAACAGGAGACCCCCACATTCCACATCATAAGTACTACTCCACTTCCCAGCATGAGTCCAGCCCATGGCAGCACCTTTGTGGGGCTGTATCTGCTGCCATGTGAACCCCCTGATTTTTAATACAGAATTTTTCCCCAGTACTTTTTGTAATAGGATCTCAGAAACATTTGCAAGTCCAGTAGACTCACAGCTCTACTGTGACAGAAGATAATCTTATCAGGGAGTAAGCTGAGAGGAAGGTGAAGTGACAGGCAGTGGTGCCCACTGTGAATCTAACACCCAGGGTCAATTCATGTTTTCCATGGGCTTTGCTTGTGGGCTGGAACATCAGCTTCAGGGTGAGGTTTTTGCATCATCGTGACTCCATATATAGTCAGCAGTGATCTGTGTGCTCTCAGAGGAAGATTTGGGGAACATAAGGAGGAGCCTTCCTCCTCTCTTTATGGCATATACCGGGAGTGTAATGTGAGAGGGCTGGAGCTTGGCAGTGCTGGGTCCCACCTCCCATGTCTGCATCCATCCTGCTTTCAGAAAATGAGGAAGATGGCACAGCCACACCTCCCAGCTCTGTCAAGAATAAACACAGCAAAATCTTCTTGATATTTCTGAATGCCTCCTAATTGTTTGTTAGATTGGGAGCCTGTAAGTTATTTTTCTCAGTTTACATTGAGCTCTACTGTAAAGAGCAAAATGTAAGGATCTAAAATCCCTGTTCCAGACCCCTCCTGGCTGTGCATTGTGCTGCCATGACAGTAGACTTGCAAGGGATCTGTACTTAATCTTCAGAGAGAAAATGACTCTGGTTTTCAGTAATTAAAAAAATGTATATATTTAACTCGCCATCTCCAGGCTTGCTGTGTCTGGCTCTGCTTCAAGCAGATATGTGAAGCCTGGAGCAATTCCAGAGGTTAGCAGGAGTTTGACAAACAGCACATTCAGACTATTTTTAATTTAAGGAGAATACATTTGGGGGTTTCTCTTTTTTTAAAAAAAAAAAAAAATATTCTTAAATTGAGATTCTGTTGGGCTTTGTTGTTCTGCCTGGCTGCCTTTGCAGCGGCCCTGCTGCCTCTGGCCAGGCCCTGCTGCCAGGCCTCTGCAGACACTTCTGCTATGTCCTTTATAGGACGTCTGGCCTTTTAGGCAAATGCTGCACAGGCCATTCTCTGTTCTTGCCTGCAGCTCCCAGGCAGACAGAATTAGCCTTGGAAACAGCTGTATGGCAGACAGAGAGGGAGGCAGGGACTGGATCTCATGCTGTAGCTATCTACTAAAATATTAGCATCTATTTCCAGAGAACTGGAATGAACCAGAGTTAGCCTTCGTACATAGGAGATTAATTCTGATCTTCAGTATGTGATCTGAGATGAAATTATACAAAAATAAATATTCCAAAACCTAGAGATCATTCCTGTCTGCAAGCTCTTGGGTCTGGTTGCTTCTTGTGCCAGAAAGAGAGAGTGTCTCTGTCATTCACAATTTTTCTCTTTCCTTTTGAATTATTTTTCTGACTGGTGAAAGCTTCAGGGTTGATTTCACCCTCATTCAGCAACTTGACAACACCAAGTCCAGCATCAGCCAAAAGCATATGAAGGATGTGACAGACTTAAGGGTTTGGCCACTTGCTGCTGTGTACCATCTCAATGGGATGTATTCATGACTGCATCTCACCTAGACAGCAAAGGTTAGGACTCTTAGCACGTTCCTTCAAAGCAAAATAATGTATTTATCTGAGGAAAGTCCAAGTGAGGTTTGGTACTGTGACCATGGCAGAGAACAGAAATGCAGGGCCTGAAGCTGTGGCACAGCAGCAGCTTGGTAGGAGAGGTAGGGAGCCTGTCCCCGCCCAGTGCTGGCCTGCCCCAGGCCAGAATGAAGTGGAAAGGTGAAAGTTGTGAAAGGCAGAGGGAAAGACTAGTAACGCACAGAGCATAGTGCAGTTGGTGGGCAGCAGGTCTTCAGGCTTTGCATATGTATTTCTGGTTTTGGGGCAGCACCTCTTGGTATGGAGTCTCACTAGATTCTAAACGTAACTTGTTTAATTACTAACCTACAAGAACTGTGGTTTTCTGAACAAGGCAGGTATCTAAGGTACTGCACAAGTAACCTTTCTTTAGCAAACAGGAACATACAGAGAGGTACATTAGCAAAATTACTGGCTTCTGGTTAAGATGCTTTCCAATAGATTGAACACTTTGAATTTGGCTGGAATAGAAGAGTCTTGGATCCATCTCCAAGACAGTAAAGCTGGCTGCAGCTGTTCCATATCCCTTTCACCTACTACTGGAAGAGATTGCTGTATGGGATCAAGATGGTATAGTTTAGCTGATCTTAAAATACTCAATAGCCAAAGATTGCTGAAGTCATCAGTCCTCTACTGCTGATTGCAGAAAATCCCTACAGGGTTTGTCCCTTTTTACTGCCTCTTGTCAAATTGCAGAGCAGGCAATGCTCAGCTCTACTAATAGGTCTTTTGCACATGATTAATTGGATTTTTTTAATGGATCAATTTCTCCCAAAATTTCTCACTTACTTAGTTCCACTTGAGCTGTCCACCTGTGATGCTGTTTTCATGATGTCGTCTCATGACTCATTTGATGCATTGTTGTGATTCACTCTTGTGATTTTCTGCATAAGGTTTCCAGGAGAAACTTGGTTTATTCCTATTTATTTGCTGCTTGCCTGTGCAACCATATCATCAAATTGCTTCTCTGTATTACATGTGTGAATAGCCATGAGAACTATAGATCCATTTACTGACCTCCTACTTTGTAAAGTGATACAGTTACTCTAGAGGCTTCTTGAGCCAGTTCTGCAGATGGACCAGTCTTGCTGCCTTGTTTGGATAGTTTTGTTTGGTTTATTTTTAATACTGTCCTAAGGTGAAATATTTTTTTCATTATTTGTCAAACAAGATTATGGATGTGACTGTAAAACTATGACTCATCTCAGCCTTCGTTTTTCTTATTAAGAGTGATCCTGGAGGAAAGTGCAAATGAAAATGTCAGATCTGTCACAACTAATGTAAAAATGACAGCCAGGAGGAGAGGTCTCCCAGACCCTCTTTCTATCCTTAGACACAGAAAACAAATCAGTTTTGAAGGGCAGGGTCTGTGGCTTGTGCAAAGTTTTATCATCCTTTTTATATTTCATTGCATATAAGTGTTGCATCTAGTACAAATACCTAATTTTTGCCTTTTATTTTGAAGGAATATTTATCATCATTCTTCATTGTTTAGCTGGGAGTTAAGCATTTGAGCTTATACCTCCTATTCTTAGTTGATTAGATGAGCTTATTTAATCTCCCTGGTATTTTATTTCCGGAAGCAATGTTATATGCAGAGTGCAATTAAACTGGTAATTCTTTGCTCTGTGTTTTGTCAGGAAGCCACTTCCAAAGATTTAATGTCTCAAAAAAGAAAAATTATAGTGGAGTAAAAAATTAAATCCTTGACAGTTCTTCATTGCACAACATATAATGCTGATGATAAACAATCTGGTCTGTTTCTGCGTGGGGGCACAGAGTTGTGTTGCCAGTTAGGAACACTTGAATTCAAGAGCATACTCTAGGCTTGAGGTAAGAATGTATTATACACATAGTGATCAGAAGTGTCAGAGTGTCTGTTATAAATGTTGTGGGGAAACTGATGAAAATAAACGTTTCTTCTATCTTTTCTCTTTTAAGGAGGAGAATCTTACTGGGGAAAACCTTTCAAAGATGAATTTAAGCCCAATTTGTCCCACACGGGACGTGGTATTCTTAGTATGGCCAATTCAGGACCCAACACAAACAAATCACAGTTGTAAGTAGTCACTTGTTTTTTGTGTTTTATTGTTTCCCTCTAGACATTGTGTCTCACTCTGTTAAGAAAACAAGTGACATTTTATGAGCTGCTCTTTAAAGTTCAGTCAAGTGAAATACTCTGTCGAGTGCTGCATATTGAAATCAGGGTAGTTACAGCTGAGCTTACCCGATAGCAAAGTGAAGAACAGCAAGAATAACTGCAGGTTTATTATGTCATCATTCATTTGTCTTTTCTGTTCTTGTGATTTTTATGATATTTGGTTCATTTTTGTCAGTGTGTCACCTCTTATGTTACCCATGTAAGATCATTGTACCTCTCCACTCTGCTCAAATTTAGCCCCACATTGAACTTTTTGAAAGGGCTTGATGAAATAAAGCATACTCTGTGGAAATGTTGCTTCTTTTTATTTGCCTGATTTTAAATAAATGAGAACAGTTCTCCACTGTTGCATTGTTCACAACCCAGACGTGACAGATTGCAGAATATGGAGTGGAGAATGACTTCTTCAATGTACTAAAGCAGAATGAGGACTAAGATGAGGAAGAATTGAATGAAACAGGAAGAACAACAAATGAAATTGTTTAAATATCAGAGTTGTAATAGCCTCTTTTATGTGAAACATTCCTGTGGGGGGTTGCCTGCAGTCTTTCAAAAATGTTCTATGTCACTTTGAGCCAACTATTTATTGGTTACTGTCTATATGGTGCCATAGAAGTTTTACTTTTATTGGAAGTTATATAGACAGTTCCTGAGCAATGTGCCATATTGAGTCATATCATCTGCTGCTGGAAATGCGATCGTAGGTTTCCCTAAAATTTGCACATGAAATAGGAATTTCCTTTATATGTGAAGTCCTTGAGGGACTCCAGCTGCTCATATCGATAAAGCTTGCTAGGCAGTGTCTACACCCTTCTGGCAACTGTTGTGGCCATGGGAACTGGGTGAGTGGTTCCCCCACAAGTGATGGGAACTGCAGCACAGAGTGAACCGTGTCACCTATGTAAGGTGATGCTCAGAAATGCCCATGGATTCCCTGGGATCATCATGACCTATGTTAATTCCATTGTCCTTAATTTTATTTTGAGTTGTGATGGATGAAAAGCTTTGTCTGTGTATTTGCTGCTGCTCAGATTGGTTTTTATTACAGTGCTACATAACTGACCACTTGATATTTAGTATTGGATATCTGGAAATAAAGTTAAGAACCCATGCACACACTAAGTTGTACAAGTTTCCCCTGTGTAGGAGTTTGCATTCTGCACAGCATCTCAAAACTTTCCTAGGGCAAGCTACTTCTTAATAGATTGACTGGGAGATTGTAATCATATAACTTCCTGAAGCAGTTGCCTATATGGAAAAATGCTTTTGGAGGATTTGTATGGCTTTAGCTGTCTCTAATATAGTGTAACAGATGTAGACAGGGAGGAGAGCCAGCACTGCATGTCCAGCCAAGATGGGCCATCGTGGTCTGCACACCACAGTGTGGAAACCTCTGTCTCATATACTTGTAGTCCAAGTCTTACAAAGAAGCATTAAGCGTTACAAAAAAGTTTTAGTAGTAAGGGTTGCTTTGAGTTTGGTATTCTGTTCCCACATTTAAGTTTAAAAAGGCAACCTCCAAAATTAGTGGTCCAATTAACTAAAAATTAAAAATCCAAGTTTCATGGGTTTCCATTACTTTGAAGTATTCTTCTATCATGTTTGTATCTGAAGCACAGATTTGCTCTATCCAGAGGATAAAAAGATCACTGACAGGCCAGTTTAATGGAAGAGAAATGCAAAAAGTAAATATCCTAAAAGACAGAAGTTTACACTGGCAGAGACTTTTGTCTTATGTAACTGTATCTGGGTCCAAGCTCCCAGCTATGCCCAAGAAATGTGCTGCTCAAGCAAGATCTACATCTCTCATGAGCCTCCCAGGGCCTGCACAGCCAAGGAGTCAGATTCTCAGATTAATTTTGGACTTTGTGCAATCACCACACTTAGAGTACTGTCTAGAGATGTTTGTAAGGTGTAAACACATGAAGGGAAAGCTCTGGAAGTCTAAGACAAAATTCACTAAACAGCAGCTAAAGGATGTTAGGCCAGCAGGCCTCCCAGAGAGGAGCCAAAGAGGGACAGAGGCTTGTCTTCTCTGAGAGCTTTTGCATATGCTTTCAGAGGAGCCAAAGAGGGACAGAGGCTTGTCTTCTCTGAGAGCTTTTGCATATGCTTTCTGGTTTAAGCATTGCTGGCTGTTGGGGAATGCCAATGAGATGATATGCTAACTGTTATGACTTTATTCTTTGCAGCTTCATCACATTCCGCTCGTGTGCATATCTGGACAAGAAGCATACCATTTTTGGAAGGTGAGTGAAGGATGTTATGAGCAGCGTTATAGCAGATGTGCTGACCTGCGTGTCTGAAGTCTAAAGAGAAGAATCTAGTGCAATTGAACTGGAGCAAAATCCTAGCTCCCAGATCAATTCTGATCACAAGTAGGTGGCCAGCATCACATCAGTGCCAGTCACCAAACTCTGCCTTTTTTCCTCCTTAAATCACTGTAAATTACCTTACTTCCTTTCTGTGGGTGGTCCTCCAGGGAGTCGTGAACAAAGTAATCATGGTCTTTTAACCAACCATGTTAATATTTGTGCATGCTAATTGCTGGGACACAAGAGGTTACCTCTTCAACACTGCTTTCATCCTCTTATGAGCTGTCAATGGGGAAGTTGGTAGTGATAGAGCTGCTCTTTGTCATGGCACAGAACACAGAGCTTCTGCATAGGTTACATCTTTTAACCCTTTTTATTCTTTTCTATTCTGCTCTGTTCTGCTTTTCTTTTATTCCTGGCACTTATTATCAGTATAAAATCTTTGTGTCTTTATGTTTGTTTATACATATATACAGACAGATAGATAGATAGAAAGATGTTACCAATACAAGGGAGCTTAGTTCTTTATAAAAAAGTCTCTTCCAAAACTCTTTTCCAATCAAGCCCTCACATGGTAAAAATCCAGGTACTTACCACAAAAGATATTACAAAATGTTGATGTTACAGTTTGCTCTTTGTTTCCTGTGCTGCAGGTACATAGTGTTTACTGGATCATGCATAGCCACAGTGCAAATGTCAGGAACGGCAGTTTTACTAGCCTGCTTCATTGGTAGTTCCCAAGAGACTTCACAGTCTTTATTTTTAAATGAAGATTTGGGGTTTATTCTTTTCATAGTTTTATCTGTTTGAAAGTCAGCAGTTGAAAATAAATGCATCTGCTATTTACTTCAGATGTCAGACAACAGTACTGTACAATGAAAGTGATGTATTAATCCATCTTGTCTGCCTGTGAGTTCTTGAGGCAGAAACTAGCTTCATTTTAAACAATTACAGTAGTGCCATTGGTTCCAATACTGATTCTCAGTAATTAACACCCTTTGAAATATATTTCTTTTTCCTCTCTCAGGTCTGTCCTAGAAGTATTTAAAGTTCCCGTGTCATTTGGTGACTATAGATAAAGCAAATTCTAATACTGAAAGTACGTTCTTGGGGGAGTTACATTACCCACACCTTAAGACTATTTCACTTAAGCTGCAACTTGAGCCCTCCTTGCAAAAATCCCATTAAATCCCATACAGTAATGCTGTTAACCTGAGCTTGCCACCTCATCAAATAGTATTTGGATTAGGACAGCTCTGCTGAATATGCGACTGTTGTTCAGTTCTGGATGCAGCCTGTATAGCTCTCCAGTGTCTTTACTGTGTTTCCCCACCATGCTCCAGTTTTGCCACATTTCACTAGGAAATAGTTTAGGGAGTAGCTGAGTTTACTGTGATGCAGGGATCTCAAGGATCATATGAGCAAAATAGCTCAAATGCTGTTTCACGTTGCACACTGCCCTTTAGAGAGGAATTACTCCAGTACGAGTAGATCAGGTTTAGTGTGTGTAGCAGAGATTTATGCAGTTTTAGCAACATCTGTCATAATTTTTGAATTATCCTTGTTGCTGCAGAAATATGAACTTAATTGCCAAAGTAAAGAAATGGTGCTGCTTTCTCAGCACTGAAAACATTCTTAGCTGACATATAAAGGAAAAACTTCATTAAAAATGTTCATTTAGAGTCACATTTGGCTCCATGCTTGAAAACTAAGTGACATTCTTCATATGAACACAAAGCAGGTGAATTTTATTCTAGATTCTCTTGTCTGCCAATGAAGATTACTTCAAATAATATAAAAAATGAAGATATTAGGGTGGATGCATTCCAGCCACTCAGTATTTATCTACAAATTGAATATGAGTAATTTACCTTACCTGCAGATTTAATATAAAGGGCTGTTACGTGCAGCTCTTAAGATCTATATGCTGTCATCAGAATCCTTCAATTGTTTTTACCTGCATTTGTTTTTAAAAGCCAAAAGATTCCAGAGATTGTATCTGCAGTGAAACTCCAGCTTTGGTTTGCTATTTTAGATCCTGGGTGTTTCCAGGATTTGGTGACTATATCTGATCTGAGACTGTATAGCACAATATTATCTGGGAGGCATATCTAGGTTTAAGAATAGAATGAACCCATGAAATCAGTAAGCTTTTGTTTCCATGAATGTGAAATTGAATTGTCTTAATTGGATGCTTACTGGCCTGTTGTGACTTTCATATAGATATGAGGATTACTTATTTCAGTTAATATAAAACCCTAAATACTCTGACCTCAGCTGTGCCCTCAGCTATTTCTGTGCAGCTCAGGCTCATGTTAGTGTCACATACACATCTTTGAGAGCACAATTGGACCTGTTTGTGATTTGTATACAACTTTTTGTCAGAGTTTTCATACTTCTGAGAACAAAACAAAACAAAAAGAGTAACCATTCATTCCCCTCCCCTTTTTTTGGTCCTGTATGGGATGGAACATTGAGAAGTTTCTCTGGAGCTGCATCTTATTCACATCCCCACTGGTCTGAAACAGAATTTTTGCCTAGTAGCTGCTATTAATGTTAGATGTTTGGAACATGCACCAGCTGCAGGCAGCAGGAGTGTGACGAGGTGGCACATGTCTGGGTTGGTGCACTGGGATTTTCAAGTCTCATGAGAAAGCTGCAGCTGGAGGACAGGGAAGGCATCTTGTCATGATTGTGCTGCCCACTATGGAAACAATGAGGATGAATGTTACTTAAAGGAAATCATTTGGCATGCACGAGGAGCAAAAACAAATACAGAGATTGAGAGAAGAGTGCCTTCCCTTGGAGGTGTGTTGCAGGCTGCACCAATTTCCTGCTCCAGCTGAGCTGCTGGGATCAAATTAGTAATTACCATTTCTGGTAATTACCATTTGTCCTGACTTAGAGAATGCTGTAATTAATGTGAAAACTAACTGGTGGCTTTTGTTGACTTCTAACTTGCTGGTAAGAGATTTCTTTTAGAAGCTCAAATAATGTAAATCGACAAACATGCATTTGCGCTGCACAGAGTGGATGAGAAGCATTGGCAGGTGAACTGCTGTGTGGGGAAGGTCCTATCTGCTGCTGTCGTGGGCTGTATGGGGGTTCCATCTTACCTGGGCTACAAATGGGTTCAACTGCTGAATGACCTGTATGAGCTACAGGGATGTTACAGAGAAAACACCAGTATAGGCCGACAGTCCTGTCTGCTGTCTTTTTCCTCCCTCCTCCCACTACCAGGTGTTTTTGTGGAAGAGAGTTTTCTTTTCTTGGATAAGTATCACTCTTAATATTAAGTATTCCTTAACCTGTTTAATGCTTTTTACTGCAATTCCATAGAATGGGGAAATGAAAGTAACTCTTGTCCTCTAAACCAATTCACTACATAAAACAAGTACTGGACATTATTCAGTTACCAGGTATGGTTAAATAACACACAGTGTCTGTTTCCACTTGTAACATTCTCTGTATGATTGGAATCAGTGAACCCCAATGGCTTATAGGCTGGGAAGCTCTTGTTCTTGTTGCTTTTCTGCTTTAGTTCATCTGAAGGACAGAGAAACTGTGTGACAGCAGATGAGCTGATTCTGTTGTTGAGTCTGTGTAGAGAGCCTGACCTAATTTTGCACTGAAAGTCTGTTCCTCAGATACCAGGACAGGCCTGAAGAGCAAGGTGGGGAAACAAACCCAGCCTCCCTCTGGAAGCTGTGACCATGGTGTCCTGCAGCACTCGAGGCTGTTGGAGCTGCACGGGGGCTGCTACCGTTTCCAAAACACTTGTGTGATCTCTGAAGAGGGAGCTGTGCCAAAGCAGAGAAGTCTTTACATGCCAGGTTCATCTGTTGAGTCTAGTTTCAGAATGTTTTTTTCCAGCACCCCGTTTAGGCTGCATCCTTCTTGCAAGTTCCAATTGCCTGCACACGTAGAAGACATTTTGTCCTGACTGTACTTGTTTGTGTATGTATGTAATGTACTCTGTGTGTATAAATGTATGTAATCCTTTTTTTAAAATAACCTTGAGGGCAGAATGTGTTTACAAAACAGTGTTTCCGTGTCTAGTTTAAAGCATTTTTTTGAGAAGGTCCAGACAATGTTGTTCTATCATCATCTGACCAGGAAACTCTATGGTCTTGGCCAGCTGCCATCCCCAGCATTGCAAAAGGCTTAATTCCTATAATTCTTATAAACAAAATATGAGAAATAGGAAGTCCACGTGTGAATGTCTTGAGACTGCTAGGGAGCTGTGATGTTCTTTGGGAGCAGCACTAACTAATGTAGCAGTAAGACTTTCAGTGGCATATTTGAAATGGATAGAGCTTGCTCCAGGTACTTCACTTACGCCTCATGCATAGACACTGCTGTTGGTTATGAAGCAGGGTCACTAGTTTGCATAAAGGAGCCTTGACAGGAAGTAAGATTTTGAGCAATATTTCTCACTTTGAATTGCAAAGATTTACACTGCCAACTTAACTCTGTTTCCAAGCAAATAGAATCATACAAGTAGGGGCACTTCATTTTTTCATTACTATGCTTAAAGAAAAGAACCTAAATGTACCTTGTCGTCCATGCTTAAATGTAATGCAACATTTATGAAGCTCCTCTAAAAATACAGCAAGCTGTCTCAGGGGTGCTGAGCTAAATATATAGTTGAGATCATCATTTCTGTGTTCAACATCTACTAGAAGTACACAGCAAACCCTTGGTTTCACAGGTTGTTCTAATGTAAATGGTGTCTCGAAGACATCATTCTTTTCACCATAGGATGTCATCTCAACATCTGTTTAAACGTCATTCGGTCAATTTAGGACAAATGTGTGGCACCTTATAAAAATAATAAAATCAGAAACAGTGGAAAAGGTTAAACATGTTTCTGCCCTTCTCCCTTCCCTTCCCTCCTGTGATCCCAGCTTGGCAGGAGTGATGCTGAGTGAGGAAGGCCAGCGCGGTGTGACCCCTCGCTGTCGCTGTAATGCACCCAGCACCTGCATAGGGTGTAAAGGGATATTAGTCTGAACTTCTGGAGGGTGCATTTTGGTTTATGAAAAAGATGCACAGAGCTCCTTATGCTGAGACTCAGATTTATTCATAGAACAGGTTTTATCTCTTTTTGTTCAAAGTTAGTGGATATCAGAATAATTCTCTCTTTAGGGTTCTTTTTTAATGCTTTAATGTGCTGATCTGATGGTCTTTCTGCATATAACTTGTATGGACATTTTCCTTAGCAAGGTATCTGTAAGCTTTCCTTGTTACACCCAGAATATGTTACGGGCAGGCAGAGAATCCCCAGAACTACTCTGGCACATTGGTTTCTTCACTCTGTGAGAAGCAATTGCTGTAACAGATTCCAGCACCCGGGCTTAGGCACATTGTAGCCCATCAGGCTGACTTTAGTGCAGCAACATAACATCATCAGATTTGACAATAACAACACGTAATGTTTTGAAAGCCTGTATGTACATCGTGTCTCTACTTGGAAAATTCAGAGGAAAGTTTTCAAAATCCTTTACAGTTTGAGACTTGAAGTCGGAATGTTCCCTTTTTTTTTGCCTCCAGCCACGACTGCTGTGGTTAGTGTGTCGTTCTGTTTTTATTGGGTGAGTGATGTTTGCAATCAGATCTTGTCCAAAGAGGATAAGATTTTTGGATGTTGATTTTTACCAGCCTCAGCTGGGCCCAAGTGCTCCCTGAACAAAAGTGACTGATAAACTATTTCCAGTTCTCCTGGTCAGAGCTCTCTTCTCTGAGCTGGTGGTTTGTATTCAAATGGACTTTTATTTTTTTATTCCTACTACAGCAGAGAATCTAAAGACATAAACCTGTACTGAGAGCTTGCTGTGCTGACACTAATGTGTGTTAAGATACTCTCTGTGCAAAATGTTAGAGAATGCAGGGGTGTAAAAGAAAGCAATTTACCATTTTACGGACAAGAAGCTAAGAGAATTACATGTTCCGCAGGCATAACAACTTTTGTCTTCTTCCCCCTTAGCCCTTTATGATCATGTCAAAATAGACTATTTAGGTCATGTACTGGTGACCTGTGAATGCCTTGTCTATCACAGCCTTTTAAAATGTACAAGTGACAAAGTGTTCCCAATAAAGTGTAATTAGCACAGTGACTGAAGATACGTGAGCTTCGCCAAAATGCATTAGGGCTGATATTGTGGGAGGTCTAGCTACAGGCTAAGAGATTACTCAGTTGAGATTGCCAGTGTATAGTTGATCAGGCTATTTCAAATGATCAGAACCTAATTAAATGAAAACATGTGAACAGATAAGTGAGCATGAGTGGAGCTGTTGGCTAGAAAATCCTTCAATATTAAATCGTAAGTTTCCTTTAGGGCCAATTAAAATACAGTGAATATAGCTTAGGCTGTGTGTTAATCATCAGTATTAAAAGTGAGTCTGATACTGGCCTGGAGGAGAGTTTTAAAATTGAATTTTTATAATGAACTTTACAAAGTTCATGCAGGGCCTTCAAGCCCTGTACAGCGTCCCCAGTGTGCCATTTCCAGTTGCAAACGTGGTTTTTAATTGCTTCTTAAAGTTACAGCCTGGTTACAGAATACTGACAGGCCCTTGGGGAGTCAAGGAGAGAAGTTTGAAGCAGTGCGGCGGCAGGAACAAAATGTTGGTAGGGATGATTTTTTGCTGGGGCAGGTGCTGAGCAGCACCTTCTCTGCCCTGTGTCATCCCATTTTCCATGTGGGGCTCTACTGTTTGGGTGCTGCTCAGTGCCTGCCGCAGCCTGTGAGCACACAGGTGCCAAATGAGGACCCACTTGCCTCCCAGTGGTCAGCCTGTTTGTTTGGTCAATGTGGCTCTGGGGAAGTGCATGAGGTGGTTGCAGAGAGTGTATTTCTCTGTTGTCTCAGATGGGCCCGTAGCTGTGGCTGCAGTGGCTTGACGCTGCCTGGGCCCATGGCTGTGCTGGTGCTGGAAAGGGCTGTGGGACACCAGCAAGGCTGAAGTATCCCACTAGAAGTGTGTGTGTGGTGCAGATGATTATGGCATGTTGTTGTGGTTGAGGTGTTGCTTATTTCTTCAATATAAAAGCAGAGTTAGGTGATGAAGCACTGTATGTAATCCATCAGTGTGATTTTTTTTCCTTCACCAGTTTCATTTGATTTTCCTCCATTTCATGTGCCCAGCCTTTAGTGGCAAAACTGTACTGCTACCACAGTCCCAGCCATCACGCTGCAAAACATTTGCCACCCCAAGAAGGCCGTCAGGTTGCCCCATCCCATGGGCAGTCCTGAGCATCTTGAGCTCTCAGCCCCAAGCTCCTCTGGCTTCAGGAGCAGTGAGTTTGTGAATTCTGGCAGCTTCTCATTGTCCCACAGCCATTAATACAGGCTGTATTTTCGGTTCGTGGCCATGTGGCTTGACTCTATTAAAACAGATGTCCAGCTGCAGCCTGCTTTTCTAAGGGATCTGGATTGCTCAGCATCAACGGCCTGTCTTCGTCTCTGTTTATGGCTTTATTTACAGCTGTGTTCAAATTCAATTTGGGATGATGATGTGGATAAAAGCGTTAAATACCCTGGGACCAAGAGCTGATCCCAGCAGGACTCCTTTAGAAACATACTGACTCAGTGGTTCCTATTTAAAATTAGATTTTGACACCTGTCAGCCAGTTTTTTGTGTAATGTGTGCTGCGTTCACTTGGTATCGTTCTGGTTTCCCAATCAAAACATCAGCCGCCTTCCAGAAGCCTGTTCCAGGGACACTGTTATCCCTGTTAACCACATCTGTCGCCTCAAAGATAGAAGCTTGTTTGACAGCCTCTGTTTTCCACAAAACCTTGTTGATTGCTGTTACTTATTTCCTTTCTTTCTTAATCATGTCCTGTCTCCACTATTCCATTATTTTGCTGGGATAGATGCCAGGATGACCGACTTGTAATTATCTGGGTCACCCCATTTATCCTTTTCTGGAACTTTCCCATTGTTCCACACTTTTTTCTTTTTTAAACAAACATGCAACGGTCCAGAAAGTCTTCAGCCTTTCTTAAACATTTCCAAACAACTATTTGGATATGTTGACTTGAAAAATGAGAGGCCAGAGATCTAACATCCTCCTGCATAAAACTGAGAAGTCTCCTGGCACTGGCTGTGCCTCGATGTTCTGCTGCTTTGCCAGAGCTCTCAGAAGTCCACAGTCAAAATTCTTACCTTCTGCTCTGAATGACATTATCTTAGGTCTTGTAAATACAGTTACTGATTCTCCTTCTTTCCCCAAACACAATGGTTTAAAAGTCTGATAAAGCAATGGACATAAGTTGATCTGTTAGATGTAAGGGTGCAGGAATATTTTGAATGTGTTATGACAAATGGAAATCATGTCCTTCCTCTTTCAGAGTGGTTGGTGGCTTTGAGACTCTGACTGCCATGGAGAATGTGGAAAGTGACCCCAAAACGGACCGTCCCAAGGTACGTGTGAAGCACCAGAGGCCGTGCAGGAGGGGGACTCGTGCAGCAGGGCAGTTCACCCCACTGATGCTTCTCTGAAAGCCAAGCTAGGGGCAGATGGCACAACTTAATCAGCAGATTGAATTGCTTTTCTTCTCTTCCGTTCCCAGGAGGAAATACGAATTGAGACAACAACTGTTTTTGTTGATCCGTATGAAGAGGCAGATGCCCAGGTGAGGATAGTGGATTGGTCGTTTTTTCTGAAAGGCTGAAGCTCTTCTTTGCAGAACTTTGTAACTTAATGCCTCTTCTTTGAACACAAGCAGCCCCCTGGCCCATATGGCTGCAAGCTAAGATTAAACAGCTGCCATTCGGCATTGTCTTGTGTGCCAGGATCATCACTGCTCTCTCAGCAGAGAGGTTGTGTGACTGTGACTGGCACAGCTTCCAGTCCACAGTGGCTGTCTCCTGCTACTGTGGGCATTCGGTAAGGAAGCCACCACAGTAGCTGTGGATAGCTGCAGTTGAGAAGAGAGGAGTTTTGTTATAATGGCTGCAGGCAGCCAGTTTGTAGTGGCCCTCAAGGTCTGTCTCCTGAAGCCTGCCCTGTAATCATAGCAGTGCTGATTGCTGCTTTAGAGTGCTTTAAAGCTTCAAAGAATTGTAGATATTTTCTCTGTACTCTGGACTAGCTCTTGCAACAGGTTGAACTCTTTGCTTCCCACAGGTTGCTGCAGAAAGAGAGAAAGTCCAGCAAGAAGAAGAAGCAGCCAAAACAAAGGCTGAGGTGGTCCAACCAAAGAAAGAGGTCCAGACTCCCAAAACTTACCGGCAGGGGATTGGAAAATACATCAACATGGCTGCAGCGTGAGTTCCCTGCCCATCTGATCTTTGTGGAGTGCTTTAGCTTCCTTTCCTGCTGGATGCTGACACTAGCCAGTGTCATTGCTTAGATGTTTGGTTTATGCCAGCAGACTTTGCAAAGGCACCTGCATGCAGCACTAACAGTCAAGAGTTCCCTCTTCTTCTGTTTTTTTCAAGAATGCAAGTTAACTGAGCTTTCCTTTTAGCACCTGAACCTGACCAAGTTGGCATATGCTGACTTTAGAAGTGTAGATACATTTCTACAACTCAAAAGTCCTTGAGGAACTTTACTATGTCACTTCCTACACCATCTTTTATTCTCTTCGTCTTCTGCAGCTATTTCTGAAGGCCCCAGTCCCACAGATGTTTCTCTTTTAAGCAGCTTCTCCTATGCACAATTAGTTGCCTTCAACCCATATCAGTCTGCTGGTCTGGCTCCCTGTTCAGCCACACAGACACCAGCACAACTGAAATGTCCAGAAATAGAGTAGGTTCCTAGGCTTGCTGTGCGAGCACAGGGCTCTGATGAGTAGCTCTGGGGTGCCTGGCTGGTTGTACAGGCTCATCCTAAAGCATCACTCTCCCAGACCCCTTTTGTGCATCCACTGGGACTGGCAGCATCACTTGCTTTCCTAGTACAGAGTCCTACCTGAGTTGCAGCTTTGCATGGGTTTTGGATAGATTAAAAGAAATGCCTTCTACTTGATTTTTTGCAAACTTCTCTAAAAGCATTTGCAAAACTGCTGTTGTCTGTGTGCTGCATGAAGACGTGTGTTTGAGCATACACAGATCTGGACAGTTATTTAATCAACTGGCATGTGCCTGTGTTCCAGGCATGGCATAACTGTGGGAACAAAAATATGTTAGCCTGTGTGGGTCAGTTTGGTTTAAGTGTTTGAATTACAAAATATTCAGTTTAAAGTTGCTGCCATTCTGCACTCCATATTTACAGAAGAAAGGCAGAGCTTGCAGCTCTGTGGAAAGGAACAAGTGGTATGGAAAGGACTTTTCTTTCCTAGTCCTTCAGTCCTTGCAGCCTGCCTTGAAACTGGGAGCTTGAGCTGTAGCAGCTCTTGGGCGGGTTCATGGTTCTCCTCATGGGCTGCTTATACCTTACAGTAAGAGCACAGTAGGTCTCTGAGTGGTGTTTCCATGGGGCTGCACACTCTGCTCTAGGGAAGCTGAGAGCAGTAGTAGCAACAGGCTGTGCTGAAGAAACAGGAGAGGATCTGAAAAACTTGCCAACTGCTTTACACCCGATTCCCCATAAATCCTTTTACTGACACAAATGCAGGTGAGAAGACAGGGACAGAACTTGTGGGTCGCATTTTCATTGTGATTGTGCTAAAAAAGTACAGCTGTTACATCTTCAGCTCTGGCCTGGAGAACTTGTAGGGTTTTGAACATGTTCCTGGAGGCATGCAAAGCCTGACCCAAACTGTGCCCACAGACTGACACACTCTCCCTCTTTTTGAGGGTGCCAAAGGCCCCCTCCCTGCCCTGTTGCAGCCTCCATGCTGGCACCCCATGCTCCTCACTAATTGATGAGGAATGGGCTGGCAGCAGTATAGCTGTTGCTGGGAGAGGAAATAGTAAATAGTCCCTGAGAGTTGTTTTCATGTCTCTCCAGGAAGCGCAGCATGGAGGATGACGCGCCCTCCACCAGCACCGCTGCCAAGAAAGAGAAAAAGAGCACAGGCTTCGGGGACTTCAGCTCCTGGTAGCAGCACAGGCAGCCCAACACTAGAGCAGCCCAGCGAGATGGAAAGGCCTCCCACGTGTCCCTAAGAGCTCGAAAGACCGTCTGTCCTGGGGAGGGAAGGCACCAGCATGCCCTTCCACCAGAGAAGAAAACTGTTGCTTTGTTAAGTGTGATTAACATGGCTTTGTTTTCTAGAGAGCTGCGTTCCCCCCACTGCATCTTCCTCGAAGGCCTTTTTGTTGTTGTTTTGCTGAGCAGGGAGCAGGCAGCCCGGCTCTGCTGGGGATTAGCTGGAGCCTTTCCCGGCCTGGCTGGCAGCAGACCAGGCAGAGCCCGGCCTGGCAGGGCAGTGAGCAGCTGAGCTGGTGAAAGAGCTCCTTTTACAGGTAATGGTTTCCAGAGAGGCCCTGTGTGCCAGTGAAGAAGTGGATTCCTGTGCTGCTGCAGTGCTCTGCAGAGGAGAGGAGGGGGCTCTGGCCTGCCGTGCCCCCTCAGCTGCCTTTTGCTAGTTCTCAACAAGGACCAACTCTGTCTCTTGCTCTTTGTGGGCCTGCCTTGAGTCTGGGCTGGCTGCTGTCAGTCTGTTACTCCTATTGAACTCTCTCTGTACCTGTTTAACTCTCTGTCAGTCTGGGAAGCAGCAAGCAGAGATGAGGAGCCTGGGGTAGTGGCACCACTTGTTCCTCCCAGTGACTGTCCTTCCCTGAGCCACTGGGCAGCCAGAGGGGCCAGGATGCACCAGTTCAGGCCTGCCCATGGGTCCCAGAAACTGCAGTCTGGAGCAGTTCAGCAGGAAGAGCAACAGCTTTTTCTTTTTTGAGGTGTTTTTTTCCCTATCCCTGAATCCCACTCCTTCCAGGGAAAACACTGACACTGTGCTCTGCCTCAACCTCAGCCCTCCCCTCAATTAGGGAAAACCATCTGATAGCTGACAGGCATCTCAGATACTTCTGTTGCATACCCACAAATTATTAGGAAACTTAATAAAGGCCTGATGAGGTGGAGATTCATCAGCCTGGGAAGTTTGAATTCAAAAACTGCCCTTAGACGTAGCAGGCTACTTCCTGAACGTTGCTGTTCAGTTCATCTTGGGTGGCTCCAGATGACAGAAATACCCTCCCTACCTCTCTGTCTGTCTGAGATAATTTTGTAATCAGCTTTATAACAATACCTTTATATCGGTGGGTTTGTGTTTTAAGAGAAGTCTCCATTTGTATGAAATTGCTGAAAAGCCTTTTGGTAAAATGTTTTGCATTAAACGCTTTTATTTCCTTTCAAGTGCTCACCTTTGGCTGCACAACTGTCATTCCCAGGGTCGTGGCATTGCAGAGTTGACTGTTGTGCAAGGAAATGATTCAGTCCTTACTTTTCAAGATGCTCATGGGGAACACTTTGTGGATATGATTACATCTTTGTTAAATCATAGGAAGTTCAAAATAGTTTGAAAGAATAAGAGAGAGTTTCTGGTTTGCAGCGTACAAGTTTGAAATAACACATGTTTGATTCCTGGAACAGGGGTTGACAATGGTACTTTCCTCAAGCTGAGTTGAGTTTCTTGTGTCTTATTGAAACTTCTTGATTCCCCTAGGCTGACTTTTTCCTGATAAATTCTTATTGATACTTTCAACCCAACTTCTTGTTCAGCACTTTGAGCTCTCAGGTTCACAACACTGAAATAGGCAGGCCAATAAATCTGTAAAACGCTTTTTTGTGCTGGGTTAAAATGGAGATTAGTATGAAAGGAGCTTTTGATTAGCAGGAAGGCAACAGAGGTGTGGCAAGGGCTCCTGTTTCAGCAGGAGTCCTTGTTACAGATTGATAGAAGGGACAGTTTCCTTTGGTGGCAGCAGGCTGCAGAGATAACTGCCCGCATTCTCTTTCTGCTGGGCCTTTTGGCAGAGCTCCTGCAGCCTGAGGGGCCATGGCCCTGCTCAGCTGGGCTCTGCCTTCCCACCCCTATTTCCTCACCATTTCCCACCATAACACTGGGCACAAAAGAAAACAATTTCCCATTTTCCCAGCTTTTGGCAGGAGCTGAGCTGAGCTGACCGTTCAGTTCTGCTGTGAGTAGGGATGATGCTGCTCAGCCCCTGTTCACTGCCCAGCCTGAGCCCAGGCTGTCTGCTGGTGTTCCCACTGTTGGCCATGCCCAGACTGGGAGCTGCTGGCCCTGGCGTGACCTGGGTGGCCACAAGGGCCACTGAAATGGAGCCATTTGGCCCAGGCCACATGCTGAGTCAGCAGCCAGGCTGGGTTTGCAGGGAGCACTCAGCAAGTGCTCATGCAGCCAGACCCTGCAGTGGGGTTTTGTTCTGAATTCCCACCTTTACTCCCTCCCACACTTGTGCTGTCCTGTACTTGGTCAGATTCTTTTTAACTTCAGCTTTTCTTCAGTCATCAGAATCCACAGGGACACGACACAAGCTCTCTCTAAAAGATGAGGCAAACATTGAGCCATCCTGAGGGGTCACAGGGCAGGTGCCCAGAGAGCTGGGCAGCATGGTGTAGCTCTCCTTTTCACAAACCCTGACTCTTTGCTGTCCAACTTGTGGAGCTTCCACTGCCTGCTTAGGGATGGAGAGGTAGGAGGAGTGCTGAGACCTTTTCTGCACCTCCAGCAAGGATGGTGTGCTCAGGGAATACCCAGAGCAGCTCCTGCCATAGCTTGAGGGATAGGCAGGAATTGTGCTGCCTTTTGGAAACTCACTCCTGGGAACTGCTGGGCTATTTGTAAGCACAGTTTTACATTCTTTGGCTTTGACACTTTTCCAGTAAATGTGCTTAGAGAGAAAAAGTAGAATTTTAACCAGAGGCTGAAATAGCTTTTGTCTGGCTTTGGCAAGTATAACACCAGTGCTCTTTTACTTCACATTGCACCATACCTGAGTCATTTTGCTGAAAGGCAGAGCCACGGGGTGACCAGTCAGTTCACCACTTCCTGAGATCTGTGCTGGAGCACTCTCTTGGAAGCAGGAGCTCATACAAGCAACTGCTGTGCTTTAGCACCCTGATGGTAGGTCAGAGTGGTCTCATGTAGAGCCACGAACTGGGGAGTAGTCAAACCGTGTTTCAGTGTCTCCATGAAAGTCCTGCTTCTCCCTCCATCCTTTCAAGATAGGGACCAGGCAAGCAGTGTGCTCCAGAGCTCAAGCTACCCTCAGCTGTACTGAGGTCAAGGAGTTCCGAGGTGCATGCAGAATTCAGTCCAGCACAGCTTAACTTCTGTGCTAGATTTACTGCAATTTACGACTTCTTTCCGTGAATTAAAACCCACACAGAACACACCTCTGCCAGGGACTATGCTGTGGTTTGTCTGTCAGATCCCCTTGAGCCTGGATGGTGGGTTCAAGCCCTGGCCTGGCTGCTGTTGGTACCTGCTTAGGCAAGGAGGAATGGAGGAGCTTGTGATGGTCATGGGTTGGGGAAGGGGCAGGAAGGGCTGCTCTCTGTGCCAGGACTTTTACCAAAGCCTGGGATGTGGGTTGCAGCTGCCAGACCTATGGGGCAGAGGAGGTGAGATATGCCATGGGCTGCCCCTGGGGCAGTACACACCCCCACAGATCTGGAGACTCTACAGGGCACATTCCCTGCCCCAAGGCAGCACCCACACTGGTGTCTCCTCCTTGAACAGGCAGCTTTGGGAGCCTTGCAGAGGAGGATCAAATACCTGAAGGGATCCATTTTGTTCTCTGGGTCCTTTCTGGGCAATTCCTGGCAGTTTTTTGCAGAGGTTTCTCAACCCTTAGTGCCTCTGTGTGCTTGTGCCATGGGGCTGTGCCGGTCCCTTGGACCATGGGGTGGCACGTGTGTTGGGTCTAATGCAGCCCTCAGCCTCTGCTGCAGCTGCTGAGCTGTCTCTGTGATTTCCAACCCTTCTTGGCCTCAGAGACCTCAGGGTGAAAAGCCAGGATGAGCACCTACTTCCCTGCCCAGGCGAGGGGGCATTTCACCCCTTTGGTCTCCCCTGGGCTTTGACCTGATCTCCTTGGTCTGAGTTTCAATGCAGCTTCTACTCAAGCACAGCAGCCATCTGCCCCTCAGCTGTCTGCAAAGCTGCTGGAAAAAGAACAAAAATGCACATCTCAGGTTGTGGTGGGCACCTGGGAGTACTGGGCATCCCCCCCAGCGAGCTGCTCCTGGCACACATCTGCACCCAAGGATGTCCTGTTGAACCCACGGGAGTGTGCTAAGGAGCTGTGTCCCTCACCTAGCAGGAAAGGCAGAACTAACAGCAGACACAATAGCAGCAAATGTGCTGTTTATCTGCCCTGATCCCTCTGGGAAAGCCGTGGCTGTGAGCTGAGGCTGCCTGGGAGATCTGCTCAGGGTTGATGTGGTTTGTGACGCTGGTGCTAAGGCTCTAAGGACAGAAAGGTGAAGGCTATCTTCAGAGATACAGACATAGCTTAGGGCAGCTGCAGGTTTTATGGCTGGTCGATGCCTATGCCATGATCAGGATTAAGCAAATGCAGTGAAGAGCTGAAGTGCTAAATGCAGCCAAGCCAGGGCCAAGCTCTGTGAAGTACAAGGGCTGGAGCTGATGGGTGCTGGAGGGTCTGTGCCACTGGCTCCACACTTGCACATGCAGCCAGACAGGGGCAGTCCTGGCAGGTGCTGAGGGCTCTCAGCCCCCACTGTGTACCCCGCAGTGACCCCACCATGGGCTGCCTCCGTCTCCTTGGCAGGCACGGCCATTGCCTCCCTGCAGCCGTGGGAGCAGCTGGCAGGTAAACCCAGCACTCCAAACTGCCTTGACAAGTATCAGATGTTTCTGGGCTGCCCCAGCACCCCTCGCCAGCAGCATTTGGAAGGAACAGGATGCCAGAAACCTTGCACCAGGAAGCAGCTTTTATAAGCAAGGGAGGGGATTTACCACCCCCACCTCCCCCAAGTTTCAAGGCTCTTTGCTTTGGAGAAGGCAAACAAACTCAATGTGAGTGCAGAGGAATGAGTGGTCAGCTGCCTGCCCCGGCCCCAGCAGGTCACACTGTGGCACAACAGGGATTTCTCACTTCCTCTCTTTCTTTATCAAGTGTTTGTTACCACGGCTGTGGTGCAGGATTTAACCACCCTGGGCTGTGACTGTGGGGAAGGGGCTGGAGCCCAGGCTGTGCTCAGAGCTCAGGGAGCACAGCACCTCCACTCTGGGACACCCATCTCCACCACAGCCTGTCCAGCCGCATCAGCTCAGAGTGACTGGCCCTGGCCGTGCCACCCACTGGTACCAGGACCCCGCTGCAGTGCAATGTGGAGATGGTGGCATCACCCTCTCCTGCCCTGCCACCCAGCCAGCAGTGTCCATGCCATGCACTGCTTGAGCTCACCCATCTGGCACAGCCAGCAGCAAGTTTGCTTTCGTGGGCCTTAAACCCTGCAGCAGAAAAGACCCTGAAACAAGCAAAAGGAGTTTGTTGGGCAAATTAGAGAGAGGGGCTCTCAGAGGGGTCAGCACTGCTGTGAGAGGACAAAGGCCAAAGTGGCTCTGAAGAGCAGCTCCTCATGCTGCAGTGGGTGGGAGTGGGACTGTGGGGAGAGAGCTGAGCATGGGGGCCATACTGCAGCGAAGCTACAGTGGGGCTGCAGGGCCTTGCTCAGCCCCTGCACTGCCCTTTCTCTGCCCCTGCACTGTCCTGCCCTTTGCTGCAGAGCCTGAACCCCACCTAAGTCAGCCCTGGCGCCTGGCAGTGCTGTGTGGGGCACTGCGGTGGGACGGGGGGGCTGTGCTCAGCACCTCAGCGGGGCCGTGTGTGACTCACCCTGCGCTGAGCTCAGGCGCTGCCGCCCGCTGACTTCATCTGCTGGAAATAGCAACCTGGGAGGAACGAACCGTCAGCTGTCCCCATGCAGGCACACAGGCCCTCGCTGCTGCCCGCACCCTGCACCGCGGGAGCCAGCTGAGCCCCCGGGCAGGAGCAGCCCCTCATCTCACCCCTGGCCTCGATGCATGCTGGAGCTGCTCTGTGTAGGACAGGGCAGGATGGGGCCCCGTGGCTGCACAGAGCTGATGGCATTTGGCAGCAAAGGGGCCCCTCCACCCGTTCCTGCCTGTGCCAGCCTCTGCTCCTGTGGCAGAGGGACAGAGTTGTCCTGGGGTTTGTGCAGGACAGGAGCTGCTGGGGCTGTCCACAGCCATCCTGAACAGCTCTCTGCCAGTCATCCCTCATTCTCCTTGTCCAGGTTCACTTTGCAAAACGGGAAGAAACCCAACCACCTCTCCTGGCTCCCCCCATTGAGATGGGAGGCACTGTGCCTTGCTGCCCATGCAGGGCCCTGTGCTGGCTGTGCAGACATGGCCCATGGAAGCACTGGGGATCAGAGCTGTACCTGTGAGGCTGTACACAGGGCAGCTTCCCAGGCCTCTCTGTGGTTCCTGATGTTACAGAAAGGTCAAATCTATACAGAAAAGAAGTCCATCTCATTTGCAATTGCAGCAGGCTGCATATGATGGTTTGTAACTTAATGGCCTGTTTTAAATGCTGGTCGAGGTCTGCTCTGCCCTGTCCCCTGGAAAGCCTTCTGAGCTCTCACTTTCCTGATATTAGATACTTTCTCTAATCTTTGGCCTTCATTTATTAATGGCTAATTATATCTATTTGCTTTTGTGCCAACATTGTCCTTCAGCTTGAATAGCTTTTTTCCCTCCCCAATGCTGCCTTCCCAGCGCTATTTATAGGCAGCAATTGTATCCCCCTGCAGACGCTGTTTTTCTTGGCTGCACAGTCCATGTGCCTTCAGCCCCAAACGGGCCCCATTGCCCTCAGCCTCCCCCTGCCCCATCCTCCAGTAGAGGCGTGGGATGGGCACCCAGCCATGCCTCAAACCAGGGGAGTGGCAGCTCTGGCTGAGGCGCTTTGGGGCAGAAAGATGGGGAACAGGGCTCTGTGCCTCCAGAGAGCCCCATGGGGTGATTTTTTTAGGCAGCCCCATGGGGTTATTTTCAAGGCAAAGGCAGGGACTTGCTCCAGGCTCCCTTTTGCCTTCCCTGTCCCTCCTATTCCATTTATTTGGGGTGAGAGTGCTGCAGCAGCACAGACCACCAAAGCAGTGAGGGGAATCCCCTGATCTCTATCTGTGCTTTCATCCCAGGATAAAAGGGATGATAGAAAACATTTGTTTTTAAGATGAAAGCAATTGACCCAGGAGGAATCTGCCTCCCTGGGGCAGCCTGCAGCAAATCCCTCAGATAAGGCCCGACACCACACACAGCAAGCCCAAGTGCCTCCAGCCACTGAGAGCTGCTGAGCGAATCCCTCCCCACGTAGGAGGAAACCCACGGGCCCCATGGCTGACCCCGAGCCCAGACAACGTTGCCAGTGGATTTTGCTGGGGCTGGGCAGACCTGCAGGGAAGGACACTTTGCTTTGGTTTTTTTTTTAATGAACGTCCGGATTTTTTTCTTACAGCCATCTCCACCACAGATCTCAGCTGAGCTTTTAATAGATGGGCTCCTCACCAGAGGCAATTGCAGATTGATTGCAGCAGAAATGGCAAGTGGAGACAAATATAGCGCGGGCCGGCTGCAGGGAGCGCGCGGAGGAGACGGCACGTGCTATTTTTGGTGCTTTGTCTCCACCACTTACAGTATTTCTAATCTTTGTTTCTCCTTAACAGTGTGGTTAGGGTTGGGATTGATGGGGTTTTTGTAATTAAAAGCAATCGTTTCTCCAGAGGAGGAGCAGGAGGTGTGAGAAGCAGCAGCAGCAGTGCCGGTGTGAGGCCGAGCCAAGCCCTCCTGGCACCGCATAGGGCCATGGCAGCCGAGCTCTGGTTCCACCCCGATCCGTGTGAACCTCTTGTGGCTACAGGAGCATTTGGCCTCTCACTAATAAACAAAGTGCTCTCTCCCTTGCTGCCCACCGCAGCTGCACTGTGTGGCTCCCACTGCCCAGCACCAAGTCCTGCCATGTCCCAAGGCTGCTCCCAGAACGCCGGGCACACAGCTTGATGCTGTGTGCAAACTGCTGCCCCACACGTCTCTGGGTTTGCCCCCCGAGGGGAACAGCACTGGGCTGCAAATTGATGAAATCCAGAGAGAACCAACACTGCAGCCCAGGGATGGAAGTCACTCCGGTCACTTGGCAGAGTGGAAGAACCCTCCAAGTCATCTTCATGCCTGGGGAACCACAGCCAGGTGATGCCAGAGGGGTGTTAAAAGCTTTATGGTACTGATGCCAGAAACTTCTCAGCCCCAGGGGACAATCAGGGAAGAGGTGGTCAATGGAGGCACATCCCCAGGACAATCAGCCCCTGGCGCAGAGGCATCTCACTGACATGTGCCCGTGGGTGTGAGAGACCAGGCTGCAGTTATAAATAAAAGTGCAGAAATGCTAATAAAAGTGACAAGCGAGAACGGGGGAAATCTGGATTTAACTCCAGAACAGCAAAATAAAAGCAGCTCATGGCAGGGCTGGCTGTGACCATGGGGGCCTTGGTCCTGGGCTTTCCGTGTCCACCTGGAAACCCGGGATGTTTGCAGCAGTAGCTCAGGGGGAAACCATCAGCTCTGAGGATCTGGCACATTTTGAACTGTTGGGATAGTGTTTGTGTTTGCCTCATTAGGAGGCTTCTTGGTATGTGAAGCCTTTTACACCCATAGCTTTTTCACACCCAGCCAGGCTGCTGTTAATGGCTCACACCTGACAGCACCACCCACCCTAAGCCAAAAAAAAAAACAAACCATTTTTAAGGCAGACATGAACATCCACCTCTGATAACTCTGCTGGAGGTGCTGTTCCTGCACCCCAGCCCCTGCCTGTCCTGTCCCTGTGGACACCTCCTGAAGAAGGGGCTCAGTGCCGTGCTGGGCACATGCCTTCAGTTTGGCACTTCCCAGCTGGGAGGGTTTCAGCTGCCCCTGCTGCAGCTGCTCTGCACCAGCACTGCCCCTCTGCAGGATGAGGCTGCAGGGGACCCCCATCACTTTCCAGCCAGAACCCCTTTCCTGGGGCTGCAAAGGCCAGGGGAAGCTCCATTAGCCTAATCCCCCGGGAGGTTATTTCGCAAGAGAAGGCAGCTTGTGGAGGAGGGTTTATGGCTGGGGATCAAAGTCCTTGGCTCCTGCCCAGTTTCCCAGTATTTAGCTGTTGCACAGCCTGGGCTGCAGCTGGGTTTGTGGGCCAGCAAGGAGGTGGGGATAGGGGAGCCCAGGGCTGGCAGAGGCAGGAGGTCTTGGCCATCCCAGCTAATGGCCATCTCAGCGCCAGGATGCTGGGTCAGCCCACTCACCTTACCCTGCTGCGGAGCCTGGGTGGCCCAGAAATGGAGGTCATGCTCCTGGCCGCCCCTGGGGGGACACGAGGAGCCAGGGCTGCTGGGGAAAGGGGATGGAACTGAATGGGACTCCCAGGCTCCAAGTCAGCAGCTTCTCTTTTCCCAGAGACAGCAGCACGGACTCTGGCTAGTGGGAGCAGGGCTGGGTGCTGGCCCTTCACTGCCCTGATTTGGGCAACAGGAGCCTCACCTCAAGCAATAATCCTGCTTTCCCCATCCTGCTCTATCTCCAGCAGTCCTGAGTGTCTCTTGGTCCTCATCATTTCCAGGTCCTCAGCTGTGCTTTGTGGCTACAGACCTGGCAGAGCCCTGCAAGCAGACAGGCAGAGACACAAGGGGAAGATGTTAACTGACTTTGATTACAGCTTTGATTATTTAAGAGCATGTATTTACATTGTGAATAACCTGGAGAGGCACATTTTAAGACACTGATGTATTCTTTCCCCCACTCTCTGCCCACGAGGCACACAACATGCTTACCCAGGCCGGCTCTGCAGGGATGGCATGGGCTGCGGGGTGGGGGCCAGCAGGGCAGGTTGTCTCCCTCACCAGCCCTGCACCCGGTGCAAACAAGGAAACCATTTAACACAGACCAATCCCACCTCCCAGCACTGAGTCAGACTTTCCCAGCTCCTCCTCTGCCCATCATCGTGAAGCTTTTCCCTGGTGTGGTCTTGCAGGAGTGCAGTTGGTGCCTCTCCACTAACACCCTCATCCCACAGCACCAGAAAGGCTGGGAACCATTGTATTTCCAGAATAGATGTGTTCCTGGAGAATTCCCACCCCAAAGCACTGGCCTGTAAAGCCCAGTCTCTGTTGTTTTTACATTTCATGCACCCATGTTTCCGTTGGTGAGGGGCTCAGCTGCCACTTCCCAGTGACTGTCAGCGGCAGCAAAGGGAGGGTGTCACCACTGTCCCCATGGCTGAGGGAGCACAGCTCTCACCATCACTAATCCCCAGCTGCATCACCACCAGGCACCTGGTCAGCAGACACTGGGCTGGCAAGAAACCAGGCTGGCTCCTGCCACAAAAAAAAAAAAAAAAGGGGGGTAGAAAACAGAGTGTTATGAGGCTGGGAGCTGTTCCTGCGGTGTTATTCTTGGCAAACTCTGTTCTGTGTAGAAAAACAAAACCCAAATTTAAGAATAGATGTGGAGAGCAACATGGGTTTCTCTCTGCCCAGCTGAGCTGACAAGAATAAATCACTGGGGTTTTTGCAAACAGTGAGGCTGGGGAAATCTGCTGGGAGCCGGAGTGCTCAGGTCAGGGCTGTCCTGCCAAGAGACAATTACAGCCTGTCCTGGGGACAGAGGAGCAGGGAACGGGGCCAAGAGCGGCTTCGGGAGGTGTCTCAAGTCCAGGAATAAGATCACAGACTGTGGGCTCAGCAAAACCCTCTCGTGCTCCAGGCTGCCCCTGAAACCTTTCCAGAAGGGAAACCGCAGAGCTCAGCACCACTGTGCCTGGGAAGGGCCCTCGTGGCAGGGGCAGAGGGCTCTGCAGCCCCTGCCAGGGGACACCAGATGCCCTGGGAAGAATTCATCAGTCAATCCACAGCGTTTCTCCTCAGCACTGAGGTTGAGGGATCTCGATTCCCAGCCACCACATGTGCTGTGGCAGGGTGCTCCCCAGATCCCCACTGCCCTGGGGCTGGGGTGCTTAGGGATGGACCCTCATCCTGCTCTCAGCTTCTTGCCTGGAGCTGCACAGAGGACAGGGCTCTTTGCTGTCTGTGATGTCCCCACAAAAGCACAGGCAGCAATTTGTAGTGTGCCTGTCAAGATTAAATGAAAAAGGATCAGAAGAGTAGGTTAAACACTCAGTTAAAACCAGTTACACATGGCTGCAACTTGACCTGGTTTCACTTTTAGCATATATGTGTTTTTCCAAGAGTGAGGCCACTCAGAGCTTGTCCCTTGGAGGCATCATCTGAAGAGGTGCTGGCAGAGTGCTGACAATGGGGCACAGAGGGGATGGGCCTCAGGTCCATATCTCTACCTGTCTGGTGGCTTCAGTGCTCACCCCATAAGTGCTCATGTACAGGCAGGTCCCTGCCCACCCCACACAGCTGCAGTGAGTCTGGGTACAGAACGTTCTCAGCCTGGGTTTGGGCAGTGCTGGAGCTGATGGCAGGGAGATTTCAGCACTCACTGCACTGCCCAGTCCAGTGTCTCAGGGGAATCAACCATTTGTGCAGTTTGGCTTCATGTAAAAGGAGGAAAAAAGGGGGAAAACGGTAAAAAACAGGGAAGAGAGGTAACCAGCGGTTCTACCAACTGGGCCAGCCAAGGGACAGATTTCAACGTGAAGGCTGGAGACTCAGACAGGCTACTGCCCTCCCTTCTCACACATGATTCCAATCATGCAGGGACCTCCTGCATGGCTCACAGGAGACAAGCTTGACATGCCCAGAAAGCAGAAGGGTTTCCATGGAGCCCTTTACAGAGACAGTGTTGGGTAAAGCTCTTGTTACAAGCCTTGGGATTTGTGAGTGGCCAGACCTCAGCGCGTTAATGCTCACACACAGGCGCCGGAGCCACGGCTCTCCCGGTCACAGGGCTCGGATGTTGCACCTTGCACCGGCCAGGCTCCTTCCCAGCAGACACAGCCACCAGGAAAGGGTCATGGCCCAGACAGCAACGTCAGGCCATGGTATTGGTAGATATCAGCGTCTGACAGAGCAAGGAGCTGCTCCTGGCTGTCAGACTTTGTCCTTCCGTGGCACAGCAGAAAGGGTGAAAGAGCTAAGGAGAGGAAAAAAGGAGAAAAAAAAAGAGGGAAAAGAGGCAAAGAGGAAAGAAAAAACAAGTGGTTCAAAGGAAGGGCAAGGGGCAGCCTTGCTGCGTGGTCAGGGGTTCGGGGGTGCCTGAGAAGGGCTCTGCCCCCCCTCTCAGAAGGAGAGCTGGGCACTGCCCACGTCCTGCAGCTGTACCTCAGCTTGTGTTCATCAGAGATCATTTTTCTTTCCATGCTATGAGCCTGAGCATCTAACAGCCCTGTAACCAGATGAACTATCATAGGAGATTAAACTAATACACAGCAGGCACAGGTATTTTGTAGTTAGAACTAATATTAAAATGGTATTGACTGAAATAAACATGGACTCAGGACAGACATGCCGTTCTCTTAAAGGGTATCCAGGAAGAGGAATAGGTTTCTGTACCTGAAGGGTAGAGATCATTATCAACAACTTGAGAGGGTGGGCCCAGTTACTCTAACGAGCTTACTCAGACCATCACCAACACCTTGATGGGGGTGGGCCTGGTTGCTTTACAGGTAAGGTTTGTTAACGACTGTGTTCTTGTAGAAGGATCAGAGACTGATAAGGATGGAACCCCCCCTGCCCTGCCAGGCACCAGAGGGCTGATGCAATATACAGGGGTGGAGTGTTAGGCAAGGTTTTGTAGGAACACAGCGTGGGATGTGCTGCTGGGTGTGCTGCTTTGGGGAACTGCACCCAGTACTTGTGTCTACACAGACATGAAATACAACAGTATCTGGGCTCTGAGGGCAGATGGGCTTCTTGCACACCAGGCACAAACCCACTTTTTGGGTAACCAGTCCCACTCAATCACTAGCTGCCAGCTGGGAGACAGACGCTCCGTTCTTCAGCACACACTGACCTGTTGCTCAGGGACTCTGTGAGCCTCCTCCACAGCTGCAGCAGTTCCTTGGTGCAACACATGTTAACAGATATTGCGCCAAGTATGGCTTAATGAATATGGGTTTGTTACCTGAAAAGCTGTTTGAAGGGCTGCCACTGCTCTAATGCTCAAGTAGAAAAACAGAGACTGACCCTCACCCCCTGGCACAGCTGCAAACACTCTGTTGTGCAAACCTCCGTGTGACAGTCACTGCTGTGTTGATTTAACAAGCCCTGTGGACAGGTTTTGGCTTGCCAAGCTGGCCACTACATTTCCAGGAAACCAGGGCAGTAGTTTTGCTGCAAGTTTGTGGCCTGATGTGATCCAGCATTGCACAGTGGACAAGGATCCTGAGCACTGGCCATCCCGTGCTATACTGGGCAGGGAGCAAAAGCTCTTGATCAGGTGAAGCTGCAAAGGCAAGAAATGAGACATCTACAACAGACATCTACAACCAGAGCTCCCAGCAGCAAAATGTGTCACTGCCTGGTGCCAGCAGTGTCCAGCATCAGGGACACAGCGGCCCTGCACCCCTGCCCTGCTCAGGGCCCTGTATTAACATGTTCTTTCCCCTCCCACCACTCTTACGTGCAGCGTGGAGTTGGACAGGCTTTGGGTCAGGACAGGTCATGGATTCATGGATGGGAGATGAGGTACAAAGCCAGCCAGATGTGAAGTAGGGAGAGTGGGAAAGCAACAGGGGCTCTGGGCTTCACAGGTCATGGAAGACTTCCCAGGCATGGGCTAAACAATAATGAGGGGAAATGGATGGGGGAAAAAGGAACAGCAAAATTATGTTAAACTATATAGACAAATGTTCACAGCATAGACTGAAAGCAAAGCTCTAGGGGAGGAGAACGGGTTTGGTTCTGATGTAGGTGGTTTGGACACTGGCTGAGGGCTGAAAGAGCATGGGGATGGATGCAGTCTGTGCTGATGGCCCTCAGCTGCACGATGGGGCTGCTCCAGCCTCCTGGGCCCTGACAGGGAGGAAACTGCCACCAGCAAAGTATGTTGCCCCCCCTCAACATAAACATGCACACACAGGCCCAGGCAAATGAACAGCCAGCTCAGTAAAACCCCAAGTTCAAGACCTTGGAGCCTCTTGGGAGGAACAACTTAAATAAAGAAACAAACACACTGTATTTGTTGTCTCGGTCATGCATGTACATTGCAAAGGGGCTACTGCAGTGTGCTGGGAGACAGCAAGGGGGGCAGGAACTTTTCCTGGGGAGGCACATGGCTGTGCACATCCCAAGGACATCAGCTGTGCCCGGTTACCTGGGCTGTTCACACATCTCACTTCATTTCCCTAGTTTCATTAACCCTTTTCCCCATCCTGGGTTCAGTGCCAGGGAGCTGTCAGTGCAGCTCAGCACAAGGTGCCTTTGAACCTTCTGCTCGGTTCCTGCAAACCTGGGACTGGTGGTGGCTCTGTTTAAAATGGCTCTGCAGAGCAGGATGTGAAAGCAGGGTGCCAAGCCTAGGGGCAGAGAGCACTGCCCACCAGCCCAAGCTCCTGCCTCAGCCCCATCCCCATGTACCTCTCCCAGCCAGGCTGGGCACCGATGCAGCCCTACAGATGGGAAGCACCAAGGCAATCCCCAGCTGGGGCTCAGCCCTGACATCCCCCCACCAGCAGCCAAGACACTGCTGAGCACTAGGAAAGCCCCTGTCACAATCCCCTCCATCCTAGCAGTGTCCTCCAGCTGAGCCCCTTGGGGAGGCTGCATCTCTTCAATCAGAGCTTCAAAGTCTAAATCTTGTCCTGGGGTGCAGGGAGCCTCTTAAAGTTCCTGTACTAGGAGGAGATTTAACAGCCCATTGCCTCACTAATACAGCATGCTTGTGTACAGCCATGTACGAGGATGCTGACGCTCTCTGTGAGGGCCTTTTGCCAGAGGGAGCTCCATTAATACTGCGAATACAACATACTTGAGTGGCAAACCACCCATATCAGTCATGCCACCCCACCTCTGCAATACATCAGGTCATGGAAAAGACCTTTAAGATTATTGAGTCCAGCTGTCCCTCAAGACAGTCAGAACTGCTCAGGTGAAGGTGGGTAAGAGGCAGATGTGATTACACCAGCTGGAGTTTAGGCAAGGTACAGGAGGGCAAAACCTCTGCTCTTGTGAAGCTGCTCAGAAAGCTTTGACTGTCATACTTCTTCAGGCCATTTCTATCTAATCTGATAGTGATCAGACAGGACCAGCTATTGCATTTGTCTCCAGAAAAGCAGAAATTGCTTTCAGTCCTCAGAAAAATATCAAGCTGGGAGCTGCTGTTGCATTGTATTTCTGCACTGATGAGCCCCCAGTAACGTCCAGCGCTGACAGGTGAGGTGCTCCCAGGTCATGGCATCAACCACCATCTCAGATCTGTCTCAAAATATTTACAGCTATTTACCCAGTCAAGTGTTGCCATCAGTCCCTTGACCCAGTAAATGCTGTAAGCAAGAGGAGTTTCTAATACAGGCCTGGGAATTGCAGCATGTTACAGTACGGACAGCTTTACTGGATTAGAAACCTGATTAACGGCCTTGGGAGAGATTAGAAATGGCTATTCTGAGAGGGGGTTTTCATAGCAGGCTCCACGTAATCACCAGCCCCAGCAGAAGGTCTTATCCTGTGCTGGCTGTTTTCTGGGTGAGCAGATACTTCTGGGAGCCTGAGGAGGCCAAGCAAGGGAGTAACATTTCTCTCTGCTAATAGACGTGTTTATGTCTTCAGGGCTTGTCACTGGCTGGTCACAGAAATTACTTGGGGGAGTCATATTTACATGTTTTAACGCTGAAACACTGAACAAACAAGGAAAGATAATCATTAACTCCGGGAGCTGTTAACCTTCAGCATGAGTTTTGGCCGGTGAAGGAGAGGTCTGCCAGAGCAAAGTCTCTATTTTAGTAAACATTGAAAGAATGACGTGAGAAACCTTTGGGTTTTGTGTCTTATGAGTAGGTAATTAAAGGGCATTAATTTGTGTTTCCAGCCTCTGTGCTGTGAGAAACATTTCAGGGGGAAAGGGGAAACAAAGATGCTGCTAGAGCAAAATCCATCTGCTTCATTGGGAGGAGCAGAGGCAACAAAGCACAGCATAGCTGGAGGGCTGCGGGGCTGCAGCTCATACATGTACAGTGTCTGTTCATTATCATGCCAGAGAAAACAGTGTTTAGGCCTCAGAGTTGCTGCAGGACTGTAATCAGTATAGCAGCAATAGGTTCATAGCAAAGAGCAGTACCTTGTCCTTTGTCCTCGAGGCTGAAGGCCGGGGCAGGGAGCAGCCCCTGAACCCACCAAACAACAACCATGGAATGTCAGTGCTGGGCCTGACCTGCTCTTGCTGCTCCTGCACCCCTGGCTAAAGCAGCCTGCAGGGGAAAGGAGAGTTGCTTCTGCACCCCTGGGTAAAGCCGCCTGGAGGGGAAAGGAGAGGATCAACAAATATCAAAATGCTGCAGGGTTTGGACTGCTGATGGTTGTCATAAAAAAGTGGGAGGTTGAGGAAGGAGGAAGATAAAAGAGGAAGAAAGGGAGGGAAGATAATTTACATGGACAAGCAGGAGCAGGTTCATAGTCTTATCAGTGATACTGGGTACTGGGTGGTGCGTGCTGCCCCGTGCCGTGGAGCTTATTTGACCATCTCTGGGAAACAGATGATTAGTTCAGGCCTATAAGGAGATTATGGCCAGAAGCAGCCTCCTGTTTCCCTGTGGTTTTCCCTGCCCAGCCCCATGAGCTGCAGGAGACATTGCCTTGAGCACTGAGGAGGATGAGCAGGGTGTTGGGACAGGGGCACATCCATCCTGCACAGAAGCAGTTTCACTTGCTGTTTAACACAAGGCACAAGCAGCTTTTTATGGTCCAGATTTGCCACAAAAATCTCATCTTTTCCCCCTGATTGGCACATGCACTCCTTCTGCAGGGCAGGCTGTGAGAGACTTCTAGAGACTGAGCTTCTTCCCGGGAGGCAGAGCCACACTCCCAGCCCTGCCAAGCTCTGCACCCACTGGCGTCCCACTGCCCTACATACCTTTCAACCCCTGCCTTCATGGCTTTGAGCACGTGCCTCTCAGTGTACAGCAGCTCCAGATCAACAGATCAAAGGTTCCCTGTGATAACATCAGCAGGTTTCCCCTGCACATAGCAGAGAATCTATTTATATTTGTTTAGGAAAGATATTTGTTTAGGAAAGCCCCCTCCAGCCCTCAAAAAATGTGTTTTACATCTGCAGCCTGGCTTCCAGATGGAGCAATGCCCCCGGGCCTTGTTGCAAAACAAGCTCCTCTCGCCCTTGGCAGCTCTGCTCCCTGTCACAAGATCCCTGACTTCTGGTCGGCTTTTAAAGTAAGTTTTGGAAAAAAAGTTTGTTTGCACAGAGAGCACACAGAGCTCCTGCAGCTGGGTTCGGGGCTTTTGTTCACTTTCAGTGTTGCACCTCTGTGAGAATGGTTTTATATGATTCAGTATTAAAACATTTGAACTAACTTTTCCTGCAGAATAAAGCTTATTTGATTTCAAACATACAAATTAATTTGAATCACAACTGTAACACAGCTGACTATTAATGCCACTCAACCCAAAGCTCAAAACATACTTTTGCCACGTTCAGTAACCTACTTTCCCTGTTCTCATATCAACACAACCAGCTTTCAGCCTCAACAATACAGGAACTGAAGGTGCCTGTGCAGGTGAGATCTTGCTTCTAGGGACAGAAATAGAAGTAGCCAGACTCAAAGATACTGTGCTTGTAATCTCGCATGACCTTAATAGTTTGCCTTACACAATAAGGTACAAAGCTACCAGCTGTGCCTTGGGTGTTGCACAGACACACACAGAACATAGAGGTTAGCAACATCAGCAGCAATCAGGCTGCTGTTTAACTCTCTCAGGCTTTAACTCTACAAGACTTGAAACAACAGGAAGAAAATCTTTTCAGATGCCCAGACACCATTGCTGCACTGTCAGCAGCTCTGAGTCCCAACCTCATCAGCTTTTGCTCATAAATGGGTTTATAAGCCAAACTTTAGTCAGGTGTAAAATAAAGTAGATGGCTACTGCTAATCATGCCAGAAAGGTATTTGGAGGATTAAACAGCCCCTCTTGCAGGTAAAGGGTGAGCCATGATGTTCCAGCCTGTGATGGAATGTGCACATGTGTATATATTTTAATGTCAGGATGCAAATTGCATTTTTAATTAAGGGCTGGAAACCTCTGAAGTCTATTTGGGCAAGAAGGGAAGTTCAGCTACACAATTTACTGCTGAAATACTGAGATCAGAATGTGCCCATTATTTCCTTAAATAGTGAAAAACCTCTACTGCCTACTTTCTAGGTATTTACTAAGTAAAATCAGGTTTATACCTAACACAAGTATGGATTAATCTGCTGCCAGGATCACAGAGCATCCCAGGTCCTCAGCTCTGCAATTAGTGACTCAGCTCAAACCTTACTCATCAATACTATAGAAACAAAGGAGCCAAACACTTGGATTAGCTCTGGCTGTGCTAGAGCTGAAACAGTTAATGCTCATCAGTGAAATGGCTCAGCAAAGCTGCCTCACAGCCAAGGAAGGACTTTGTCCAGCCTCAGTTAATCCAGAGCTGCTTTACTGGTCAGAGGTATGAGTGTCTATGCAGGTGCTCTGCAGGTTGGACCCATGTGGGCAAGAGCAAAGGGCAGCTACAGAGACAAAACCAGAAATTAAAAATCATATAGGCAGAGCAATCTCACTGGTGTCCTTTTCAGAGCTTAACCTATAGTCATGGCTTGTTTTCCTATTTAGGCTAACAGGATGGGTTGGGGAACAACCCTTAATTGAGACCACTGGCCAGTTACTTGAATTTAACAGGAGCTAAAAGACACTTAATGGAAGGCTCCCAAGTTTTAGATGAGGCATCTGTCCATCTCTGTGTACTTGAAGGTCAGAGATGCCCCAGGTATTTGCCAGCTGCTAAGATACAACACTAGAGTTCACACTTCCAAAACCATTCAGGTAATCCACTTGCTGACAGTTGGTCTTTTACAGTCCCTTTGCTACACCAATATTTAATGGGGTACTACTATAAACACCTTGAATACAAAAGATGGCTCTGTGCGGTTTGAGGCTTTATTAGTTTAATTCATGTGGCAAATTACAGGCTTAGGCAATGAATACCATCTATCTCTCATAGAATGCCATCCTTATGCTCTTTTTTCTGATCTGGAAAGATCATTTTTTTTCAAGCCCTAAGACAGTAAAGCCAAGGAAAGGTTAAAAAGGAGTCCATGAACAAAACAAAGGGTAGCAGGCTACCTTCCATTTTTCTCAAGATGGAAACATTGTGTTTGATCTTATATGCAGAGCATCCCCATCCCTTTGTGAGATGGATTATTGACTAGACACTAAGCTTGCCCTGAGTGACTTCGTTCTCAGCCTCAGGCAGTGCAAAGGAGTGGATGAACCATTGTCAACATTCAGTAACTGAACATTCAACTAAATCAAGTAAAAACCAAACTCCCCTCAAAAACCCTACATGAGTCCTGGCTACTGCTAAAAACAGAGTACCCCAGTGACAAAATATAGCCTCTGCCTTGGGGGTCAGGAAGATTTCCAGGAAGATGTAAACATTTTGCTGTTACCCAGGATGTAGTACATTGAAGTCTTTTGAGTTAATAATATGGAATCTTTCAAATATGATCCCTTTCTGAAGTCTCAGTTTACCTTTGCTCTTGTAATTGCAACCATTAAGGTGAATATCACCATCTTGAGATGAATCTTGAGAAGAACATATTACTTGGCTTGGCCTAACAATTTACTAAACCATCCCTGAGTGCTACAGACTGAGTTTTCAAACTGAAGAGGACTTGGGGGTTATAGTGGATGCCAGGTTGAACAGGAGCCAAATGTCCTCTCAGTAAAGGAACAAACCACATACTGGGGCTACAGTGGGAAAGTGACCAGGTTATCACAGAAGTGATCTCCCTCCTACTTAGTCAAACCTGCTGCTCTGGCTGAGAGATTTTTTTTTCCCTGGGGAATCTGTGAGGCCCTGTCATACCTGCTGTGATGCACTGGCAGTTTCTTTAGGGAAATATTCATGAGTCAGTAACTCCACTAACACACAAGACGACTGTTAATCTGAGGAACTGCAGAAGTTCCTCTCAACCAAAGCAGAAATAACAGACTGCCTGTGCTCCCAGTGCTCCTCTGGGATAAGGCAACAGGAAGCACACTCACACTTACTTCAATTTCTATGAAAGGCAGTTTTGGGATGTGCACAGTCTCTTGGAAAGCACTCTGCAGAGGTTCCATGATTGACTCAAGATGGGCAAAAGCTCCAACAGTACCAACACAACTTTCTGTGTTTTGGAAAGATTGGGATAGATTTTTTCTCTCTGGCCATCACAGAATAAAGTATGAGAATGTAATTAGCAAGAAAAGACAGTCCAAAACCAACAAATAACTCAACAAAACAACTGAAAGCTTTTATTGTGATACCTCAAGTAGATACAATATAGTGAAACAACAAATGATGTACAGTATTGCTAGGACAAAACAGCAACACAGCCATGTCACCTGTAAAAGAAAGCATTGTAAAGAGTTTAAGAAACAATGAGGCACAACTCAACGGCCATTTAGGACTCATGCTTTAGGCCTTAAACCATTTGTAACAGTCCTTTTCACAGAAGCCTCTGAGGTCTGTTCCTTTTGCAGTGCAGTAGGTGTTTATACTGCTGCTCAGCTTCACATGAGTCTCAATGAAGTACAATGAAGTGTCCAAAAAGTTTGACAATAATTTGACAGCTTCTTCCACTCATCACCATCATCAGTGAATGGAGATGTTCCAATTTGGCCTGTGAGACTGTAGGTCACTACTGTTGCAATCTGACTGCTGAGATGAGGTGCAGAAAGAGCTCTACAAGCAGCACTCAGAGGGAAGCATATGTCCACCAACAACTGTACACAGCATTCAGGGACTCTTGCACTAACTCGATACACCAGTAAGAAACACAGATGACCACATGGTTATGGGAGCAGTGATGACTGTCAGAACCTCTGAGGCCAGACTTCAATTCACAGAGATGTCATAAACAGTATTCCCTCTACTCTCTCATAGATTGCAAGACATACCACTTAGACTGGCCGTGAGACTGGGCCTTGCTAGTGGGAAATTAAGATGGAATTATTACCAGCCTCATCAATGCAGTTCTGTCACTGTACAGCTCACAACAGACCAGGGGAACTCGTATTCTGTCCCTTTTTACTGGCAGATAAACCCGAGATTACTGGACTGCTAAAAGCATAGAGCAAGAGTGGTGGGGTCGATGTGGCAGCAATCCCTCACTAAATTCTGCAGCTTATTTCACAGCAAGTTTGCAACTTGCCAGACTTGCAGCATTGCCTTTTGTTAATCGAAAAGATACTGAGAGTGATCAGCCAAAGAATAACTCCAGCATTTGGAGGCTGACTCAGTCCTGGGACACCATTGTTACAGCCAGTATTTTGGAGCTAGATAGAGAATGTGTGGTCAGATTACTGAAGTCTGATCAAATTACAACAACTTTAGGACAGGCATGGCTTTAGAGGTTCCAAAGGAAAAAACCTTTCAATACATGTACATTTTTGCTAGCAAATTCCTATGCATCCCAATGAACATTTCTTCTAAGCCAGCTCATAGTCAGTTCATTTGGTCCAAGAAAGAGCCAGCAAGAAACAAAAGGTTCACAAAAGCTTTTTGTTACAGTTTATAAAAAACAAAATACAAAATAAATGTTAAGACCAACAATAAAAATAACCAGTACAAGTAACAAAAGTGCTCAAGTTGGAGGGGAAGTAAACTTGCCCAGAGCAAACACATACAAACTTTAAATATAATCTTCAATATATTACAAAAATTGGTTAGAGGGAAAATGCTTTAGTAAAATTTTTTTCAAGTAAGTTTTTTTTTTCTTTCAAATGGCTGCTGGAGGGTTCAGTGACCAGACTGACCTCTTCACATCAGCCAGCAGCCATTGCTATCTGGATTCTACTTTCACCAAAACCAATAACAAGCACTCTCTACATCTTTACAAGGGGAGAAAATAATCACTGACGCTGCCAAGCGACACAGGAAGAAACTTCACATATTCCCTCAACAGAAAGAGCCTCAAGAATTGTTACATGGCAGCATGAAATAGCAATTCTGTATTAGTTCTACTCTTTACTCCTCCTAAGCATCCACTCTTAAAAGACCAAAAAGAATATTGTTTTGTCTGCTTCTCTAAAAAGCCAGAAGCTTCACACATAAATCGTTAACTCTTTCTGCCAGTAGTCTGAAGCTCTACGTGCTAAGCACTTGATGAAGTCCCAACCTTTGGCAAAGTTAATTAAGGTTTTGGTGAAAATATCCAGTCTGAAACATAAGTAATGCACTGAAGAAAGAGGTTGAATTTCTAAAAAAGCCTCAGGCTGTTACAGAGAGCATTAACTCACCGACAGGAGATAGCCAAATCCCCAATTTTAGAGAGAAAAATCTTTAATACTTCACACACTTTCTTTAATTTCAACTCTACTGCAAAGCAGCCATTACTTTTGTCTTCAGTCCAGTGTACTGCTTCAACAAGTCTGTAGCCAGGAAGTAACAAAAGCCCAAAGATACACAAACTTCACATAAGCGTGTTCACAAGTATCAACATTGCAACTGGACTTTGAAGCCAACAAAGCTTTTGCTAACAGAAGCTTTTAGCGCCTTCTCTGTTGGCAACATACACTACAATGGAGAAAAACAGAATCCCAAGAATTCTAGGTCAAAAAGATCAAGAGACAGGCAACACCAAAGCCCAACTTGTATCAATTACATTGTTAAAAAGGAGACTTTGAAGCCTGAAGATGGGAACATAGAGTAGTAACGTGTAAACCATAAAATCCAGATTGAACACGACTGTATCACCTCTGGTCTCTGGACTGAAACAGAACAGCTTTAACTACTTCTCTATTTTTACATTTTTAGCTCATAGGTACAGATCACTACAACATCTGGAATGCAGTTTAGCCAGCCTGCATCATAGGGAACGCGTACACATGGATGAACTCTTCTCTCTCTTTCTCTTTGCAAAGACACCGAAAAGCTGGTTTTAAAACCTTGTATTGCCCCTACCCATTGGCATTTCTCATGTATGACAACATTTCTAAAGTGCAGCGGAGTTCAGAAAGCCTATCAGAGATTCCAAAAAACACAACAGCAGCAGCAGCACCTGGGACTAATTTTGCAGGTGCTGTATCAGAATTGTTATTGAGAGAAAACCATTTTGTATTGCCAGGCTTCTACGTTGCTCAGTTATGGTACTTATGTAGTGTTAAAGGGTGGGGGTTTTTTTTCCCCCAAACATTTTGTCCTCAAGCTTTAGAAGGATTAAAATACAAAAAGTCTTCAGAGACTGTTCAATTTGAAAATAAAGTTAGCAACTTTACGTAGAACATCTTTCATAGTTGGTCAGAATTTGCATGCACAGATAGCAACAGCTAATACTGTGCCTGTGCTTTCCAGGAGTTTCTCTCATTAACTCATTCCAATTAAGTAACAGCATGAGAGCAAAAGAGAAAGTGGATTTGATATAAATTTACTATAAAAAGGTACTTGGGGATGATTTAGCCAGCAAACCAAGAAACCCTTTCCCCACCCCCAAACTTTAAAAACTATCTTATTGTATGAAAATCTGAGTCAAACTTCCCTTCCCTCTTATTACCCCTCCCCTTTCCTCAGGTACTACAGTCATTTCCATGTCATAGGCTCTGGCTGTTTCTCACAAAAATAAATACTTTTGTTCAAACGTATCAGAAAGAACACTTCAACAAGTTTCCTTGATATCAACCTCTTGGTCCAGTGCATTAGGACTATACAGTTACATGGAACCAGCCATTAAACTTTACTGATGCACAAGTCCCTGTTACTGGCAAAGTACAGTACCAAAACTTTTTTAATACACTGACTAATTATTTTTTTTTCCAAAATAGAAGATGCATATATTTTTCTGCCTTTTTAATCTTGCAAGCTATAGTTCTATAAATTTCTTACCCATCAAACTCCTTAGTAAATATGTTGGTCTTAAATGAACACATTTTATAGCGTTACTGATTTAAAATCCTTCTAAGGGATTTCATTAAGATACCAAACCCTCCAGTATAACCTTTCCTAACAACTTGAGACCTTCTAACTTCAGCCAGTGCAATCCAAGTAATTTTTAAGGTGAGCACTGTACCTTTAACCAATTCACCTACAAGATGTATATAGGTTGTGGTACACTTGAATTTTAAAAAGGAATTAACTACAATACTGCATCCTCTTCACTGCCAAACACATCAGAAATTGCTACATATAAAAAAGCACCCCAATCCCATACATTCTTTCAGACTGCTCAGATACAGAACTTCTACAGGACTGGAGTGTAGGTGTTTAGGCAAGAAGCATGCACAGCAGAAGGTAGCATTAAAGGCATAGGTCAGAGAGAGATGCTAAACCAGTAAAATTCGTTTTCAATTAGTGAACTGTTTTCTCTAGTTTGAGAGAGTTTAGAAAAAGGTCATCCAAAATGTTCCAAAACAATGGTTCACACAATTATACACGTACAAAAAGAGGGAACTTACACAAGGAGAAAAGGCAAACATGGCCTGAAATAGCCACTTACACTACACTACTCATTTGTGAGGTTTCAGAGTTCAGAGATATTTCTCAGGGCCACTCTAGCCAAGCTCTTCCTTTACTTTGCGTTAGTCTCTGTAAAGCATGTTCCACAGAATATTGTCCAAACAGAAGAAAAAAAGGTTATGATTCATTCCCAGCCATTGTCTTTTATCATGTGGGCAAGTTCAATGATAAATTTTCCTTCTTTGTATTTCTGACTGCTCTCAAAAGCATGCTCCTGGAAAAAAGAAAAAATAAAATCAAAGACGCTGAATCAAGCTGGGGAAACTCAGCATTTTAAGCATCAAACTTGCATTACAAAGACAAATCCAGAGACATTCCAGTTAACGTATCAGTTACACCAAATCAAGAGCAGCAGGGAGGAAAGTGAGGACAGAGGGCTGAGAAGGTAATAGGAGTGAACTTCGTATAAGTGGAATCAGCAGATCTACTGTAGAACAGATCTTGCTTTAGAACATTCCACGTTCTCTAGCTGCTTAGGGAATTTTAACACCTTTAAGTGAAGGTTAGGAAATGGCATGTTATGTGTGTAAAGTTTCTTTATTCCCAGAAGCAACGAAAAGAGGGAACAGGAACCAATTCAAAAGCTCTTCTCTCTATGCGTCAGAGGAAATACATTAGGACAACTTGTTTATGTTAGCTCTGAAGCTATACTGAACCAATGAAAATCCTATGTGCAACACCCAGAATCTATCCTTTTCAAAACATCAGACTCACAGTACAGCTGCATTACTGTTAACTGCAAGTGCACAAATAACTTTTCAAGTGACCGAATCATGTTTAGTTTACAGTAAGGAGTGTAAACATGCTCAGTGCCATTTAGCATCATTCATATCTTTGCTGTATGAACCAACTTCTGTAATCCAAGAAATTAAAGACCCAGTTGGAAAATTTCTTCCATCCAGTTTGTTGTATGTGGTTGGAAATCTTGCAAAAGGATATTGCAGAAAACTAGATAGCTGTAATAGCACCTGTAGCTCATGCTTGGTCTGGCAGCCCAGAATAATGTTATCTACTGTAGCACTCCAGGAGATGTAACGACACAGAAGTCTACTGCAGTCTGATATATACAAAAGCACTAGTACTAACTCACCTAAACTATCAGTATAGGTGCTACTCAATGGCCTATTCAAAGATATGTACTTCAACACAGAAATATTTATCAAAGATTTAAGTGTGTTGCTTACATATTTCCATCCAAGAGTGGTTTTACAGTTCTCGCAGTAGATATCTGCTACAGCATGTAAACCTGTCAGAAGAACTCTCTCCTCTGCTGGACCACAGCCCACATTTACCCTGCAACGGAGAAATTACATGAACTGCATGAGAGTTTTTTCTTACCTGCTACCCACCTTTTCTACATAGGACAAAAAACTTTAGAAGGGCCTAACTTAGTCAATGCTGTAAAAGTAACCTCCTCTGTTACACCGAGCTGAAGCACAGGAAGAAAAAAGGGGTTGGGTTTTTTGTTGTTCAAGTGGCTAGTCTGAACAGCAAACTGCTGGTGATGCTCACTTACTGCCATCAATAAAGGCAGGCTAAATAGTTAAAATTTTTAGAGAACAGAACACTAGAGCAGTAACTGGACACCTGTACAGTTTCAGGCTTTCTTCAAAAACAGTTTGAGGCCTCTATAATGGAAGTCTGTACCAGTAAATCAGTACCAACAGCTGAATTTAGAATCAACTGCAAAATAGCAGCAAGGAAAAAGCCTCATACATATTTCTCTGCTACACATCAGCAGACTAAGCCGTGATGAGAAACAGCAATATCAAACCAAAACATCCCATGAAGTTCTGCACCAAGCTAGTTTTTTTCATTAATAACAGTCTATGCAGAAAACGAGGCAAGACTAAACCAGATTTTTAGACAGTGTTATACAAGAACAAGATGTTGTCATTTTTGTTGTTGTATTGTGGTGGTTTAACCCTGGCAGGGTGCCAGGCACCCACAAAGCTGTTCTATCACTCCCTTCCTAAACTGAATAGGGAAGAAAGAAATACAACAAAGGGTTCACAAGTCAAGCTAAGGACAGAGAGATCACTCAGCAATTAGTCACGGGCAAAACAGACTCAACTTGGGGAGAAAAGGTTTGATTTATTAATGAATAATCAAATCAGAGCAGAGAAATGAGAAATAAAACCTGAAACACCTGCCCCCCACCCTTCCCTTCTTCCCTAGTTTCTACCTCCTCCCCCACTATGTTGCAGGGGGTGGGGGTTACAGTCAGTCCATCACAGATGGACTTTGCCTCTGCTTCCTCTCAAGGGGAAGCCTCCTCACACTTCCCACTGCTACAGTGTGGGCTCCCTCCCACAGGAGACAGTCCAGGAACTGCTCCAATATTACCAGATTCTTACTACTACAAGTCCCAAGTCACCACTGAACGACTACATATAAACGGAATTTCAAGGACCTGCAATCAAACCCTTTGCTTGCAGTTATGGTTCCGTTATCCTGCTCTAAAATAGACACTGAAGTCACTGAACTGCATTTTTCCAAAATGCTGCACACTGCTGAAAAATAAACACAAGATGCAGTCTTCCATTTCTAATAAGAAATTTAAAGTAGAGCCATTAGTAAATTCAAAGAGCCTTGTATCATGGGTAGGACGTGCCTAAAATTGCAAATATTGGGCTTGATAAGATCAGAGACCTTTTGCCTCCAGCACATTTGCAATATTCAAGGTCATTTAAGATATACCAAAGTTTACTGAAACGTTAACTTGTAAATGCATCTTAACTATCACACTGGAAAAGTTTTTAGACTACAGCAGAGTTGTCTAAAGCAAATTCAGGGGCACACAAAACATTTTGAGTTCTGGAATGTCTCAGAATGGCAACACTTACTCCAGACAGTTACCATTACATATACAAAAGGAAATTCTTATTAATACCCTCCCCAAAACTTTCAGCTATTTGGAGAATTACTTAAAATGTAAAATACACTCATATGTGCAAAGGGATACTTACAAATCAGCTCAGTGGCTCTTTAACAACTATTGCTGGTGAGTAAAGCCAGATTTAAAACACAGGGCAAAGTGCAGCTACATTAATCCCTACTGTTTCCCACTTACAAAGTATCCCAAAGAAGTGACACTCTTCAGGTAGTGTGTGTAACCGCAACAACATACTTACACAGAATTGAAGAGGTAGGCTCGTCCCTGGCTTCCCTGGAAGGACTGCATAGAAAAAAAAGTTGCACTTGTTAAAAACCACAAAAAGTCTATCAACCAAAAAAAATACAGCTCCAGAGAAGTGTCTTAATGAGCCTATAAACATAATATAGATATAAACCGTTTCAGTTTAATTACTTTATACCAATTCTTCATAGGCAAGCCTGGTCAGCAAAGTGTTCACTCACATTCCATTTTTTGCAGTGATTTTAAGTTGTTAAGTGTTATTGTTCAAAATAAGATGTCTGTAATGCAAACAAAACATACTTTTTTCCTATCATTCTGTAAGGTATCGATTCTCATTTTCCTAGACATACTTCATGCTGATTAAAATAATCTGCTTTTAACTCAAAGGGAATTATTTCCACTTGCCCTGTCCTTTCCTGCTGTACCAAAAACATGACTTAACTCCATTTCATTGGATCGTTTGATGTTAAGACCAGTGCAATTCTGGGGCCAAGCATAAAACTAGCATACTGTATTCAGGAATACATCTGAGCAAGTTTATAAGCTTGGCTTTGTTTTAATAAAACAACTGTTATCATCAAATGTCCAAGCACAGCCATGTGCTTTCAGCTCTCTCACATTCCTGATGATTACGGACAAAAGATGACTGTTAGACTTTTGCTTTGGTTCAGAGCAGTAGCACAGTTTTGAACTAAAAAGCTCTCATCAGTCACACTTACAGGGGGTGTGGTTTGGCTTGCAGAGCAGTTTCAGTGCCTGTGAACTACATCTTTGTTCCTTCTGCACCAAACTAAACCAGAAGCTCTTCTGCTGTGCACCCCACAAGTGCCAGTGAAGACAAAGGCCTGAATCTATGCTCAGACAGCCCTGAGCTATAACCATCTTGGCAAAATGTGTGACCAGACAAGATCCAGCTGTAGCTAAAACATTAAAAACCTACATAAGACATCGTTGCCTTCATCTGTTGATCTGTTCCTTCTGAATGGAATTCCTTGATAATTTAGACACAGCCATTATTTCCCATTCAAACAGGATCACACTGGAAATGTTGTTCTTTTTTCTCTCTTCCACATTGCATTCCATTTTGAAAAAAATCCATAAACTATCTTAATTTCTCCCCTCCTCATAATTTCCCCTCCCTAACCCACTTTCAATGAAAATCAACCATTTTGTCCACACTGAAGAGAAAGTACAATTGTTTCTGAGAATCCTTGCAGTTCTAGTATTGAAGATCAACAACCAGCATTTCCAAAACCTACACCAGGCAAACACAGCAGCTTTCTGCAAGGAAAATCCCACCTCTGAATATTTTTTAATGGTTTTAATAACATTAGGCATGGAAACAGGCAGATGTACCTTTCTGCAATGGATTCCTCTTCTGACATGTATTTAGTGATATAATCAGAAGACACCAAAACTGGTCTTTTGCCAGTCTAATGATTAGCAACACAATACCAATACCTGCTGTGTCTGAACTACTCAGAACAGTTTGCAACAACAACCAAAAAAAAAGTAAAAGGGAATTGTATATAAATGAACACTTTTTGATTAACACTGACCAGATTATATACTGCAACAAAGAATGTTGCAAGAAACCCATGACTCTGGACTACTGCAAGCAGCAATGGTGGCAGGGTGGCTGCATGCAGCCCTTAGCACACTCTCCATCAGGCAGAACTGCAAGCCTTATTTTTCACAAGGCAAGGGGAAAAAAAAAACCCAAAGATAGGCTATGCAGTGCAGTGAAAGCTAAAACTTCAGGTAGGAATGACCCTGAAAGGAGAGACTCAAGTTGCATATAGAGTCTGAACAACTCTGCCAGAAAGTAACCCTTACACCTCCAAAGCTAACAAAACACTCCCTCCAAACATGCATCAGGACAATGGCAGAATGGTACAGAACCTAGTCTGTAGTTTCTATAGAATACGCAGTGTTAGTACCAGTGTCTCACAATCAATAACAGAGCAGAGAACGCATATTGCAGATGAAATCAAAATTTATGAATGTATATACTCTCAAAAACTATTAATAACAAATCAGTAACTACCTTGAGTCAAGTACACATAAATTTAGAGACAACTGCAGTTGTGCAACCCCGAAAACTAAGAAAAAGCAAGGGAAACAAACAGTTTAAACTAGAACTTCTCTGTTCCAGGTATCTGAGATTAAGAAAAAGAATTTTCAAAGCAATGAATATCATTATTTTTGGTTAAGCCACTGTAAAAATTATCAAATTAAAGAAGTTGCAGCCAATTATCCTTGCTTTAAAGATTCTTATGTTGTGAATGACAATTCACAAGTCCTTTTTCAAATTGCACCAAGATATATTATTTCCTATTAAATTAATCATGTGCTAGTTTCTCTATTTACATGCCAATTGCACACAAATTAACCCAAGGGGGCTTGTCTGGTCCTACACAATATCTTTTTAAACTACTTTCATGCCATACCTGAAGTTCCCCAGCTAGCTGTGAAAGAAAGTCTCCAGAACAAATCAACAGCCAGGAGGCCTTTTGAACTAAGTTATAGCATTATTTCTGCCAAGATTTTGTTTAGTCTTGACTTGGTATCACCTAATAAAAGCTCTACTTTGACCTTCCATTTCTCAAAATTAAGCACAAGGTAGTAACAGAATGCCAGGAGTAGCAGAAGCAGCAGCTCTTCACTTCTTACTTCATAAGCTGAAAAAAAAATTTAGCCAAATGAAATCAAAACCACAGGCTGGGAAGTACTGCTTTAGTAGTTTTAAAGATTACTTCTCCTTTCTTACACTTTTTGCTGCCCAAAATACGCTATACTCTAGTTTTTCCTTCTCCTCAGGAAAGCCTATCCTTATTACTTTCTAATTTTCAGGATTAGCAGGTTAGAATAGAGGGAGAAGCAACACAAACTAGAACTTTTTCCCAGGACGGTGGTTTTAGAAAGAAAATCTGCTAACAAACATCCCACTGAGAAAAGCTCCTCCATTCCCACCTGCTCCAGTTTCCTGTTAGCAGAGCCCGGTGGATTCATTTGATACCATCTTTCTTACCCACGCACATGTTTATAAGCTAAATATTATATTTACATGCCATAGAAGAATTGTTTCTTTGCCCAGCTGCTAAGACAGAGTTCCTCCACATCTATTCCTGTGAATTTTCACTTTATTACGACTTTTAGTTTGTCAGCACTTGGCAAAGTTTCTTGTTCACGTGAACAACTGAAGAGATTTATTTCTCTAAAATCTGTATCCAAACAACACAAAAAGATACATGTCTGTCACATATGCATTCTCTTGATGACAGAATATTGATTAACATGGAGGGTTCCACTTACTAACAGGTATATGAACAATTTATTATTGGAGGTCCTAGTGACCAACTACAGAAACGATCCCTGAAAGTATAGTCTTGACATTCTGATGCATCCTATCACTAGAAATAAAAAGAGGACAACTCATTTCAGCACTTGAACTGCTTGCTGAGCTTGTAACTTGGCTACAGACTATTTTGAATAATCAGGGAAAAAAAATACTGAACAAACATTTGTTTTTACCAGCACTAAGTTTCTCACACTCTGTATGACTGAGTTACACTGATATGCATTTTAAGAGATTGACAGGTTAAATGTCTTGTATGTCAACTCCTCAATGGAAATTAAAGAGAAGAGGCAAGAATATTTTAAATGGCCGTGTCAAGGACTAACAGGCATAACTGTTCAAACCAGTCTCCAGACAAACTGCTCTTCTCAGAATAAACATCACCTATGCAAACGCAAGCTTTTCCTTTGCAAGATTTGCTCAGCACTTGAGAGACTGCCAGCACTAGACATAAATCACAACTAAGCCAGAACTTGTATTAAAACTGAATCTTAAATATGTCTTGCCCAATAGAGAGGAATTAGAATATAGTGGCAAGTGTGAACAACTGTCATCAGTGACTCACATCAACCAGGATTTTTACTTAGAAGCTGAGCAATTTATCACTTCAACTAATATTCACAGTTAAAACAAACTTGCTTTGAGTCTGATTCCTCATGGACCCCAATTAATAACATTGCAGTGACTTATGAGTTAATTGCTTCCCTAGAAAATCCATATATTTGACTTGCTGTCTGTTCCTACAGGAAGATCTTCAAGACCTGTAACTTTTTCTTCTTTCAACACAGCTGAAAGTATCTTTAATGTCTTATAGTGTAAGCAAAATTGTTCAGCTGTGCTTAGGATATATACTAAGGTGGACTGCAAGAACAGTTTGGTATTATGGCCTTTTCAAGTCATCTGACAGGTCTCTGTGATCAATACATTTTGTAGTAAAGAAACTTTATGTTTCACTTGCACCAGAGTACATACTTGCAGGATTAGATACTATCTGTGCTTCTAAGTTAACCTGCCATTGCTTCTAACATTAGCTGGTTTATCCAGGAGAAAAGGAAGTATTAGTTAAGCAGAACGTGTATTTACTGCCACAAGCATACCTAAGGGCATGGGTGGGGAAAGGAAAGCTACTAAAAAGTTTGTGTAATTAATTATTCCCCACAGATGGCATGAAATTGCATGGCTAGAGATCATGCTCCACTGCAAACACCGAGGGAAATCACCATCATAGTATGTGCTAAAGGCATGGCAGGCATTATTGCAAGCAAATCAGAATAGCATAACAGCATCTTCCTTAAGCACAACCTACAAGCTACTGGTAAGATGGGAACATTTTAAATAGAAATGAAAGAAGTTCAAAGGGGTTTTTCTTGTTCCATTTTCTTGAGTTCCCGTATCAGTTGCTAGAGTTGACTTTACAAACTAAGATAGATCAACCTGACTTAATACAAAACTTGTTCTTGAAAATATTGACACGTATAGTTTTGTCTGTGACTTCACATGACTTTTTCTCTAGTCAGATACACTTGGCAATGAATGAGACAGAAGAAAGTGACTGTATTTATACAGGCATCTACAGAAAGTAATCCAGATTTTCTGCCATCCCCAGCATTAAGGTATGTAGTTCTAAGCCAATTCAACAGTCTTTCAAGCAGGTCACCCTTGAGTACTAAAGTATTATCCTTTACAATATATCCAGGTTATTCTACTTCTAACTTGCAGGACCATGACTGAATTTCTGAACAATTATTAGAATGCCATTGTCAAGTGCTTTGGAACTTATGCTCTTCAAGTAACATTTCCTTGATGATTAACTACTGCTAATAATCACTGAACACTCTCTACCACTTACAGACAAATCAGAAGAAGGCTCCTTTGGTTAAGCCTTTCTCAAAACTTAGTTTAAAAATGCTTTAAGAACAGGGTACACTTAACATTTTGTACAGGCCACACAAGTGGCAACCCTGTCTGGACTTCAAAGAGTCTTGCAGAAACTCTCCCTCAAAACTTAATTAGGGTAATTTTTTTAAATTGTTGGTTTAAAAGTTATTATTAATGTACACTGTTTGGTCACTTTGTATGTGCTATTTGAACATTCTAAATCCAACAAATGCCTCCTATGGCATCAATGTTTTGTCTCGTTCTTCATTGAAGTCCTGTGGTTGCTTGCTGATAGTTTACTTCTGTGCCTGTAGTCACAGTAGGATATGATTCTAAAAACACCCATTGCTTCTTTCTGAATAAATGAAAAAGCTACAGGTTCTTTCTCTACCCTCTGAATGTCCCCCAGCATAGTGAAGACTGGTATAATCCTTGCAAAAGTATTTTATTAACATCCATCTTGAAGTCCTCACTAAAGAAACAGGAAATCCAGCACTTGCAGACTTGTTAACAATAAAAACCAGTAGTGTCTAAGACATACCTAACCCCACTTCAAGATAACTAACAAACTACATTTAAATTGAAAGTTAAGTATCTTTCTAATCAATGGGATTTCCCCTCCCCAAAGAGGACTGGAGCTGTAATTTATGATAGCAACTCTTCAACCTTCAAATCCTTATTACAGATCCTTCAAACCAGTGTCTTAGCTCCTAAGATGACCGGAGCTATGAATTATGATAGCAACCATTTGTGTGTGTGCGTGTATTCAGCTGTACAGAGTAAGGTTTATCAACATCTCTAGTGCTGCTGACCTCGTTTAGGACTATCTCCCCCAGATCTCGTGCCATTCCTCCTCTTACCCTAGATGCAGAAAACAAGGTTGTAGAGTGAAAGTATCTAGAAATGTATGATCTGATCACCTTAAGCTAGCTTGATTTTAACACTAGGCAACAGAGTTCCTTCATCATTGCAGAGATAACTAAAACTACAGGGAACAATGAATTCACTGCTGCAGGTAACACATTTTTATACTGGCTTTTTAGTCTGCATTCTCATTTCTAAACCCTTGCCAAGATAGTTGCCACTTTATCACCATCAAGGCCATGAGGGAAAAAAAAAAAGCTTCACAATTAATTCTAAAGCAAGAAAAGAGATCCTGCTGCTCAAACAGAACAGAAATAAAATGAAAAGGTGATTCATGTACACTGCCATCCTTGTCAGACAATTGGCATCAGCAGTTCTCAAAAGCAGAAGAGCTGCAAATCTGTATTGAAGTGTGGCATTCTGAGGCCCAGAATTCCAAATGGATGGCTGACAGAAATATGCAGCAATTTTTACTGCTCTGTGACAGACCAACATCTAAGAGAAACACTATTCATTTCATAGCATCACTGATTTCTTCTGAAGCTGGGAACATTAGTGTGAGGTAAAATACAGGTTTATACCTCAAAGCACATTTAAAGCAGCTACAACTATTTTTTAAATTAAGAATGTACCATGTATTTTGGTCCTTTTTCCCTGACCACGCAGAAGAAAGGAGCAACAATCACCCCATGTGCCCATGAAATGCAAGTGGGGGTAATGACACCCCAAATGGATATGTTACTGCTGGGTATCAAATGCTGTTTGCCTTTATCTGCTGAAGAGTATGCATGGCCTAGACTTCTGGAGTGATACTGTATATTAAGCACTTGGTGAAAAGGGAGTTGTAACTGAAAACTGTATTTAGTTTAGTGAGCATTACACAGAGCTTTTGCTTTTAACTGGGCTCTCAAAGCAAGGCAGCAGGGAAGAAAAAACAGGCTGAGCAGTCCAATTCTCTCTCAGTCAATAAATCCAAAACAGCACAGGAAGTGCACTGCTCTTAACTTCAGATTGTACAGAATCAGCTTGCTACCCTTCAGGTTATTTAAAGTATTTTTGCTGCAGCAGGGTATTTAGAGTAAATAGGATTCTAGAGATTGTTGGTATAAATAACAAACCTCATTACCCAGAGTTCATTGTACACAATGTTCAAACAATGAATGCATTTGAAGAGAACTTCAAAAAAAGATTCATTAAAAACCAGCTCTGAGGTATACTCACAGCTCTTAGTCCTTTTACAGTTTGTCTACACATGTTGTCTAGACTATTTCTTTCAGCTATATCTTCCAGATTAACCTACGTTTTCACTTAAATATTTCCTCCTACCACTCTCCCTGCCACCCCCAGGACAGCACTCCTTTCTTCATGATCCAAGCGTATTTAACTCCTCCTCTGCAGTTGATTGAGTCCATCAGAAAAACTTCTCCAGTGTTGGAATATATACAAGTTAAACTTAAAGGAAGGTGTTTTTCTTCTAAATCTATGTCCAAAATACAAGTACAATACATAAGAAATGGTATTTTTATTTTACAAGCATACAAAAAGGACACACATCATATTTAGATGTATTTCTCATTACCACAGGTTTAGACAATATAAAACATAGTCAAGAAATCTTAAAGTTGACAGAATATGGATCAGGTCTCAAATAAGCATATGGTCAACTTGCAAGCACAAAAACTTTTGTGAGATGCCTTCACTGAGAATTATAGAAGTCAGAAACAATCCAGAATCCATACCTAACATTCTTCCCAAGATCTTTAGAAACAAAGAATTCTCCATATTCTTTAGTTGAAAAAGTTAATGTTTTAAACTATTTATTAAGATGTAATATGAACACGTTTTGCATAAGAACATCCTCCAAACACTTTGCTAAGCAAAACCCCCAGGACCTTGGAGAACAACTGGCTCATGTGGTAACCACGGCAATTCTCTAAAATAAAAGCTTCCTATTAAGTATGTGTGGCTGGATTGCATTTTCCTCAATGAATTTATACATCAAGAGATACAGCTAGCAAAGTTTCATTCTTCCTACAGGCATCTACAACCTGGAATTTAGGAAAGGCTAGTCCCTCCCACTAATTTTTGGCTCAGAATATGTAGTGAGCAATGAAGCTACGATTGCTTGTAATAAAATATGTATGGGGAAACATCATTATTCCCTGATAAGCCCCCAAGGCATAAGCAAGCAGCTACACCTTCTCCTCAGCCAAAGAACACCTCAATTCAGAAGGAGTAGCATTCTCAACACCTCCTCATCTCTTCAGCACTCAACAGCAGCATTACCTTAGTGCTGCTTAACATACAAACAGGCAAGAGCAACAGATAAAGTTAGTTATAGAAGGTTTGCCACTAGAAGTTTTATTTGTCAAAACATTTATATGGAAAGCAATCTCTATCAAGAGGTTTGAAAAAGCAATTTAAGTGTTTTCTCTAGGACATCATTAAAAGTAAATTCATCAGGAACTTATTTGAAGCAAAGAATGAGCCAGTTTGTCAAGTATTTATCCCAAATTAAGTTTTCCTAGATATTTCATACATCATAAACCTTGGTTGCTCCCAGCAACAGGTTAAGGACAGGCTCAGCCCATTTCAAAGATCCACACATCCTCTAAGACTAAGTTTAGACAGTTCAACTATTTTGAACATCTCTGGCTAATCATACTCCATAGGAAATGGCATACACCAAAAGTAAACGTCTTTACAGAGTCCATAGTAGAAGTGGAACATTCTGGAAACAAGTCAGTTTTGTGACTTTCAGTCAAGTGGAGTCTAAAATGTTATTTCTCTCAAATAACCATAACCAGAATCATTTCCCCAGCCAGAGATTCATGTTTTCTTCAGCAGACTTTTCAGATAGGTGCTACTTGTGAGCTGTCCTACCTGACAGCATACAGAGCTTGTCAATACGGAGAATGTATTAGACCAACCATTATGTCACATTCGGAAGATTCCAGAATATAGCCAGTCCTCTGTACACAACATGTATGACTCAAGAGTGAACCCAGGGAAGATATTATGAAGTACGCATCAACTTGTACCTCTTATCTACTGGGAGCAGTGACACAGTGATAACCACATTGGTTAAGAAATAATTCATGAGGCCTCTAAAGAAAGCACTTGCCTTGGAGATCAATTCATCATGATTCGCTAGGTGGGCTCTGCAGTGGATACAGCTGTAGGTTCGATGACAGTTTGGCAGGTAAGCCTGGAACGTTTTTGATTTTGTCATTTTTACCATCTCTGCTGGTGGCTCCTCACTCAGCTCAGGGCTGGCACTTGAAGAATTACAACTTTGCTGAACTCGCTGACAAAAGAAACACTGGAATATGCAAGCAAAAGCCGTTGTTGTTCTGGAGTGTGTGTGGCACTTTCCACACAAATGACAGAAGAGAAACAGTCACAACCTGCAGGTGAGAAGAGCAGCACAATTAGCAGCTTACAACAAGGCCAGAAGAAACTTGTTATTCAATAATTCTAGACAAAGCAAAGTCTTAGAGCAAATTCTCAGCTACACTACATGCCCTTTTCTTCTGTGAAGCTGCCCAGTTTGATTTCCATACAACACAGCAACAAGCAGTTCTGTTCCACTACAGCTTCAACACCACGCTTCTAATGAAGGAGAAGATTAAAACAGTTCTCCGTGACAAACAAGCACCTTCTGCAATATACCAGGTATATGCTTTAAGATATCTATGCAGAAAATTACAGCATGAAGGGAAGGGATTAGAGAAAGTTAATTGTCTTTGAAGTGGTCAGTTTCAATATGGCAACATGGAAAACACTTGCCATGTCCAACAATAAACATACAGGAGATATCTGCACTTCAGTTTTCAGCAAAAGTCTTGCTGTTTCACATCTATCTTAAGTCAAATGCCAAGCAGGATGCTGCCCCTCTATTCAGAGATCCGTGTCTCCTCTTTCAAGATCAGAGTTATACTTTTAGGCAAAGACCTTTTGGACTAGTGTCCTCAAAGCTAATTAGGTAATTCCTCACTCTACCAGAACAGCCTTTAGGACACTATCAAAAACTCAGTCAGATAAAAAAAGCTATGCAGGGGATACCCAATTGCACTCAATCCTCAGAATAACATTGAGACGTTACATAGAGAGAGAAGGCCGGAGCACCTCCTGCTATGCTGGATGGAAAACAAGTCTTTTTAGAGTTTACTTGAAAATTACAAATCCTAAACATTCATAACAGCATCTACCGTTCTGTCAAAGGCCATCAGTTACCACACTATGTGTGTCAAGCTAATGAGCAACCCAGACATGAACACTGCACAGTCACTTGTCATCAGCTATCATGTGACTGACAGAGTAGGTCAATAGCACACACAGACCTGAGAGCTGATATCAAGAATTTACAGTATCTGAATCCAGCTATTAAAAAGAGCACACACCACACTTATCACAGTTGTAAACTGTGTGCAGGGCAGCAGTTAACCTCCCTTCCAGCAGGTTACTAGTAATACAAATACAGCAGATAATGAAAGCCACATAAATTAATGATTGTTTATAGGAAGCAGCCTCAGAGCTTCAAAAGAAGTCTTGAGAAAGCAATCTGTACAGCAAGGCTAGCATAGGCAGTCACAGCAACAGTTAAAGGGTTTGGGTTTGTTTGTTTTTTAAGCTTATGATAGCAGCAGGAGAACAGACTCGAGCACTAAGGACTTGCTACGAGAAAGCTTCTTTCATAATTTCAAAGGCAGAGACAAGATACAAACAAGACATGTACAAGAACAATGCAGTCAAAAAAAGAAAGCAACAATGGGAACAAGCTGCCATCCAAAGCACATAGGCACATCAGAATGGCTGGACTTTGTTACAGTCACCAAAAACAGATTTGATGAAGATATATTAGGATAAGGGAGACATTAATATGCTTGAAATATTAACCCAGTTAGCCTGAAGACTCCTTTAAACAAATATATATATATCCATCGTGCCAAGATAATTTAATTGCAACTGCAAAGAGAATAATGACAGTGTTTGGGGAAAACAGCTTGCTTTTGTAGAACAGCTAGATATTAAGCCACATTTATTAGAGTTAACAGACTATAGGAAAAAGATAACACAAGAAATACAACCCTGGAAGTGAAACATGAGATTGCCTTTAAATTCCCTGCTTGAACTGTTCATGTTAGAAAGATACAGATACCATTTAGGTTCATGGAAATGAAAAAAAAAAAACAAACAAACAGGGTTTCAGAATGAAAGGCACCGCAAGCAAAGACATTTTGTCTGTGGATTAGACCTTTTCACTCGGTAACTGAAACAAGCTCAAAGCTTGCAGAAGTTCAGCTCTTTGAAAAGTAAAGAGGAAACTGGTTTTTTCCTCAAGGCACTCCTAGCAGCTCTTAATTCACACTTGTAAAGACAACCTGTACTCTTTCAGACTCTTTCAGCTACACAAATTCAAAGAACCCCAAAGGTCTTTTGAGAAAGCTGTATTTTACATTGCTCTCCTCTAAAACCGAGGGTAATCCTCACCGATATACACCCCAATAACCACATAATTTGTTGCCGTGCGACGTTAAAAGCAAGATTCAGAGCCTGGACCATTTCTAGTAACTGTGACTAAAGGCAACCCGACTTCACCCATAGCTCTGAGCAGCAGCAGCAGGTTCCAACGCTGCTGTCCGTTATTGTGCGGAGAGCGGGGTCAACACCTGAGGCTACTCCTTAGACAGCAGCACGGTGTGTGCTTGGGTCACACAGCACGTTCACTCAACAGCCGAACAACGTGGAAGAAACCGCAAAAACGAAGCGCAGGAGCAGGCGCACAGGTCAGTGCCCCGTCTCGGGCCACCCGTGTCCGTACCTACCGGCGCGGGGCCGCGGGCGCCTCCGGCAGCCTGGCCCAACCGCGCTGCCGGGGGGCGAGTACCCAGCGGCACGGCCCCGCCGCCCTGACGCCACAGGGAGGGGCTGCGGGCGGCCAATGGGCCCGGGCCGGCCCCGCCCCGCGCGGCGCCCGGATGTGTAAACAAAGCCCGCGATGAGCGTGGCGGGGGGGGAGCTGCGGGCGGCCGCTCCGAGCCGCGCTCCTTCCTCCGCTGCAGATAACGGAGCGACACGAAATAAAGCTCCAGTCTTTGACTCGCTCCACACAGCCGGACAAAGCCTACGCACGCACTCTTAGTAAGCTGCGGTTTGATTACTCCCCTCGCAGAGGGAAAGGTTTAGACACGGGAGCCTCCTGTTCACTTCACACGCCGAGCAATAACAGGGGTAAAAGATGCCGAGGAGAAAGTTAGCGGCAGAGCCAGCTCTGGTGCCCTGCCGGGGGGAAGCGGCTGCTCCGTGCCCGGTGAAGCCTGTTCCTCTCCCGCGCCGCAGCACGAAGCCGCGGCGGCGGGTGACGCCGTTGCCTTTGCTCTTGTCCCTCGCCACGAAGCCCGCAGGACAACGGCTCGTTCCCCCAGCCCACCGGCACGCTGCCGGGGAACGGCCGTCCGCGGCCCCCCTCTCCTCCAGTCCGTCACCGGCGAGCCCCGGGGCCGGGCCGCCGCTCCTGGGGAGCTCGCAGCGCAGGGTACAGCGAGAGGGGAATCCACCGGACCCCCACGCGCCGATCGCTGCCTCGCCCCCCCCCCCCAATTATGTAAACCATCACCACCCGCGCTGTATCGAGGAGGCTACAGGCAGGCAGCGCTGCCGTCATTTCCAGGCGCTATAAATAGCGCCCGAGCCCTCCTCCCGCCAGCAAAGTTGCCTCGGCGGCCCCCGGCCCCGCGCACACGGGAACTCGCCGTCTCCCCGGCCGGGGCTGCAGCACGGGCCGCCCCTTCGCAGCCGCGCCCCCGAACGCCCCCGCTAGAGCGCAGGAAAGGGGGAGCGGGGCCGGACTCCCGCACGCTCCGGTACTCACCGCCGCGCCGCGCCGGCTCCGCTCCCCAGCCCGCGCTCCGGGCAGCAGCGCACCTCCGGAGCCCTTTCCCTCCGGGGACAAGGGCGGGAGGGGCGGCGGGACGCCCGGCGCGCAGCGAGGGCTCAGCACCGAAAACCCGGGCCCTCGCCGAAAAACAAAGCGGGGGGCGGTGCGGGCGGCTTCCCTCGCCGGAGGGGACGTTCTCGGCGGCGGCCGGGGCTCAGAGGCGGGGGCNGCGCGCGGCGGGGCGGGAGGCGGACAGCGCCCCCCCGCATTGCCCCGGCGCGGGGCGGGGGAGAAGGGCAGCGCGGGCACGGCTGAGCCCGGGGGGTTGTCTGACAAGGCAGGAGTGCTCAGGCTCTTCTTTTCTTGCCAGAGACTATTCGTCTTCCACGTTTCTGCCGAAAGCAGATAAAGCCCTGGGAGGTGGCACGGGCCGGGTAAAGTTTCCTTGTTCTAGAAAAACATAAACATGAAAATAAACCCAAAGCGCCCCGGTGGGGATTGGCAGGTGAGGAGGAAAAGGCAAAGCGCTTGTTTCCGGAAAAGCAGTTTCGGGAAGAGCTCGTTGCTTACACAGGAAAGAATAACACAGGTTTGAGTGTGTAAAAGAACAATTCTGAAGATCAAGGAAACCAAAATACAACTCACTGTCAAGTAGGTTCGCAAGTCTGTTGACAATGGTCATGCTTTGCCTTAAGAAAGTAAATGAGAGCTAGCCCCGAGTTTGTTTTGGCTGTGCTCTTGATTCCACGGGCAAAGGGTATAGAGATAGGAGCTGACAAAGCCTGTGATGAAGCTGTCATTTGCACGTTGTACCCTGGGGCAGGGCTCTTCTGTCATGCTACATAAATGCAGCATCAACACAATTTTCTTCACCTCCTTTTCTTGTCAATGTTGACATCCTTCTTTTTCAAATCTTTATCAAGTGCTTTTCCTTACCCAAGGGCCCTTGGTACTTTGCAGAATGTTAGAGAAATAGGCTCCATTACAATTCAGCTAGTGGCTGTAATCAGTAATCCCTGTGCTGGTTGATTTTATTCTGCCTATCTGATTTTTTAATATAATTCACATGTTTATACATTTTTTTTTTGTCATATCCTTCTTCCTTCTTAATGGCAAATTAATGGCCATTGTTGAAGAATGGTACCAAACTCTCATGCCTGCACAACAAAAAAAGAAATATGTTATTAGCAAAGGAAACAAACATCTGTCAGAGTATTTCCAGCAGGGCTCTTATTGGAATTTTCCCATCATCTCTCTAGCTGCAGTGCTGCTAGCTGTATTCTTGTAAGAAGGAGACAGGTGATAATCCCTTTGATTTATTAGATACACTTCAGACTGCACCAAATCAAGTTTCCTAATCCGTTTCCCAAAGCTGAGTTAGGTGATGTGTCTGATAAAAATGTACAACAGGATAATTGGAAGGGAGACAGAGGCAGGGACGTAGCATAGTTTAGCAGAGAAATTATATTAAATCTGGTACAGTTTAGAGAATATATAAAACTTGAGATGCTTCTTGAAAAACAGCTACACCCCATAATGGCCTTGTTATGAATTTTTAACAAGCTGTTTCTTTTACTTCATTTTGTGGGGCCTGTTTCTACTCTGCCTTAGCAAGGTAGGCTTCTTAGTGTGTTTTTATCAGGTCCAAAGATGCCTGACTGGGTGGCCAGCTGTTGTCACCTGGTATGGCTGATCCTATACCCTATTTACTCAGCTGCCAGATAGTTGCCTATAAAATTACTCCTGTAAACGTACTGTAGAACTGCTTCAATCTTTTAATAACAGTTAATCCTTACATTGTATTTTATGGGTTTGCAGCACTGCACCAGAATATGTTTATCACAGTTTCAATTTACATCCTCTGCTTGAGGATTAGGAATGGGGAATATTAAGCAACGAGCAGAAAGTCACAATAAAAGCAAAACTGATCTCAGCAAGTAGTCCTCACAATCTCTCACTGGTTTTAGTCAGTCCTGAGATATCAGTCATGCGTTAGGTAGACTGACACCTCACTGATTCACTGAAACTGGTGGCAAAGCTCCCACGGCAATACACAGCCCCTGAACCTCACAAGCAATGACACCACACGTGCCCAGTCCTCCAGGAGGTCGTAGCTGCACAGGGTCCCTGTGCTGAAATGCAGCAAGTGCTGCAGTACCTCTCACACTCTCCAAAGTTTTGCTGGTGCTCTGATTCAGTACCAACTCGAAGAAGTGTGAACTTGGAATTGCTATTACTGCTGTCTGTGCTTTTCTGCAGAGAGCAATGCAACATCAAATGTCTTCTGTTCACCTTGAGACACACGCTGTGATCTTGGTTTAGGTGTTAGGAAGTGACCAAGTTACACAGAAACAGGAACTAAACTCTACATGAGGAGTAGAAAAATATCCAGCAGTGCAATCCTGAATATATAAGTGACTCTCCTTTTCAGAGATGACAAGGTGGACAAGGAAGAGAAAGAAGTGTCTGTCACTCAGCGAGGACAGCAAAGGATCCCGAAAGCTGAACAATGTTCCCATTCTTTTAACACAAGCTCTGCTTCTCCAATGAAAGATCCAAATGACAAGGACACTGAGGGTTTCTTTCTCTTTGCTGTTTGTTTCCCTAGTAACAAATACACAAGCTGCACTGTTAGAATACCATCCTTTTCTCTCCTTTTCTCTCCTTCTCTCTTTTTTTCTCCTAAGATAAAGACATGTCATGGATGTATTCAGTGCTTTCAGGAGCAGGTTAAGGTTGCTGGTACAGATGAACCTCTGATACAGTATGATGTGCTTTGAAAGTGCTGTGTGTAGCCCATGGAGACAGTGAAATACTTAAAACAAAAAGCATGGAAGAAATTAAATGCTTGCATCTCAATTTCTGTGCTGCTTGGATTGTAAACTGGGTGAAGTCTGTCTGTCACGGTGCATCTCTGATCTCAATTAGCAAAGCAGGTGGCACACTACTACTAAATCCTGTGTAGTGTTGTAATTACATCACAATCCTATTATCACCAGCAATATACTGCACACTAGTTTAATGGGACAGGTTTTGATACAGACAGTTCTTGCCTGTGCTTTTGTTTTGAGCTCTGCATCATGAAACTTCTCTTTAAATCTAATTTTGTAATTGGAGGGGGCAGTGCTGCTGCTTCTCATTGGGATTGTAATCAAGGTTGTGGTCTGCAGTTCTGAAATTCACTGGGTTATGGGAATTGGAGAGATGGCATGGAGTCACTGGCCATGTGCTTTAGCCCTTCGGAAACAGAATGAGTAGGTCAATTTTATCCAAACAAATATTGTATCTCCTCCCAGTTACTCAGGTTTGTAATATTGTGTTCTCCAGAGTTCTCCAAAGAAAACAAATAGGCTTCTATTTTTTGGGATGTGGCAGCAGCCCACCTGTATAGAAATAACTGACAACATTGTTATCAAACTTCTGATTAAATAATATGAAAATATAACATGATGCATTGCTTGCAAAACAGCTTGTTGCTAGGTCAGAAAGGACACTGGTATTTGTCACAGTGTATTTTAGTTGCTTGTCTGGAACTGTGTGTGTAGGAAGATGTTTCAGGTGAACAGATAAATCAGTGTCTTCTCTTTTGGGATGATTTTTGAAGCCAGTAGGAGTAAGGATTAAATTGTACTACATATGCCAACGTAAAACCTGCAAACCCAGAAAAGATGCAGTGATGCTGTTGCTTCAGTGGATCAAGGAACAGCAAGTGATACAATCAGCTGTTCTGGAATACTTTGACATCTCAAGCAGTTGACAGGTAAAGAAGAGGCAGAGGGATTTGTTTGGGGGCTATGAATCACACACATTTGTATCATGATTTTTATATGATACAGACATCTGGTTGTATACATATAAACAGTTGTGAGATGAAAAAAGTCTTTATCGCCCAGTTTCAGATGCCCAATTCAGAAGTATATTTGTTGCCCCTAATAGAGTCAGGCTGCACTTCACTGTGAGACTGAAAATGCTACCATCAGTTTTGCTACTGTTCACTCCTAGTGAGTAAATTAGACAGTACACTGGAACATCTGAATTTCAATTTAGCATGCGAACCGGAGTGGCAACGCAATAAACCAGCACAACAACACACACAAACTAACTGCACTTCACAAGGACTACAGCGTTTTGAGGTGCAAAAGGATGTATGTTGTCTGCATTTAGCAGCAGAGAAAGCAGACAACAAATTTCTCTAAGGCAAAAGGAAAAAGCACTTAAGTCAAAAGAACTACTTAAGCTTTTTCATCTACTCATCCATATTCTAAACCCCACCTTCATACAGGCTTGTCCTCTGCTTCATGCAGCTAGACTCCTTGGCTGACATTGGCCAGCTATTACTTACCTGAGAAGTTAAACCTGTGTTTTGTGAGCCACAGAAAAGCAGAGATTAATTTTCTGTAGATGTATGTTTTGTATAAACACATTCTGCTTATACTTGCCTATATATGCAAAGCAGTTAGCTAAAGGCAGGGATTCAAGCCTTTTCTGCTTTAAGTTTGTTGATTTCTTTTTTCCTCCTTCCTCCAAGAGGTGTGTTTCCCACATTAAAACTTAGATTTGTATTTCCATCTTCATTTTATGTCCTCTCCAGATTAGGACATCCAGCACAAACATATTCTACCATTTCACAGATAAATAGGGCCAAGGGGATTATTGTAATCTTGTGGTACAACTTGCTGGAAGATAGAAGCCACGTGACCGGGGATATCACTTGTCATTTAAACCAGAACTACCTTTAGCAAAACATCCTAGAACATCTTGTCTCTACAACTTGTTAATTCCTTGTTCCAGTCTTTCATTACTCTCATTGACAAATATATACATCTTATTTCTCACTTAAATGTACTTAGTTTTATCTTTTAGCTGGTTCTTTCCTTCCTACGTAAGACTGAGGAGACAACAGGACTCACTGTAGCTGTAAGAGCAGGTCATCCCTTTGAGTAACAGCATTTTATCAAGCATGTTTTTCAGTTTCTAAGTTGCTTCTGTGTCTCTTCTCAAATCCTTCTCCAAGTTACCAAATGATTTATTGCACTGTGGATTCCAGCAGTGATTTTTGTCCTGCTCAAGCACAGGACTGTTCTTTTTCCCTTTTAGGCAGTCTGAGGATCCTATCTATGTGTTTGGTTAATTGCCAGGCCTTCAACTGACTCTTCATTAGAATCCCCAAAGGCATTTCAGAACTGCAGTTCCCACTTTGAGAAGGGGCATACCTGCCTATTCCCACCTTTCTTTCTAAGTAAGATTTGCAAAGTTGAAAGCCCAAAGAAGCCTTAAAGAGAGGGAAGCAAAATCTTGATGAGTCTATTACCTTCCCTGAATTACAAATAACATTTCAGATACATCAGGGACACTGAGCTGAATTTAAGGTGTTGTTGTAACACCACTTCCAATAGCTTGCTAAGAACATAAGGTAAAGTTTCACTTTTATTGCTTAAATGCAAATTAGATTTGAAAATTTCTGATGTTTAAGAAAATACAAGCAAAATGGACTTCTGAGAGGAGATAACATGGCAATTGGTCTAACAAAAATGTTAGGCCACCCCACAGACTCCATCTTAAAGGGCCTTTTAGAAAATGATAGCTTATACAATACTAAGAAAACATATTTCTATTACTATTAATCCATTATAAATCCATCAGCCTCACAGCAACCACAGTAACTATTTTAATAGTTAGCTGTTTGAATAAACAATATATGAAAGATCAAATGAGTGTTACAGATGTTTAACTTCTGTCTTTGCTACAAGCAGTATCATTGTGCAGCTCATACGTTATACAAACATGTCCAGTCCTGAGTGAAAGAAGTGGAGATGTGACTGGGCTGTTCATAAATGCACTGACACTTGAACAAAGACTTCTGCTACTGAGAATCTTATTATAAGGGAAAACCTTGTTAGTCTTTTCTCCTGGTTTGATCCAGACATATCATGCAAGTTAAGAGCTCAACTACACTCGGAAGGCTTCTCTTGTTGAGAAGTCAACTGGATGTTTTCAGACGTTAATCAGAACATGGGTTTCCATAGTAAAGCTATACTATAGGGAAAAAAATTAATTAGATACCTATTTTGATTAGGAGGATTGACATCCTGTGGCAGCCAGCCCATTGTCCAGAGAGCCAAATGCAACAGGGCAGGGCAAAACTTGAGGGCATCACAATGTTCTCTAGAATTACATGAAGAGAGATGTTTATTAAAGAGCTTATTCCTTTTCTGCAATGTTTTAGATGACTATACAAAGTTAAAAGTAATCTTGTCCATTGAAATTTTCTATTGGAGAAGGGTGAAAAGAAAAGCTTTTATTGTAATTAGTGTGAGTCTAGTGTAAGTTTGAAACTGAGAAGGAGACTGAGGAGGACAAGAAGAAAGCTCTGTAGCTGTCAGCACACAGGGTTGTGCACTCCAGCTTGACACTGAAGGCAGGCCTAACTATTTTCTTTTTAATAACTTATCTAAAAAGTGTGTGAAAAGATTGTTGGAAGGAGAATGTCCAGAGCAACCGCATCATCCTGTCCTGCTCACTTAGATTTTTACTGTGTTAAATTCACTGTGGTGGCTGCTAGTGCTGCCTCTTCTGGTTTATTACTTCCACTGATACACTTCATTCTGTAACAGTAACCCAAGAGCCTTATTTTCAACCCTTCAGTTTTCCCCTCCTTTTTAATCTTTCCTTGTTCTTTTCCTGCAGTCACTTAATTCCACTAACCCCCAGGGAACACAACTGAGGACTAGTTTTATTTACAGTCAACAAAGCAGCATCACTGATTTTTATTGCTCTCGATCAGATTAACCGCAAGAGTTTCGTTTGTGGGCTGGAATGATGTGATATGAATTCTGTATTTCTGAGGTTTATTGTCTCCAATGATACCTCAGCATCTAAGTGAGAAGCTGCTGCGGTATTTAGAGCCCGGACAGCGAGTCGGGCTTTCCCCGCCCAGCAGACGCGGCCGGTACCGCACTGGCTCCATCTCGTGGCTGAAACACCAGCGAGTGTTTTGTAACAGTCAATCTGACCGTTATCCTCATATAAATACTGATAAACGAACGTGTGAACTTCCTTTAAAACTTTTAGGACAAATAGATGGAATATTTCTGGTAACAGAGAAATAGGGAGACTGGTTAAAGACGAGCCCAAGCAAGCATTGTCTGATTCCTGTGTAACACTATCCGTCCTCCTATTAGGTTACATCCTCCTCCTTGCCTCAGACAGAAAAGAACAAGCCTTTCTCTGCACCTTCTCACTTCAACCTGCAGTAGTGTTGCTGTTCACTATTAACTTGGCGTGGACAGTGAAGCAACTTGCCACTCAGCTTCAGGAATTGCCTGGAATGTCTACCAAGGCAGAAGCACAGATGGAGTATTGTTGATTCTGGCACCATTTTTCTTCTTCTTTAAAATAAATATTTTTCAGGTAATTATGAAATAAAATGCCAACATCTGAATGAGAGAAAAAAAAGCAGATTCCTTCCTACTGACCTCTTCCTGCCATCCCTGAACCAGGAGTGAATACCAGCATTTAGCAACTGCCCAATTTGGCTGCTTGGCCACCCACACCATGAACTCAGCATGGGAAAGGACAAAACACAGAGCAGGAATTGCAGAAAGCCAGCAGCACCTTGACCACATAGCTCATCTAGTCCTGCCTTCATATGCCAGTTCTTTCAGTCCATATTTTGGTGTACAACACAACTATGTATTTTCTTCAGACTGCAAAAAAAGTTGTTCCCTTTTAGCACCTTCAGTGTTGGCAGCGGGAAGGCAGTGAGCTGGCAGAGTGTGCTGGATTTGCTGTTCTGCTCTATATCCACTTGTATTTTACTGGATAGGGTTTTTAGTGGTCATGCTAGGCATTGCATTCATCTCTGAAATAGTCAGGGCTGCAAGACTGAAGAGGTGAAGGGAATATAAATTCTGTTTTACCAGAACGTGGTGCAGTGCTGGTTGCTGGGTGTGTGACAGATGAGGCTGCACACCTGCTTTGGCAGTCTGAATACAAAAGACACATTCCCTGATCTGTATGACATGGGAACAAAGAAGGTGCTGGTTTCCAAGGAGTCACAGGCCCCAGCACAATATACCTGGCAAGAACAGCCTCTCTCCCTATGTCACATAAAGCAGCTGTGACACCCAAAGGTGAGTGACAGAGCAGCCTTACCTTGTAATTTAAGAGCCAAGCTGGAGCACATTCCATACTGAGAACTCCATTTTCTGTCCCCTGCAGATGTACTCAGAAATCTGAATACAAGAGCAGGTTGGCAAGTCTGACACATAATGAGTTGATAGCATCAAGGTCTCAGTCTTTCTGCCGCACACTTGCTCATTCCATAGGTATACATTGTTCACAGCTGCACTGGAGTTCCACAGGAAGAATTTCTTGCTAGATTTTGTACCACACGAAAAAAAAATATTTGGTCTAAATGTGTCACTTGGTCACACAAAATGGCTTTTGATTTCTAGAATATAGATTGTCTTCATGTGTGAAACCCAGGGCTTGAACAGGCAGGTGGGTAGCACAAGAATGGGCCCTTAGCCCAAGAGCAGGAGCAGCACAAAGCGTGGTGGTGCCAGGAAGGGCAGCCAGGGCAGCAAGAGGGCTTCATTGTTGGCATCTCTGCAGCAGCCAACGTCTCTGCACAAAAGTGAATCACAGTCCCTGCTCCCAGTTTCTTCCAGTCAAAACAGAGAAAGGGTGTTGTGAGGGCCTGGGTCCTGGGGAGCCTCTGGGCAAAGTGTGGGCAAAAACAAAAGTGAAAGGGCAAACTCCCTGCCTCTGTCTCTGGCTGTTAGCACTGTATTTCTTAACACCTGCAGAGGTTAACAGTGCTAGGTATCAACAAGTAAGAAGTAAAGGTCTACCTTCTCTTCCCTGAGTAGGTCTTCAGCCTCATGCAGCCCAGAGGCAGTCCAGGTCACCACAGCTACACTGCTGTCAGCAGGGTTTGGACCAGGTGACCTTCAGTGGTTCCTTCCAGCCTGAACTTTTCTATGGCTGTCTTCATTTGCCTGGTGGAATTTTGACAAAACCTAGAGTATAATTACAAGGCATTACAGAAGTTCTCATGATGGACTGCATGTTCTCCAGCAGTCCAGACATTAATCTGACCCAAGGACAACCTTTACATCTGAAAGGACTAAAGGAAAAAATAAACCACAAAAAAACCCACCTGAGTATAAGAGATAAACTGTGGAAAAAGAAAAATCCTCACCAGAGGTTACCAGGAGGAGCACTGCTGACTGTGCCCATTGCCTCCTGCAGCAGAGGGGACACTGTGTTTCTCCCAGTCTGGGGCTGCTGCAAGAAAACCAATGTGGCATTGGAAAAACCACCCAGCAGCATTGTCACTTCTGCTGGCACCCAGGCCAGGGAAGCTGACAGCCCAGGGTTCAGTCACCCGCAGGATGCAGGAACTGTGTTCATCAGAGAGCATGAGCTGGGCTGACAGTGGCTGTTTATCCTTTAGCTCTTGACTGCCTGAGGGTATACAGATGTATGTATTATCCCCCAACAGGCACTATGGAGAGTTTGTAAATGTTACTGGTTTACCTGAAGATTATTTGATTCTAAGGACATTCCAGGGCATGGAAGGGTGCACACCAAAAGGAAAACAAACCACGTTCCCCGTGCTCCAAATTGCAGAACAGCTAGCAGGCTGCAGCAAGGCAGGATCCTTGAGATGCTGTCACATTTCTGTGCACAGTGAGAACTGCCATGTGCCCAAGTGATTTGTACAGGCAAGTAAAGCCAAAATATGCACATGCACAACTTCAGTAATTTAACACAAAAATGCCACCATTAATCCATTCTCAGTGTGAGTGATGCCAAGGCAATACTTGCATAACCTGAATGAGCACCTTAAGAGCTGATATGGACTCTCCTGGATCATTAGTTGCTGTCTTTGTTTGAGGGGGTGTGTGGCAACTTGTTTATACCAGAAATGCCACTGGCACCATTGTTGCTGCCGACCTCTCTGCCCTCAAACACCTCCCAGGTTATAACCACCACCTTCAGTCTCTGGTGCACACACCAGTTTCATTCCTTGCAGTGCATGGCTTCCAGACAGGTACTAGAAAACAAACATGTGGGTTTGGTTTATGAGTTTTTTTTGTCAGAGATTCCATTCAATAGCTGTCATGGACATGACATTTTAGTCTGAAAAGGGTTGTATTTGTGTGGCAACTGTTTATTCTTTGCACTGTTTAGTTTGAGTGCTGTAAGTAAACTCCCTCACTCCTTACAGTAAAAGGCCATAAGCTCCTGCTTTGAGAAACTGATCCATGCTAAATACAACTGTTTCTAGAGAAATCGTTCCATGTGGTATTTGCCTCTTAATTCACTTAAATACCTTGGAAAGAATTGGGCTCCCAAAACTTGTATGTGGCAGTTGCAGGGAAGGAGATTTGAAGGGAAGAAGAAGGTGAAGAATTACAGGAGCAATTTGAAGTCAAGAAGCAGAAACATGATCACATCCAGTCACTGAAAGTCATGGCAACACTGGAAGGTCATTTCTTCCTCCCTCAACTTTAAAGGATTGATTGGAAGATAAAGTAATTTTCTTAATTACTTAATAAAAATAAGAAGGGGAGTTGTAGTCAGAAATATGTGTGTTAGTACTTTCCACAGACCTGGATGGGCAGTTAACTGCAGCAGAGCAGTTACCAACCATGCCTGCCCACATCTTTAAAGCAGAGGGCAAGTTATATTGCTTATTTATTTGGTACTATTTAAATTCTGCACATGGCTGACAGTGTTAGACAGCACCACATAATGGAGTTTGGCTTTTAGATGAGCCATGACACTTCTTACTTGCCTTCCCCCTTCTGGGCAGTTTCAGGAGAGGTCCAAGCTTGATGTTGGGCCTCTCAGCCCATCCCTTCCAACCACTATACTCATGCTGCCCATCATTAGGGCAATTACTTTTGTAAATGAATGCACAAAAGGTTAGCTAAATCTGAAGCAGTTTCTTCCAAATTAGCATGTACTTGATGGCTGTCACCACAGTACACAAGGAAAGCAAAATATGTTCCATTTATGTCCACTGTGCAAAACCAAAAGGTGCTTGCCAAGGTCTTTACTACTGTCTCAGGGGGAAGTGCCATTTGCCTGCCAAAACAGCTACAACCTACCCATAGATCTCACACTAAAAACAAAAATTAAAATAGCTGATTTCAGCATTCAAGTTGATGTGAGCTCTGCTTCCAGATGAACCTGAAGGGTGGATGAGGGAGGAAAATCTAATCAGTCACAGATAAGGCGTCGACAAGCAACACCATTTAGTCTACACTGGCAGGAAAAAAAACAGGAGATGAAGCCAGAGGGACAAGGAAGGGAAAATTGCAGTGATACCACAGGGGTACCCAGGGGAATGGCAGCCCATACTCTGAGCAGCCCGTCCCTCTGCTTCCCATCCGCCTGCTCTTCACAAAGAGCCTGTTGCCATGGCGTGGAGTAGAGGTTGGTTTTCACCTGCACACACAAAAGACTGGAGCCTCAGGCAATGGGGAATGACAAGTCGCTTATCTCTCTAGCACTGCAGAAATTTCAGTCATTGGAGCATTTTCTTAAATTATTCCATAGGACTGAAACATTCACCCCTCAGAGAGGCAGGAAAACCCTCAGACATTAGATTTCATCTGTCGCTACGCTGACCACCGACAGGCCCTGCCCAACACAGGCACACGGGAAGGCAAATTGTTCTGAAGAGCTTGATCTGACTGCTGATTAGCTCTCCAGGGCTGCACACACTCGCTGCCCCTTTCCGACAGTGCCGCAGCCACGAAGGCAGCACAGCAGCGCTCTGCAGCTGGGTTGGTAACTACAACACTGCACTTCATGTTCTCCACCCAGGTCAGACCCCTTCCACTTTTTTCTGCCACCCTCTCAGCTGGATGGGAAATACCCCAGTGCTGAGGCTGGTAAAGCACTACCACAGTCACACTTCCTAACCAGCTTCCAGCCTTCAGTCCTCTTCTGTTCTCTACCTCATACACCAATTGTTAGTGACAGTCACAGAAAATGTATTATTGCTCCACTGACAATCACTTTGACACAAGTGTTGTGTTGCTGTCATCCAGCAAATTATGCTGCAAAGCCACTGCCTTGGACACAACTGCCATCAATGCTGTAGCTGCCTGGAGCTCACCAGCAGACCCAGGTTGTTTTGGAGGCTGCCCACCAAGAGGCCTCTTGCAAAGGGCTCAGGCACCAGTTCACAGTCCTTCGAGAAAGCACCGTGAGGATTTACAGCTCAGGCCATGTCACGCCCTTCCAGAGCCGCCCCACAAACAACTTCACCACTTGTTTACAGTAATTTTATTTACAAGTTACCACATGACACCTGCAGTACTACAGTTTTTATAACACTATTAGCAGTAAAGTCACATCCAAGAACAGGAGGCAGCAGGGAAAAACGTGCACAGAGAATGCAGAGAAGCTACTCAGTTGTAACTGAAAGCAGGTATTTTTTCTGCAGACTGTGAAAGCGAGGAGAAATACACATGTTGAGAAGAGCAGTTGAGAGTTGAGAAGTTCTTCAGCCCTGTTATTTGTACAGCATTAACATTTTTGTACAGAGACACTTCATTATGATGGATACTACACACTACAGTCAGATACAAGTAGTGCAGAGACAACTATCATAGCATCTTGGCCTTTTGAGCACCCAGGAAGGAACAAAGCTTCCCTCTTTGAAGGGAAAGTTATCCAGGGCTGGTTTACTTGCAGAGTCAGTATCACAGAACTGCTACTAGTAGGGGGCAGGAGGGACAGAACTCAAGACTACAGAGAGTTCTCACGCATTGCATATTGCCTGCACGGTCTTATCTGGTCTTGAGTCAAGTAGCTGGTGAGCAAAACCAGTCGCAGCATTCCACAAGTCTTTTTACAGTGCCACGATCTATAAGGCTGAACACAGCTTAGCAGGATCCCAAAATAAGGAAAGAAGCCCTTCTGCTTCCTTACAGCCCTCAGCTCCACCACCACTGAGGGTGAGCCCAGGCCCTTCACAAGAGGAAAAATGTGGAAGAGCAATTCCAGAGAAACATTCCACATGTACTCTGATGACAAGACTCAGAAAAAAATGTCTCATGCAGCATCAGATGCAACTTTTTTTTTCTGCTTCAAAGCACAGCAGCTTCCAGAAAACAAGTATTATTCAAGACCTTTTTTCCCCCCAGACATCTTTAATAGCCACTGTCACTGCACACGATCCCTGCTAGTGACGGGAAAGACAATTCAAATAAAAGCTGCACAGTAATAATTATTTCCACTACTAACTACACACAGGAGATATTGCTTTTGGTACAATGCCATTTATTGTCACAAGAAGAAAACCAGTGATTAAGTTGAGCACACATGAATTATGCAGACCTCTGCCATGCCGCAACAACAGCGTATTATACTTAGAGAAATGTCACCAAGTCAGCTGTAAAAACAGCTTAATACAGGTCTCCCAAAACACCAAACATACTCTCAAAAACAAGATTACAAATTAAGTTTAGCCACAAAAGAATGTTTAAGAAAAGAGCACAGTTTTTCCTTCTTTGATCCCCACACGTTTGCCAGGAGTGCTGAAGGTGAGAGCAAACACACAATTCCAACACCAACCTGCAGTGACACCAACAATATTCACTGAAGTGCTTTTGAGCATGTGAACTGTCCTGCAAAGCCTTGTGCTCTCTCCACACCTGCAGCAACCCATTCAAAATGGCTGCAAAAGTATATGCCTGTACAAAAACTTATCAAAAAGCTTGTTAAAACCACAGAATGCATCCAAACAGCTAAAGGTTGAACTCTTGAGTCTACCACGTCTCACTACAGGTGGAATATTTGTGGGTTTTAACACTTTCAGGAATACAGAAAGGCGGCTTAGTCCAAGTTTCCTTTTAAGTATTAGCTATTGAAATGAAAGGTGATCTAGGAGAGAGGCTTGGTGAGGAAAACCTTCCAGCTCACTTGGGATTTAAGCAGTTCAGTGAGTCTCAAGCCAACGTTATGAATATTCAGTATTTTTGCATTTGTAGTTTTAAGGCAGAAAAACATCCTCAGAACACACCATTTAGTCTTGAATCTAAGCAAAAATCTCCAACCTAATCTGGTGCAGCTCAAGGGTTACAGTAAAAGCAAATTGCAAACCTGCCTATGGCGTTCCCTTCCAGCTTTGTGGTTTGGGTGGGTTTTTTTGCTAGAAAAGCTTGCATGTTAAAATCATTTTCAGAGCTGCTGAAGCGTGCACCATGGCTACAGAGAGTAAGGGTTGCCATAGTTATTTGTGGGTTGTGTATTCAAGGTCAGCACTGACATGGCCAGGTGGAGGGGAGATCCCTGCACCACAGCAGAGCGCTCCCAGGATGGGCTGTGGGTCAGGAGCTGCTCTGTGCTGTGCAAGCTCTCTCCAGGACCATGGCTGCCCCAGCCCCAGCTTTGTGGAGCACATCCCTGGCCTTGGCTCAGCTGGACAGAAGAAAAGAACAAAAAAATCAAAAAAGCAAGCAGAAGTTGAGCTGTGAGGCTGCAGGTAAGCCACAGCCAGGCAAGCTAAGAAAAAGAACAAAGAAATAAAGTCATTGAGTTAGTCTTAGCAAAGGGCTTTGGTGAAAACATGGAACGTGCAAAACCCTGAGGAGGAGAAGGGTCACTGGAAGACAGTAACTCATCAAGCCCAAAGGTCAGCCCAGGCCAAGCAGCAATGGAAGGAAATGTGGAGGAGTCAACAGCTCACACAGTTGAGCATCACACAAACTCACAGAGACTCACAACAGAAATGGAAGGATTTTTTTAACTCTGTATTTTTAGATGAGAAAATGTTGCATATCCAACATGCTGTCAAGGTATTTCTTGCTCTTTCCTGGAAAGTCAGAAATAGAATACTTCAGGGCTCCTTTTTTTCAGCCTTCCTGTACCAACATAAGCTCCAACTTGTACCAAGTGAAATGCAAAGCCAGAAGGATCATGTGTTTCTCTACTCCACTAATTAATTGGATGGAAAAGGAAGGAACTTAAGGAAAATGGGCTCTGTGTGTGTGTGCCAAGAAGATGAGAGGCAACTTTAGGGAAGCAACAGAAAGCTTTCAGTGTGCATAAAGTAAAGATTTAGAGCCAGAACCAGAAAAGTTTGAACCAGGCACTGTTGGACTTCAGGAAGAGGCTCTTGACAGTAACCAAAAACAGAGCAGAAGACGGTTTTGTGCCCCATCATAGACAAATGCGTTGTTCCTTTCCGTTCCTTCTGTAGATTTGTATATTGCTTTCCAGAAATCCACACCTAGTTACCAGATCACACACTGTGCTTCCAAAGGGAAGAGTCTCGGTAGCCTCTCCAGCTGCCTGGCTCTCCTCTTCACTGGGCTGACATCAGTTTGACTAATGGGATCAATAATCTGTTATCAGCAAGTTCACAAATCATACAGAAGAAAGATATTTTGGAACTGGAACTTTAGACTCAGTTTGCCAGTAGCAAGATAATACTGAAAGAACAGGCAGAGTTCTGGGGAACACCTGGGGGAGGCTGTCTGTGAGTAATTTATAAAGGGGAAAGAGGCAGGGTTCAGAAAACCGTTCTCATCTCTTTAACTTTCAAGGCTGGCCTTCCCATGAATGCCTCAGGAGCAGGAAGGTGAACACTGTCCACTCACCTCTTATACCTAGCACAGCACCAGGCTGGTGCCTGCCAGACCCACCAAAGCTGCCTTCAGAACTAGAGGTCCGAGCTCTAGAACTCTTCCAGCTTCTAGAACTGTGGTGAAGAAACACAGCAGGGCAAAAGAACCATCAACATACATGTCAGGTACTGATGTAATGAAGGTTCCAAGTCTTCTACACACCTCAAATGTGTTTCTTACTTTTTAAGCTTGTCATAAATGCAATGTAGCAGAAAGAATAACTGAAAATTAAATGTGCACAATGCAGAAGGCAACATCTTTGGGCTGCAGGGGGAAGTCCTGAGGTTAGAGCTCTACAAAGCTTGATGCCATCTAACCTACACTAGTGTCAGTTCCAATAAACAGGGCTTGTGCTCTCAAGCAGTTCCTCAGAAGCCTCCCCAGGACCCGAGTGCATCATCTCCCCTCGCACAGGTTGGGCCCAGACAGCCCGAGACACAGACCCAGCACCATCTCCACAGCCTGACACCAACAGCTGGGAGTGCCCACTTAGGCTTGAAGATGGAGCATCAGTGTGCAAATGTGGAGAAATACAGGAGACCCACACAGTCTTTCGCACTGAGCCTGCTCACCCCAGGACACGAGAGCCTGGAGCCTCTGCTGAGGCCAGCTGCAGCGCAGCACACGCTGCTGGGAACAACATGAAAGGCAGCCACAGCCAATGGGAAAGTAACAACACACATAAACTCAGTCTGGCACAAATGAAACTGAGAGATTCTGGGGGAAAAATTATGTACCCTGCTGTGAAAGGCAAAGAGGGGAGGGAGAGATGAACTGGACAAGGCAGCTCTCAGTCGTTACAGACCTGTCAGTTACAAATAAGCTCTCTTTAGGTCACATTTTCTGTGTTTTCATGTTAATTAGAAAAGTTTCTAGCTGCCATTATCTGACTACACCTTTTAAGAGTTCAGTTCATCACAGTCCAATTTTAGGCCAAAAACCCCTTAAAAATCCTTACAAGCCCATTACAGTAACACAAGCTCCCCTGTACCACTCCCAGAAATCACACATTGCTAACCTCTGGCTTGAGAAGAATCTTTTTGCAGCAAAATAAAAACATTAGCTTTCTAAGGACTGCTCAAGTAATGACTTCCAAGGAGCAGTGCAAGAGTTCCATGCAACAGAGAACATCAGAGAAGCCTGAGAAGCATCAAACACACTGGAAGCTGCTTGCATGACCCTGTGCTCAACAGCTCACAATACTGGTCATTTCACACCCTTCCTTGCACCAAAGATGAAAACATTTCTGCCTGTCTACAGAAACTTCACCTGTGGGTTTCTGGATGGCTTCCTGAATTGAATTTCCAGCTGCTATGGTCACACAGCAGCGCGCACACACACACACACACACACACACACACACTGGAGTGTTTACACATGGTAGATGGAGGCTCCTCCTCCCCAGCTTTACCTGGCAGCTAGGGAAGGGAACTGAGGGTTCCAATGGTTCAGGCAGCAGCTCCTGCAGCTCAGCTCCAGCCCTGCCAGACATGCACAGCACTATGCCAATTTGGTAATACAGGGACACAATTTAATGATTTTTCTTTGCATTTGTTTTTTGTTTCTTTTTTTTTTTTTACAAGATCCAGATGCCAAAAAAACAAAACAGAACATTAAGTTACCTGATTTAAAAAAGAAAAGTCACAAACGTTTACAACATCAAAAGAATCAGACGAAATATAAACCTTTGCTACTTACAATTGATCTATACAGATTAACCAAATCACACAGCTGTCACAATAGAAACGTTTAATTGTTACAGTGAATAAGAACATACAGAAAATGATTCTTTTTTTCTTTTTTTTTTATAAAATCTTCCTTTGCTTTATTTTTAAACTTACCATTAACTAAATGAGCTATGCAGGACTTGTGGGGTACATGACTAAGAAGGCACCAACAGTACAAAGCAAAGACAAAGCAGTTTGAGTATTTTAAGAGTGCTCTACACTGACACAACACAAGAAAAGGCAACAATAGTAAGTAAACCAGCTGTAACCTTTAGAAGTTTGTTCTAGATTTACAAAGGTAGTCCAACTTTTAAGTCTCCTCCAATGCTTCACTGAGTTTGATCACAGCACATGCTACAAAAACCACTGTAAGCTTCACTTTACTAATGTGCACTTTTCACTAATTTAGTGTCTTCATTTCAATTGTTAAACTAAATAAACCATTTTGAACCACAAATGTTATTTAAAACTTAGTAAAAGGATTGTTTGGACTCTTTTTTGTTTAAACCACTGCATTTACAAAAATATTTCCCCCAAAATCTGGGATTGCTTGAAGACATTGCTGTACAAATATAAAAGTACTATGCAAGGGACCAAATTCATGAGTATATGGTGTGTATGTATAGACCTATATTTATACCATATCACTGTGCTTAACAACACAATAAATTTATCAATAACCAAGGACTATAGAACCTACACTAACATAAGCAAATATATATTAATAAAGTTTAAATCTATAGTACAGTTGCTCAGCAAACAACTTGGACATGGTATAAATATATGGTAGCATATTACAGTGGGCAGCAACACCAGTTTTTTCCCTCTCTCTCCTCCTGGAAGGAAGAACCACCCTGGACTCCTTGGGTTCCCTTTGGCCACTGCTGCGCCGCGTCACCACCGCTGCTCCTGACAGCTCCTTGTGCCCCACACAGCTCAGCCCATGTAGTGTGTTGTACACTGCAGGTGTGACAGGACACGTGACATGGATGAGGAAAAGTCTGGCAATAGTCAGGACAGCAGAGCAAGATGCTTATTTGCCAGAGCATCCATGAGGATTTGATGTTTGCATATTTTTCTTCAGCTGTAAGGTTGGAATGTTTCTGAGAGTGGACTGTTTACATTCCTTATTCCCCAAAATATCTTTACCATGAAATATGCATGTCACTTTGATTAGGTGTTGCTGTTCTCCACCCTAAAATATCAAAACTACATAAAGGAGAAATAAACCTCAATGTCAAATGTTGGAACAACTGACCTAACACAGTGTTGTTGCAGGCACCTTCTTTTAAACTATTTTCAAAATCTGACCAAAAAAAAAAGAAATATCATGCTTCTGTATTTGCCACATCAACAAATCAACCCAAGGATGTTTACTGAATTGAGTAAGAGACTGATGAATGTGGTTCTGATACTGATGGATGCCAACTGGATTCAGCAAGAACAGCTATGGAAGAAAGCCCGAAAGCACCAGACGTTGGGTAGAGCAAACCCTCAGCTCTCACTCGGAGAAGCAGAGAGCAGGGTTAAATCTACAGCTCCCCAAAAAGCCAAAATGAAAGAAAGTATTTAAAAAAAAAAAAAAAAGAAAAAACTGGGAAAGAGAAGGGTGAAGTAAGCTGCCAAAGTTCATCCTTAATAAAGTGAAACTGAGGTGGTACAAGCTATGTCAGTAACAGTCATCTTTCCAACCATGCCAAAAACGATTCCTGCAGTAATGATGATCGTACAAGTAGCAGAGATTCTAGAAATATTTCAGCTTTTCAAAGCTGAGTGAGAAAAGCATTTTGGTAAAGAAGCGTAGAAATGTCCAGAGAGATTTCTACACCAGTATCAACAGTCAAGTGCATATTTCCATAGAAATGTGTTTAGCATAGGTTTCCCCATCCAGCCATCGCTGCGCAGCGTCCTGATAACGCTCCTGCTGCGTTCCCCGCCACAGAGTCATGTACCACAGGAACTTCCCAATAGAAAATGCCCTTTAATGATGAACCCTTGCTTATTAAAAACCAGTTTTGGCAGACAAACTGTAGGAAAAAAGAAAATTCTGCAATGGAGTCTTGTAAGCACCCTTATCTACTGAAGTCTAAGATAATGGCTTTCTAGATCTCTTTGAAGAGCAGACTAACTGGTATGAGGAAGCCTGGAGTTACTAACCAGCAAGCGTCCTTACATACTACAGTAGCAACTGAACCTGATTTCCATTCAAACACATTACCCAAGAGGAAACCAAAAACTAATTCTTAATGTTAATGTGAAGATAGAAGATTTCAATTTATTTCCAGGAATTACAAGTGCATTTTGTTCATATTAGCAAGCAGTCTTTATACAATCCATTCTTCACTGCTGCCAAAATAAAATGAGAAAAAGACAGCAGAGATATGAAAAGCTAAAAATAGAACTATTTTTCCTAAGTTATTTGTTGAATAGCATTTCAGTTGAACACAACTCAGAGGTAACAATAGATTATTTTTTTTTCTCAATCATAGGCATGTGGCACTTAGACAATCATCTTTGCACAGAAAGCTTTAACAGTCATGCGAGGGCACAGTAATTATTTTAAACAAGGCAAATTTCTCACCACAGAGAGCAGTGGGGAAAGAAAAGGAGGCACTGCACTGGAACATAACACCTAGTAAACTCCACATTATACAATTTCAGTAACAAATACTTGAAAAGATCATTAAAAGGTATACAATTTTAAACATTATTTAGTGCTAGCTTCGTTTGGTTGTCCTAACTCAGCATTATCAGAAAAGTTTGATAGTACTTGACAACAGAACAGTACTTCATGTCACGAGCTCATGGAGGCTTGATTACAAATCACCATGGTGTAGGTTGCAAGAAATGAACTTGAGATGCTGACATGCTGTAGGAGCAAAAGTAAAATCAAACTTTCTCATTTGAAGATGCAGTGTTCCTCTCTGCAAGAATTCTGAACGTCAGTGATCAGACTCAAATGTAAAAACTACAGATCCTCATTTGAAGCCTTTCATTGGTTTGCAGGATGCAGGCTGAGTTTATTAACAGCGTATTTTGGTTTCTCACTTGCCACCACACACGGTGCCTTCCACAAAGAAAAGCATTCCCCATGAGGTCATCCTGCCACTACGTCGTTGTTAATCTTCCCCCACACGGTGAGTAACTCTACGTTGGCAAGCTGCCACTCATTCTCTTTGCACAAGTCTTAGAAACAGGACTATGTGGTGTGAACTTTGGAAGTACTATGCCTCCAACTTGGTTAAACTTTAAATGATCTCTTTTAGAAATGGTGGGAAGAAAAAAAAAAAAAAAAGATACAAATTTTGACAAAACATGGGAAAAAAAAAAGTTTCTTGGATGAATTCAATTAAGTTGGGTTTCCATGTGGCTCTTATGCTGCTAGAACACCTGCATGTACAGCATGGGACACCCAAACAAGTGCATAAGCAAGAGTAACAGGAACATGACTTATGCTGCAATCCAGAGCAGAAGGGTGTGAACTCCACTGGGTGCTAACCATTTCTATTTAAAAAGGAAGTGCAAAAAAAATCTGGGATGTCACTGACTTAAAGTGCCCTGAATAGTAGCTTTAAAAAACAAAAATGCCAGCGACTTCAGTAAAGTCAGAAAAACATATTCATGGTGTAAACTTCTTACAGGTTAATGAATTATCTTCTCAGACATTGATCCAGGAGTGAAAGGAACCACTGCATCTTTCAAACCAGAAAGCAAGCAGTTAAACCACGGCCAGCAGTAGGTGCACTGACAGTACAGTACTGCAACAGGGCAACAATGGGCCTTACGCAGAGGAGTGTCAATTACAATTCTTCAGGCTTAAAAGATTCATTGAAAGCATGAAAAGCCAAAACTACCAGGAACTGCCCTCCTGAATGGCTCAAAGGAGTTAGTGGATAAGCTGAGAGAGGCCACAAGACATGACCAACAATAAAGAACTGGGAAGAGGAACAGCAACGTTTGAGCATGCCCAGTCCTTTAAGTCCTTGTCCTACAAAAAAGAGCAGAGACATGTTTCAGTGAAGAAAGTTTGAACACGGCCTTTTCAACCAAGAGCACTTCCCATCCCTATGCCGCACGTGCACTGTGTGTGCCACAGACAGGGCGCACCAGGACATCACATTTGAAATGAACATTTTAGATCTGCCAGGGTTAGGAAGAGTAATCACAGCTCAGCAATGGAGCACACTGTTTGGTTATCTGCAGAGTCTGTTATTTTCACATTGCTTTCCAATTCCAAAAACTGCAGCCAAGTGTTGAATCTCAAGAAATAAGCACACTGAGAGGAGCTGGCTGATAAAGTATGGGGGTGTAGGGGAGCAGAAATGCACAGGGAGAGATCTTTTCTCTCCATTTTAAGCCGACTCCTGGGGACTGGCCTTCACTTGTGCTTAAACTGTTTTGATGTGCAATAGCTACCAGCTTCAACCACTGACGACTGAGACAAGTCACCAGCATAACATGATCAAGCTGAAAATAAGATTTCAATTTCAGTATCATGGTAGCCAAACCAACTCTTCACAGCAGCAGTTAAAGACAACACCTTCAGCAAACCAGAAACTTCCGTTAGCACTGGATCACTGGTATCTTTGTCCCTAATCCCTTCATCCCTTAATCCCCAATACACTCCAGGTAAATGCAGTCTGGGCAAAGAGGCAAGCAGGAGAGATCATCAACTACCACAAGGTTAGCTGTTTGCTCTCCCTTCATGTCATACAGCCTATAGGTAACAGGTTTCATCTTTTAAAACAGTATGTCCTTTTGTTCCAGTACTCGTACATGCACTGCTGCTGCCTCTTGGGCACAATCAGCTTTACAAAGGATGGAGGGAAACAAGCACCAGGCGTGGTACAATGGCCTGGGCCTGATCTCACAGGCAATGTCCAGCTAACAGGAGCCAGATGTGTGAACCTCAGATTTACCTGACTTTTAATTATTAAAAGAGTTACAAATGTTAACTAGTAAGTTTATATAAACAAAATAACAGTATTTGTAAAGATCAAAATTACTTTCTTTGTGAACTTGTGTACATTTGAACACTCAAGCCAGTGGCCACCATTACCCCAGTTAAGTAAGAAGATCTGCATTTTTAAAAGTTCCCTCCACTTTTTTTTCCCCCTCTTTTATGGATTTCTTGGAGCAGGGAATTTCACTGCCTCAAACCCTAACCTTTCTGCTGGAACTGCCACAAAAAGCCGTGACTGGAGAAAGTTGCTACTTTTAAGACCACAAACCAGGCAACCCAGCTTAAGCTGTTTGCTTTTGGTTTGGGTTTATTCCCAGCCACGAAAGACTCAGAGTGTGAAGTATCAGAATCACAGAAGTTTCACAAGATTAGGTATAAGAAAGGAATTTTTTTTACACAGAGGGTGGTGAGGCTCTGGCACAGGCTGCACAGAGAAGTGGCAGATGCTCTATCCCTGGGTACACTCAGGGGCAGGCTGGAGCAGTTCCAGCAGCAGCTGCCTCTGCCCATGCAGGGGCAACCTTTGAAGGTCCCTTCCCACCCAGACCATCTGTGACTTTCAGGATTACCAAAATTTTTTCAAGTCAGCATTTGACCAATTTTGTCTGTAACCACTGAGACCTGCAAGCATCATGGATATGTGAAGGCCAGTTAAATTCAATGATTTTCATAAAGTCAGAGAGCGAATACCCACATATTGCATTTGAAATTAAAAATATAAATCTTCACAAGATTAGGAAGGTTAATCCTAATTAACTTATGAATTATTATATATCTATTCTTATTTACTCATGCTGTTTCAGGGGTACTTAAAATTGAAGTTAAATCACACTGAAGATTCAAGGGGGGGTTCCTGTTAAAATAATTGAAGAGATTTCTCCTTTGTACACTACATTTAAGGAAGAATTTTTAAAAAGCATTTGAAGGCATATAACAAAATAGTCTGTAACATATGAAGAACACTGCCCCCTTACAACGTTTTTTGAATAAAATATGCATTTCAAAGTGTTACCATAGCTTTTATTCTGAGCAGCACTACTTAACTTTCAAAGTAATTCTTATTCCTTAAATGTAACCTAAAAACTCAGTGATCCCCTGGAGAGATGGAAGTGTTGTGGGCAAAACTAAACTGTTTCCTCCACAAAGAATAGGATCAAGCATAAAGCTGTCCTCTCACAGTAGTTATCCTATCAATAGAAAAGGCAAGTTCTATATTTCCCTGGTCGTAACAAAGTTCTAGATCTCTCCCCCCGCCCTAGTGGTTTTGTGTTGATGTGACTTTACCTATGCACAATTTAAGATCGATATCCTGGTTGGAATCTAGCAGTTTCCTCAAAAATCAGTTCTTTCAGCTTCTCCTTCGGCAAGTCATCCAACTCCATGTCAAACTTGAAGGGTGCTTCAGCTACAGGCTTAACAACAGAAAGAAACGTTATTACTTTTTTTTAATATTACTGTTCTGTTGAATTTCATGTAGTCCTTGTATGGGGAAAAATACCTCAAAATGTGCCTCACAATAATGTCTAATACTGGGCAGTCTTCAAGGAAGAACTCATTTTATTAGTCCTTTCTGCTCTTTATATATTGGCTCACGAAACTTTAATGAAACCACAGTAAGGAGATACTCAAATCTAAACCACAAGTTAAGATATTTGTTAAAGGCTCATAACTTATTATCTACCCAACAAAAATGATCTGGAATTTTGTATTCCTCAGAACAAACATCTGTCCCTTAAGAAAAGCTAGCTTGTTTCCTAGTCCCCTGCCTCTTCACCAAAAGTAACACGCAGTCTCCTCAGGACCGTGTACTGAACCGCAGTGAGCTCAGACGGGGGCTGTAAACACACAATCCCATGGAAAATTCAGTCACTGCCCAGTTCCCACAGAGAGACTTTTTACAAGAGATGTAGTGACAGGGCAAATGGAAATGGCTGAAAACTGAAAGAGGGGAGACTTAGATGACACCTTAGGAAGGCATTCTTCCTTGTCAGGGTGGTGAGACCCTGAGAGAGATGCTCAGAGAGGCTGTGGCTGCCCCATCCCTGGGAGTGTTGTTCAGGGCCATGCTGGCTGTGACCTGGGGCAACCTGGTCTGGCAGAAGGTGTCTTTGCCCATGGCAGAGAGGGTGGAATAAGGTGATCTTTAAGGTCCCTTCCAACCAAAACTAGTCTGTGACTTATGACTCTGTTCTCCTCCTTTACCTCAGACACTATGAAGCAGAACAATAGTGAGTTGAAAAGTGCCATTTTGAGGGCAGTACACCTGAGCATCTATTTACTGTATTGCACCTCCAAACTGTTGTACTAGAACACGAAATACAGAATGTTGGTAAATTGATGCAAGTCATTCTTCAACTCCATTAGAGCAGTAGAAACATTGTCTTTAAACCAATAAGGAAATAACCTGTTGCATTATTTAATCAACATTTACATTTTAACAATGTCTTTACCTCATCACTTGGATCATAATACTGCTCCAGATATGGATGGGCTAAAGCTTGCTCCACTTCAATCCGCTTATGAGGATTAAAGGTCAACATTTTATCCAACAAATCAAGTGCTAAGAGGAAAAAAAAAAGTGAGCAAGAGTTTAATACACACTCCAAAGTCCAGAAATACTGTAAGAAGTGACACAACACTGAAAAGCTTTGCACTAATTTCAGTTCACATCTGGAACTCCCCAGCTACAGTCATAGTAACATAGTGCCTCTCCCTGGGCACAGTATCTTCACCTGTCCAGCTCCCTGGCCCTGCCAGTTCCAGCACGGTCTGGTCCAACAGAGGTGCATCCCTTCAAAGGATCCTCAGTTTCAGGAGGCACCTCAATGCAGAACATGTAGAACCCTAGAGTATGACCTTGTTTTAACTACAGCAGAAATTTAATAGATCAGCCTTTTTTTTTTTTTTCTTCATTTAAATAGATGCTTTAGGGTTCTGTGCCAAAATTCAAACCAAGATAGAGCTTTGCTGAAATGAATAAGTAATCAAGAATATGTTCTTCTGAAAAGAAAACTTGGCTGTTTAAGGACAAAAACGTCATCCAGAAGTCACTAGGAGTTCTAGATCACAGTGAGCTATTCTAACCTATCTAGGAGCCCAGAAGGTAATCTACAGTCAGTGCAAGTATGTTCATCCTCATGAGGTTCAGGCAGAATCTGTAGAAGTAAGTCACAAAGGTACCCCAGAGAACTTGAAGATCCAGATAGTGAGGGTCTGATGGAATTCTGGACAATAAATTGTTCAGTTACTTTGATTGTAACACATTTTCCTTTTCCAGGCAAAGGAAGTAGAACGATTATAGTAGCAAGAAGCTCAAAGGTATTTGCATCATCTTAAATTCTACTCCATTTTTTCTCCTCACCACACCGTTTATGACACAGAATTTAGAGGCTTCTCAATGAGCTGGAGCTTTGTATCAGGAGGAGATGCATTCCAAGCACTGCAGAAAAGACAGACTGAACCACTGCCTGCAGTGGCAGCTTAAAAAAACCCTGCCAACTTGCACAGCAATTAACATTACAGATTTTGATGTGGTTTTCTGCCCCCTGGAAACTCACGTGCTCGCTCCATGCTAAAGCACGTCATGCACAATGCTTTTTAGCAAGATGATTGACAAACAGCTTTTTGAGAGACTGCTCTGTCAAAGCTGCCCTGGAGATGCAGATGAAAGGGTGCTGCAGAAGTCACGCGAGCGGCACGTTCCCCGAGCAGCTCCACGTGTCAGCACTGCTACAATTGGAGCTGTCAGAGCCCACAGGAAAAATTCACACATTGATGAGCACTATTATAAAAGCAGAATAAATCACTGCCGTTTCTCTCAATGATAAGGGTATCTATAATCAGCTCTATACAGTCCCATCTGCAGAAACCAGCTTTTACATGGTAGTTCAGTACCTGGTCTGACAACTTATTCTTAGTGAAATCCGTCAGTTCAAAGAGTGACTTATGCATTGTGTTAGGGCAGGTAAGAGAGCCCTGGACCATGAATACAACCCCCCTACAAATGCATGAAGTAGAATTTAAGGGGCAGGTCAACAGCGGTCTAGCAAAACAAAAATCACATTTACCCTTCAAGTAAAAGCCCTGTTAAGAGAGGCAACAATTATCACATTCCTTGCTTTTATAATTTTTGCTCTACTTATCATAACCAGCTTTCTTAACCCATTAGATTTTCACTTTTCCTACTGCCTAAGGACCCTCACTTTGGTCTTATCCTGCCTGATCTAGATCTGACATGCAGTCTGCACAAACTACACCAAGCTCAGCAACAAGCAGCTATTCTCCTATCTGATTTCAGAGCAAGTTCAAGATGTGGTTGATGCCTGTGTCAAAACCCACTGCCTGTGTTTGGTACTCGAGTAACATATCATGCATTCAATGACGAAGTCAAACAACAGGATTTCTGTTCTACATGTAACATCAAACACCACCATGTGTAATATTACAGCTATTAAAAATGGGTTTAAAAAGATAAGCTAGTGTGAAGATTTCATGATATGATTTTGTGTCACATTTACAATGTCATTTTAAGGGATCTGCAGCAGGCTCTTTTTCCAATACAGATCAAGGTAAACAATTAGGGTGAGTTTAAAAATCCTATCCTGCCCTTACTTTCTGATATAATGTAATAGAGCTTGAAATACCTTTGGGGTCAGCATTTGGAAACAGCCTGTTCCATGGTACCTTGTTTTTGTGTGGTAGGGAAAGCAAGTAGTTTCTGGCCTTTAAATTTATTATACAATTCAAATCTTCTTGAGAGGGGGATCCAAGTATACCTAAAAAGAGAAAAGTTACAAACAGTCCTGCAATGACCAACAAAAGAAGGAAACCAGTGTCTAAGACCAATCTAACTGGTAGAAATGGAGAGACACCCACAGATGTGGCAATGCTACTTCATATAAAAAAGCTTACCAAGGATATGGTTAAGTTGGTCAAGGTAGTGTTTTCCTGGAAAGATCGGTCTGTTGGAGAGCATCTCTGCCAGAATGCAGCCTACTGACCAGATGTCAATAGACTTGGTGTAACCCTGCAAGTAAAGCAAAAATACACCTTTGTCAAGGAAATTTTTGCATAACTGCAGCAACATGTTACTTTACTAAATTGTGAAAGTGCATACAGATAAATCCTTTATTTTTAGATGAGTCATGCTAGTTCATGCTGTTTGGTATCTCTGTACAGAGTGAAAGAATTAAGAATTATATATATATGAAAACACTACTTCCAAGAATAGCAAGGACTAAAGTATGCAAGTTTGGTTTTTGCAAAAGGCTTCTCTCAGTTTAGAGACAAACATATTACCAATTGTAAGTTTCTGAGATGCTCTGATTTTATAGCCAACTTAAACTAACTAATTTTGGAAACAAGCCATTCTTCTCAACTCCACAGCTCCTTACAGTATGCTAAACACAGGCAAAAAAAAGCCACCCTTCCTAACAGGATCTAAATAGCACACAGGAGAGAAGCCTTCAGCAAAGAGGTGAAAGGGTAAAACTGCTGGCTGGCTGATCTGTAAAACACGAGGGGTAAGTGAGCAGCAAAGGTGACGTGAGAAGGCCAAAAACAGTAAATGGCATAAGAGGAACGGAACAAATGGCTGTATTTTCATGTGTGTGGGTAATCTGCAATTGTCTGTAAGAAAAGGCCTTTATCCAGAAGCACAGGGGTGAGTTTCCCTCCAGAACTCCTGGCCCCACAAACTCCCTTTCCTTCCTCTCCCACAGCTGCTCCCCCTCCCATTAGCAGGAGCTTCCAACAAAAGCTAATAACTTTGCTGAATCCACGGCCACCACAGCACTGGCTTCTCAGGACGTGATCACTTGACCATTTGTTTTCTGCAATTCTTTAAAGGATTTGGGCCAGGAAAATTGTAAGCTGAGCAACTCTTAAGAAACTCACAAAGTATCTTCTTGTAGAAGCTGCAGATAAATGTATGTGGATACCCAGAAATAAAGTAAAATTGGCCTATGTTTATGGCTTCGGTGTGAGTTTAAAATACAAGAAGCTGAAAAAAATCCCCTCAACTGCTCAGAAGACTATTCACTAAAAGCATCAGGTACACTGCTGCCACAACAGATCAACCCCAACAACCAATGAAGCAGTAATTCTTCAGAAACAACAAAGTCTCTGAGGAACAGAAAACACAGGCACAGATGTCACAGGTACTTTGCTAACAAGTGTGTGAAACTAATGCAAAGGTTACAGAGGGTACCCATTACTCACAGACCTTGAAACAGTCACAGAAGAACATAAGAATAACTCCAAGTATTTGAAAAACAAAGACAGAAAGATGATTTCATTAAGACTACAGGAATGCAATTAAGATTGGCACACAACAAAGATCACATGCCTTCAGAATCAGATTCAATCTCATTATAAATTCTAAACGTAAATTAAGATGTCAAGATAACATTAAGGAAACCTTTGCAAGCCTTGATGAAGGCAGCAGTAAAATGCTCTCACTACCAGCACTTCTGTCCTTCTCTGTAGAAGAGCATTTGATGGAAAGAAGTCTCATGACTGGCAAGGAATTGAACACACAGCAACTCCTGCACAGGATTACTTAGTAGTATCAAATAATTGTATCTGAAATTGCAAGTACACCGCAAGGCAGCAGCTGTGCTGCACATCTATTATCACATTTCCTCAAGACTATGCATGTGTTCTGATCCTAAAAAACACAAGGGAAGGGGAGTGAGGGGCAAAATTGGTACTCTCAAGTGAATAGCTAGCTAGAGGAACAGTAGTACTCTGTGGTTCTTACCTTGGAATTCAGCATGATTTCAGGAGCCCTGTACCAACGCGTGGCCACGTATTCTGTTAAGAATCCTGTGTGATCATGATCTGGATCTGCAACTCGAGCCAGTCCAAAGTCACAAATCTGGTTTTAAAGAAAGTATTTGTAAAAAGCATGTAAAAAGCTTCCAATACTACAACATTACTAATTCACCTTTCCTCAAGTCATAGTGTTACACTTAAACACAGCAACAGCCACCTACGATTTTAGAAACAAATTATTGCACAAAGGTTAAGAAAAACGTTTTGGATTAAGTGCAAAGAGGATCCCATTATACCATTCAGGTTCCAGGAAGACTGAATAGTTTAATGAAAAAACAAAAAGACATTTCTGGTGCACCATCTATGTTCTACTGTGGCCTTACTTTACACTCTCCCTATCAGATAGGTGGGAAGATATACTTCTCCAACCTGGTATCAGAAATTTACCAAGAAACAAAAAGAGAAAGAGATTAAGATTTCAAAAAAAAACCAAAATTACAAACCAACACATTTGTAGCAAAGTTCAATATCTCTTTTTACAAAATCTCCCATCACAGCTGCATCTCTGCATGAAAAACACTTTATCCAATTGTGAGATAATGGCAACTGGTGAGGCTATAGGTTGCTGAAGAAGGTGCGAGCTTAAAAAACCCAAAAGCACAAAAAACCCTTTCTTGACCCTGTATGAGGAAAATAGTTCTGTCTAACTATGAAAAGAAAAACAAACTTTGATTTAGACTAGGGAGTTCAGAAAATGGAAAAAGTGTTCTTCTCTGTAGTCTGGTAAGGAGGCTTCACAGCTTTCAGAGCTGTGTGGTGTACTCTCTCCAGAGAGAAATTAAGAGAATGGAAAACAAGAAAGACAGTGTTCTAGAGTACAACAGCTGTTCCCTTCTTACCTTCCAAAAGGTAAATTGCAAGATTGTTGAGCGACACAAACACCTTCATAGAGTTTTGCTACCACCAGGCTTCAAACGTAGGAGAGGCAAACACTCAGGCTGTTCCCCCAGTGCATACAGTTCATAGTAGTTTACTCTGACAGTTTATTGTGTACACAGATTATATTAAAGATGTGAAGTAATAACATGTTGTAGTCAATAAAGACCATAATGTATAATCCCACCAAAAATGGAGAGGCCTCATAATACCCTGGCAACCTACTCGTTTATTTCCCTGGAGGGACAGCCTGTGAAACAAGTGACAGATCAGCTAAAGAAGTGATTCAGTTAACTAAAAGAAACATCTGAAAGACAAGATTCAGTAACTGACTGTTAAATAGAGGAACTGAAGAGAAGGCAATGATGAAATTCATAAGCCAGGCAGGATAGGATGACTCCTCTGACTTTAGCTGCATTTAAAAAAAAAACCCAAACCCCGAGTCCTTAAGAAAATAAACCCAAAAAGAAAGCTTTAAGCATGTCAAGGTTTTCCCAGACTACAGGAATACAGCAGCTGCCTTGTATGCAATTAGCAGCTTACTTAGAGAGATTCAGCACAAATAATCAGAAGAATCTGCTGTAAAGGCAGAAGTGAAGAAACTATAGAGGACAGCTTTATGGAATTCAGAAAATAATTATGTGGGCAGAGAAAACTGTTGTAATCTCTTCCTCCTAACCTCAGGAAAAAAGCTAGATAAGACTAAAGGCAAGGAGACTTGTGCAGAATTAGAGTATTACATATTAGGAAGGTGCTATGATTTGTTATTATTAAGACAAAAGAAAGACACTCTCCAGTCCACAGTGAGGAGAAAGAAATGAATTACAGAAGGTGTCTGTGAATCTCTCAAATTGAGTAGAAAAATGCAAGTGGGATGGGAAGGAAGACTAATGACAAAGAGAGCTCATTAAAATGACAAAAATCCCCTGATGACTAGAGCAGAAACAGGTTAAGTAGAAAAGAAGAAATACCATTACTGAGAAAGGCATCAAGGTTGAAGCTGCAATAAAGAGGGTTTAGGCTGTTAGCAGTGTTTCCACCAGCTGCAGAACTGCCCAGGAGCATTAGCAGAGAGAATAAGAGAAGCTGGAGAGGCCATCACTCTGCCTGAAGTCCCAGGTGTGAAGGACAAAGCAGAGACTGACTTTACCCTGCATAAGGGCAGACAGTTCTTACCCTGTGGCAACAGTGCCCATTTAACAAAGCAGCTATTTAGGAAGGGGGAAATAGTGAAGCCATTATGCCTGTTCAAACAATAATTGCTAAAAATCAAAGCACCAGAAGGTAGGCTTCTCAATCAGAACTAAATCAGAAGAAAAAAAATCTGAGAGCAACATAATGATAGGCAAAATTTTCTTGGTATGTTGGCTAAGTCATAGCAGAGAGTAAAAATCTGCAGAAGGGAGGACCAGGTATGTCAGTGCTTTATGCCTTGGAGAGACAGCACAATATTAGGCATGCTTTGCCTTTTTTTTTTTTCCTAAATAGAGATGGCTTAAAATTGGATGAAGCCATCAAACAGATGGGAAGACACACAAGGATCATGTACATATGACCATTTACTAAGCAAATGAAACGACATCCGACAGTTAGACTAACATAATTATCTCAATTAAATAGTCCGTGTGTATGTATCTGTATAAAACGAAAAGGAGAGGCTTCCATTGCTTAGTTGTTAATGATAAGATGGTAATTGAAACAGTTGCATCTCTGGAGTTAGTAGTAAAATCCTGAAAGAAACAATAACTTGCAGGCTGCCTCACAAAATCCCTCTTCCACTGCCTTCCTTTCAAGACTATCCAAGTATCCAACATATCTTGGCTGTTTAAGACTTGAGAGTATTCATATTGTTCTGGCGTGTTAATGTTTTAACTAAGTCAAAGGAGTAGATTCTCAGGTAAAGTGGGACACTGGGACACAAGGTGAGAATCTACTCAGAGTAACTTCAACCTCATTTTTTAAAATATTAATGCCACTGGCCTAGGAAAATTCTATGGTCATGAGAGTTTTATGTAACTTACTCCACTTACAGAACTGCAAAACTGTCTGAATCACTGGATGCAGATAATAATGAAAGCATGTGAAAATATCTCTTAAGACAGATACTGTTTTAGAGTATATTCCAGCCTGTGGCATGTCAGTACACATTAATCTCATTCACGATACCAGGCCACAAAAGAGAAGATTCTCAGTATCTCTATTGCCCAGGACTCTCACTGCATATAGATTCCAAGGTAGTAGTTTTCATGGACTCTCAAATCTAATCTTTGATTGGAATACTTGTAACAAAAGACAATAGTTAAGTCAAATGATGTACTTTCCCAAACTTTAATTCACTCTGTAATAAGAAGTCACATATAAGGTCTCATCTAAATCTTCAGCATAGTCTAAGGAAATAGAAAATGCTTTAAGGTTCTGTATTTCTGCCCTGAGCTGCTCAGGACAAGCTGTGGGGTTCACAGGCAAATTGTTAGAATAGAGACTCATACATTTATTTCCTGGAAATAAAATCTATGATCTGGAAGTCAACATCATGTTTAAGAGAGAAGAACGGAGCTCTTGTTAAAACCTGCAGGACTCTTGAGGTCTAGAAGAGATCAACAGCTCTCTCTCATAACACCATTGAAGAAGCTAACAGCATTACCACTGAAGATGAACAAACTGCCTATTTTTCTTCTTCCAAAAGTGTAATTTTAAGCTTTTTGCTTTCACAGTATGCTGTATTTTGAGTTTATATACAATAATCAACTTTGTAAGCATGCACATGTACCTAGCTGACACAGACTTGCAGAACAGCCTTGTAAGACACTCGTTGGTACAAGTTCAGCATTCATCAGACAAGGCCTAACATGTACTGGGGGTTTTTCACCAATTCTGTTGTTTAAACTTTAGATGTGGTATTAATACCAGAGTTCCCTTTAGGTTATAAAAAAGTACGTGCTCTGTCAGACAGACTACCATGTTCTGCACTAGGAAGTACACATTGCAGTGGCAAGCTGTTTTTAAAATCTTATAAACAAATTGTAACAATACTCACTAGTCACACTGATTTATCTTACCCTATGCCATAGAGAGCTTACCTCCTTTTCATGACCATCTTACTTGTGTTAAAACATTGCCTTTTATTATTTTATTGCTTTTAGTTTCACATACCGGAGCTATACCCAAACTGTTCCACAATCACCACGGATTTTACTCCTTTTTTATGTTTTGTGTTTATGCCTCAAGGGCATCTGATGTAACAACAGCTGCTGAAATCTCATTGCAAGAGTCAGAGGTGACCAGTCCAGCAGTATTCTGCACTAGGAAGAGCTGACAAGCAGCAGTGGGAATGTAAAGCACACTGATCATGTAGCCAGTATTTAGAATGAATTAGCCCACGAACAGCAAGGACCTTCCACAGAATTGTGACAAATTTGCATGGTCAGCAACTTGCTTACATTTTTAAGAGGGTATTTTTGGGATAGCTGGATTTTTTTGTTTGTTTTGTTTTTTTAATGAGAAAGCTAGAGTTAATAAAAAAAGGTGTACTTATGTGCAACACAACATGCAACACAGAGTACCATATCATTAATATAAGTGCTGTAATCTCAGGCCATCATCACACAACAGCAAATATGTAACATCGAGTGCAAAAGTGAACATGCTACAGTGCTTCTCTACTAGTCTCTCATCTGCATGGGACTCCAAACCAGAGGCTCCATTCAATACTTTTTTCTTCCACTAAATTGCTTGCTGGTTTTCTAAGTCATCGTCTGCAATAGCTACAGTGCTCTGTGGCACCAAATTCCACATCTTAACAATGCTGCGAGTTAACTACTCAATCCTTCCACTCTGAGCATGCCATCTGCTCCTTTTGTTCCTCCCCACACCTTTTTAATAGGTAAAGACAGTGAGCAACTGTTCTCTAACAATTTTCCTTATCCTTGCCACTGATAATTTTATCAAATTCTATGATATTTTAAATTTTCCTCAAGCAGTATCTGCCAGCAGAGGAGACTGAGGCTAAAGTTCTTCCTGATGTGGAGAGAAGTACTTTGAAGTCCTAGTCACCTCATTTTAAAAGGCTATCCAAGGGAGAAATGTGGTAACTACGATCACACAGATCTGAAGACCCAAAATCAACAGCAAGTGATACATTTACATGTTTTCTGGTTTATTCTCTACTTCTATTCTGATGCTTCACACTTGGTTTGCTTTACAGAATGCCACTAAGCACTGAGCTGACATTTTCCAAGAATTGTAACAGCTCTAAGATCATCCTTCTGCAGAATTAACTACTACAGTGCCACCACTGGAAATGTAAATCAGGAGCATGCTCAAAGTAACAGTTGTGCACTTAATCAACACTGACTGTCATGTGTCATTTTAGTTGCTCACTAATATGAAGTCTTTTTCCAACAATAAACAATTAACATTTTAAACAGAGGAACGAAGACTTGAAATGCACACTTCTGAGCTTAGGTAAACACAGCTCTGCTTTAGAGATCAGTATTTTCACCCAGCTTTCAAAGAGGCTGTTTCAAAGTCAGCCTCCAGATGGAAACAGCGATGCACTCATTAAAACAGCATAACAGTGAGTACTTAGTCACTCAATTTCAATTATTTTATCAAAACCAATAATGTTTGGCAATCTTTCCAATATAAAAGTCACATTAATCCCCAGTAACACAATCCCATTCATGGTTATAGCAGTTTATGAAGACCACGGGAGCAAAATTTGTACAGATTGTACTAACCTTGAGATCACAAGTGGTGTTAAGCAGCAAATTGGAAGGTTTGAGGTCACGATGAAGCACATTGGCTGAATGGATATATTTTAACCCTCTCAGAATCTGGTAAAGGAAATAACAAATGTGGTCGTTGCTGAGGTGTTGAGTCTTTAAGAGCTTGTAAAGATCTGTCTCCATAAGATCTTGCACAATGTATCTGTAAGGCATCAGATGTAAGGCAGCAAAACAAATGTGGTGTCATGTTAGATTTCAACATTCAGTAGCCAGTGAAACATCTGTAACAGTTTTTCTCCAATTAGCCTGTTTCATGACAGTTATGAAACTATGTAGTTGCTTCTTGCTTTACCAGTTTTGAACCAAATCACTCCTGTTGCATGATGCAGCACTTCACAGAATTAAGGGCACCAGCAATGCAGTCCTCCCAAATTAATCGCCATAAACCTCTATTTCTTGATATAATATCTTGATATTAAATATCTTCTTTAATATCTTGATATTAAAGCCTGATTTTTATTGGAGTGTTAATACTGATCAGATCATGTGATCAGACCTCTCCTGTTAGGTCCTATCTACACAAAGCCAAGCTTCCATTAAAGAACACTTAGTATAACAAAGAGCTCATATTTGCATACCTGCTCACCTGCAGTTTCAGACTTTTGACATATGCAGGAAGCACTGCAAAACTGGGGTTTGTGTTTTGTTTCCCCCCTCACACCTTCCAAGATGTATTCATTCTATTATTTAAGAAAATTTTGGACAACTACAGCAGAGTCTGGACATTTTATTTTCTCCTCAAAGAAATCAGTTCTAACAGCAGCATCACTAAGAGCAAATAGAGCTTTAAGATTAAGTGACATGATCTCAAATCTGTTAAGCTCTTTGCCTTGGAAGGCAGAAATTGACTTTTTTTTTTTCCTTTTCCTGAAAAAGAACTAGTGTTCACCTACATATCAAAATTATCCATGTATCTATAAGCCAATCAAACTGTAAGAAACATCCCTTTCAATTTACAATAGAAGCCAACTTCATTAAAATTCAGTGAGGATGAGGATGAAAATGAAGAACAGAGATGGCTGTAACCATCACTAACTATGCAGGACAACTTAAAACTTGAAAAGGATACACATCTTTCATTTGTTCAATAGTTGGAGCTCTGATAATATCATTTATCCCGATAATATTCTCATGCCTGAAGCGCAGTAGGATCTTAATCTCTCTCAGAGTTCGCTGGCAGTATGTCTGATGCTCAAAAGGACTGATTTTCTTTATAGCAACTCGAACTTTGTTGACGTTATCATAGGCAGAACTAGAAGAGAATCAATAACATTAGTTATAAGGAGTATTCATTCAATTCAGAAAGTAAGAACACAAATTCAATGCCATATAAGGGTGGTGCATTTATTTTACATTTATTTCCATCAAATGAAGAGAGGTGCCAGTAGCAAGTAGTGTTCAGCTGGATAAACAGACAAAATAGAGTTGTTCTATCACCAGCTTATTTGGGTATGTACAAGTCACGAACTTTCCCAAATGACTAGAGTCTGCTGATTCTCAGATACCTGAACAAGGAAAAAAGCATTCATCACCTTTACCAGCCTGTGGAACAAACAAATTCAAGTCTTTTTCTATAAGCTGTAATCAAGAAGTTTGAGAGGAAGACGTTCATCTTGAGTTAATGCGTTCACGTGGGGATGCAGAAAAGCCTTCAGAAATATATTTCAAGCAGCAGAATTCCACATCTGCATCTGACTTCTGCAAGGAATTCCAGTTGTCACAACCTTTTACTCCTCTATCCAGCTACAATGACAGCACTTCCTCAAAGAACAGACATGGAAGAACAAGAGGTATGGAAGATTTGGGACACCTTTCCAAGTTCAATTCCAAAGACAGAGTTCAAAAGAATGTAACCGACCACACAGGAAGTGAAAGTCAGCAGGAGGTAACACGGTGATTTGTGACCTGCACTAAGGAATCCACTGGCTGCCGACACTCAGTCCTGGCATTTCAGCAGCTCAGAACAGCATTCCCAGCTACACCAAGAAAGCAGCCTCAGTGTTTCTGCTCAAAATGCCTACGCATTTACGAAGCATATCACAGTCTGAGCCTAATAAAAAGGCTCAGTGAAACTTACATAACTTCCTAAAATTTGGACTCAGGTTATTATTTAGTAAAGATGTCATGAACCCTTAAAAACTTTAGGATGTTTTCTATAGTCTTGCTTAAATGAATGACAAAGCATCTCATTGCAATCATTACCATATACTCTAAATACAAAGAGAAATTTAATTAATTAGAACATAAATGTGCATGTCTGATCCTTGTTTCTTTCAAAATTCTTTTTACTTGCTACTGCATTGTTTGGAAATGAAAAAAAGATAATCAAGGCCACATTTATATATTTCTGTTGGGCTCAACAGTTTCATATAAAAATATAAACATACCAGCCAAACAGGCTTTATACTCCACCAATTTTCTCTAATCAATTCCCAGAACATTCTTTGAAACTGTTAATTTCCTTTTTCTGCTGAGATGTACAGGTATCTGGTGCTCAGGTAAATCAGAATGAAATATGAAAATCCAGCAAGAAAAAGGGACCTAAAAGGAATTCAAATGCCTGGTCATGTCAATTTTGTTCTACCCCTAAGCAGATTTATGGTGCAACAAGGTGTTTTGAGACAGTACTGTTACCACTGTATGCAAAAGTGTTTAACATTTCTCACTTTCATTATTTAAAATGACATTCAATGTGTGCTGTCACTAAGACCTTCAGACAGCTCATGCATATGTAAGAACATCGTTTTTGCATGAGTTTTCCACAGAAGCCCTTTGACCTGTCTGCATCTGTAATGCCAGTCTACAATCACAGACAGACTGCACCATTTATTTGCTTCTGGAAACACTGAACTCAAATGCTCCACGGGGTTCTTTGAAATTCCACATGCTAAGCAAGTATTCATTACAACTGTTGCTATTACATATGTATAGATAACACATTAGCAGTTAGTACGTCCCAAAATAGATAATAACAAAGTGCTAGAAGTGGAACTTGGCATAGCCTTCAAAAGAACTTGTCTACAGTAATTTTCTTCCTTAATCAGTTAATCACCTGCCTGTTTACAATATACCAGAAAGGTAAGTCACAAGCAGAAAACAAAACTAGAAATAATTCTGAAGCACGAACAGCCTGTATTTGGGAAAGAAATGAAAGAATCCCGTGGTCCATTTTATTGTTATAAACAAACCTCCTACCTCCTCCTTTGTACTGACTGAAGCACAACTTTTTCTCCCACAATGCAGACTCTTACTTCCTTTCAAAGTACTGGACAGCAGTAGCTATGCAGGGCAGAAAAAGGCAAAATGCCAATATTTACCAATTGATGCTGCTCAAACAAAAGCTCATACTCTCTTACAACTCTTGATAAATCTCCAAGTTATTGCTTTCTCTAGCAAAGGCTGGGTTTTGATGAAAAACATGCATCTGTCCTTGCACAAGTTCAACAGATGTGAATCCATCAATTTCATCTACCAAGATTTCCTCTCCTGTAGCTGTCTCACTTGTAAGCTTTTGAAGTATTTTTCTTAGCCAAAGGTTTATGCTATTATAAAAGGATGGGTAATTTTTTGCTTTTAGATGGTTCAACTACAAAACACATTATTCAGTGTGGAAAAAAGCTGACTGTTTGCAGCGAAGATGCAATCAATTTCCTCTCCAGTGTGCATTCTGCATACAGTCATTTTTCTCTTCCTATCAGAGAATCTCACCACACTAATGCAGCTGAACGTGCATCGCTGTTACCACTGCAAAGCCTCAGCTAAGGAGAGCAAATCCAAAATATTACCTAGTTGAAACATTAAAAGGGACACTCAACTTTATTTCAGTTGTCACACTTTCTGAAGCATGAGCTTTCCCATAACTAATTAAATGTATGAAAGATTGTCTCAATTGCTATGAGCAAGAAGCTAATCATACAAGTAGTTATGTACACTTGCTTATGCATAATATTTTAAATACCATCCATAATAGAGGTATACTGAGACTCTGTAACACCAGCCCTCAAAGCAAACTCAGCTCTGAGTAAACTCTGTGACCCTTAAAAAAACTGCTTTTGCCATCTGACACCTGTATAGAAAACTGTAGAAGCTACATATTAGACTGAACTTCAGTAGAACCGCACAGCTGTGCGTTCTCTCATGCACATCAGCTACAATAAGACACTTATTTGACCTATGAAACCACACAGCAGTATCCATTTCACTACCTAGGGAACACTCTAAACTAGCAGAACTGAGGCCTGCGTAGGTCAGACTCAATCATTTACCAGAGCTTTCCCTGTTCCTCACCATCTCCATCCAACCACCATCACTCACCAACACCAGATGGAAACCCTACTCTCCAGAACTTTGCTGAAGAAGATGCTGCTCACACCATGTCCGTTTGCACTGTTCATAAATGAAACTGCTATAAGAAGTGCCAACCCAAGCCCTCGATGCATGAACTCACCACAACCAACGTCAGAGCTTATCCCGTAACACAGGATCCATCTCCCTGAGCCTCAGCTGGAATTAGAGATCTAATTTTACAAGTACTGCTCACCTGTGCTCCCCCTACAGTCCACAGAGGAATAGCTCCACATATAGATCCCATCCTCCATTTAGATATTTGCATTCTGGAACTGTTGTCCCAGTGTGCACAGTCCAAACGAGCTGTCTAGACTGTCAGCTTCTACTAAAGCTCAAAGCAACTGGTTATTTCATCACTGAAGCAGTTAACTGGGACTCCTTCTAAAGACAAGAACCCTCTATTACCTAGAATTCTTTTTTTTTTCCCTCCAGAGAAGAAAAAAAACCCAAACTGTAAAGTGGGAATGACAGCTGCCATTGTAACAACTTTTTGGGTGCTAGTCTATAGGTTTTAGCTTCTAATAATTAACCACATTTACCAATCACTGAACACAGAACCTTCTCTTAACAGTCTGTGTGTTATTCACATTACGATTAATGTAGTTACTGGCACTTCAAACATTCCAAAGGAAGGGTTTACTTCCATCCCATGGATGTGCAGCTCCACAAGCTGACGTAACCATTCAGCTGTGAGTGCTATTTATCTGTAATGTGATAAATTTAAATATAGATTTTTCCAACTGCTCAACTCTAGTTTACACAACATTATTCCTATTTCAAGCCGTGGTTACTGTCCTTTGACAACCTGCAATAGCACTATTACCCAGATACTTTTAAGACACCGTGTGAAAATCAATACAAGCCCAAGCAGTGTATCATCGTTAATATTATCTTGTAAATAGATAACAAAGGTTTTTGACTAAGTAAAACATCTTGCACAGCTGTAAAAAATGGACAAATGAGCATTTATAACCCTGGAAGTTGTGCCACACAACTTTGAAAGACAGTATTTTATCCTCCTACTGCTCCAATACCAGTTTCCTTTCTAAAAAGAAGCCTGGGGTGGGGCTGCTTCCCAATGCAATGGCCAGAAAGTGCACAGCAGCATCTGAGTAGCCCACACAGAACTGCATACTAATTGCTCAGCCGAGCCCCTGACACACAGCCCCTCTCCCATTAACTCCTTCTCAAGGAAGGAAAGCTTTTCACCAGACAGATCAGGACAACTGCCAAAGCTGAGCTCCTTCTACCCACAACGGCTGCTGCACGTTCTTCCATCCATTTCTATTCTTCACATGTTTCGTTTCAGAGCAGAACTGGAACAAGTGAGAGCATGCTGCAGCTGCTGGGAGGAAAGGAGCCAGCTCCTGGCAATGCTTACATCCCACAGAGAGCTGTTTCTTCATATAACCATTGGAAAACAACTGCCTACTCCATCGGCACCCCCATCCTCAGCACACTCTGCCACGCTGCCTGAGGGCTTACCCCATCATGGGATATTCTTCGAGGATTATTCACCTGATGGCTGTTTTACAGGCTGCTCTCACATGTATACACATACACACAAAAATACACAAAACATCCTAATTACAACTGATTGGAAGTTTAAAAGGGATGTTTTATCAGTAAGCTTTGTGTTGCTGTGGAAACAAGATTCCAAGGGCATATCCAGGGATAGAATCTTTCTGAAATATTGAATAACTCTGCCTGCAGAAGAAAAGCAAAAAGAATTTCCCACAAACCAGCTGATCTATGAAGATCTCTCATCTTTTCATTCAGTCCACATTTAGCTCAATCTCAAGCACTTCTACATCACGCTGACATGGGTATCAAAAAACAATGCTTAGAGTTATTTTTAAGACTGCTCTAAGTAAACTAACCCAGTGTTATGACGCAATAATAACCAGCAGTACCATAACAGGCCACCTGCCACATTTTTGAGGGTGGGGGCAAGTGGTGTTTAGGGGTGCAGATTTGTGGAGGGGACTGTTTGGCTTTTTGTTTAAGTTAGTTTAGGGTTGTTTTTTTTTATAGTCAGATATTAATACTTTCAGATTCTCCCGAATAATTAGTTTCTGATTCTAGATTATCAGAATACAGATAGCAACTACATTGCATTATTCTTTTATCAAAAAGACTGGGACAAGGATAAAAGTAGTCAAAGACAGTTTTGGATTTGAGGGTATCCAGTAATGTGCCATTTTTACATAACTTGAATATACTTTTTGTCTCCAACAGTAAACATCTATGTTTACTAGAAATATTTGTTACTCTGTTCCATTTACACTTTTAACCATTGTCTATGCAGACAATAACAACTTAACAGTTTAATTCCTTAGCTCACTCCTAGCATTTTGAAAATAAAATGCTAGTCATGCAAAATGGAGTCTGTTAAATAAATTACCTTTGCCAGAAGCTCAGTCATAATCCTGGGTGTGGCAGACCAGATGATTTATGTTTTGTTAGCACCTACTAAGAACTGTGAAGAGTAGCAATTCTAGAATCATACCTTTAGTAGTAGAAAAATATTAGCTACTTCACTTGAGGTTCTGTATTGTTTGGCTAAAAGCTGTCACTTAACTTCATGGTGTTTTGATTAATCTCAGTTGTTTAAAAAAAGCTTCTATAATTCTCTTCTAAAAAAATGTGGTTTTCTTTCTGTATCTTTAGCTGTGAAACACTGACTTCAAATCATCATTTATGTCTACTCTACCTCATGCCACTTCAGTTCAAGTTGGTCTTCAGAAAATAAACAACTCTTACGTTTTAGTATTTTGTCTACTTCTTTCATTCCCACTAATCCTCCCCATTTTAGAGGTATACAGGTTCTTTACTGCCAATATTGCTTTTGACAGCATCTATGTTAAATTTAACATCCAGGTTACATTTAAGGGCCCTATGGATATCTGGGAAATAAATTTATCATTCCAAAAGTACCCACTGCTTTTGATAAGATATTGTGCTAGTAAATATCACTATCCCTGTTCTCTCTATATAAACTTACAGATAATTCACGTGAGAATCAATTTCAGAGTAAAATTGTAAGAGCTTCACAATATCTGGGGCAACCTAAGGGCTCAGTGATTGAAAAGCTGTGGTTGTGGTTCCCTCTCCTTCTTGTGCCTGACAACCCTACCTCTTACTTTTTTGGTTGGAGTGGTGGCTTTGTGCCAGTTCAGGGAACTGAAGCAGCTCAAAGTCAAAGCAGCTTACGAAGAGGAACAGTAAAGAAGTCTTTACTTGCGTATTCATACTCTCTTCCTGCATCAGCACTCCCACTCACAGGGGTTTGCATCAGTCATATCAACTTATTGCCTTTACATTTTAATTTTTGTGAAGTAACTTTTCAGCTGGGTCAGTTTGTCAAAACAGTTAACTACAGAGATGCAAGCAACAGCACACGGGTGAGGAGGCAATGACAGGACCCAGGGCAAGGAAGGAAAGGCTGTCCCTCTAGAAGCAGCACACACTGAGATCAGCCCAAGTCAGTATGGAAACCACAGATGAAATGTCTAGGCCTGACTGTCATGAAAGCTAAACCTCCAAACATGAGCTGATGAAGTGCTGACTTCCTCCTCCTCTGCTTATACTTTCTCAAGAGGCAAGAAAAAAGACACCAAGATAGCGATGGTAGGTCAGCTGCATAACCAATGTTACTGCAGGGCCTGAGAAACAACCACCACCCTCTCCAGCAGCAAAGCAGGCATGCTCAGGGTGTGCAGGAAACATTTCCCCTTTCCTAGAGAGAGCACTACCAGAGAGCTGAGTGCTGGTAGTATTAACAAATCCCCCAATATGGTTTACTCTTTTGTCTACTATCCCAAATATTCCTCCTAAAATCCGATTCAGAGAAAGGAAAACACACAAGATCCAGACAATTACTACATTTTTCAGTAATTGGTTTATTTAATTAACTACACAGAATATATACCTTCAGAAGAGAAGGTAGATATTCAAGGTATTTCACTCCAATAGAAACTAAAGAAGTCAATCCTCAGACACAATTATTCATGCATACTTAGAAGCAGAGGTTTTCCTAAACATCAGAACAAATCACAAAGCACTGCAGAACACAAGCTCATTGCTACTGGCCACTCTGCCATGGCCAGCTCAGTATTCCACTTGCAAAAAAAACCCGCAAAACAGAAGAAGAAAACCAAACCACTAGCACCGAGTGTCTGCCTTGCCGCTATCAGAAGCTACTTCCCTTCAGTACCAGCTTACATGCAACATTTATGTGGCTTTTTTCTATCTTTTTAAACAGACATGCCAACAGCAGCCCATAGCCCCTCGGCATTGCAACAGCTTGGTGTTTTGCTCAGGCAGGGTGCAGGCATTAAGATGTAGTTGCTACTGTAACTACAAGGAAGGTTTTTCACGATTATGTAACGCTCAGGGAAAAAAAAATCCAATCTAAAAGTCAGCCTGAATGTCATTTGGGATACTTTGCACTATCCAAATGCCAATAAACTTGGGTAAATTCCGGACTGAAGCAGTTTTTAGAGTATTGATTTGAGGTGCTTAAATGACTTCAAGTTTTACTCAGGACACATCAGCAGTATTTGACGGAGCAAGCTGCCTTCCTTCCAAACAAAAGCAAGAAGTAAGGTACTGCAGTGACAGCTGCTAATTTTAAAAAACCTGCAAAATTAAGTAATTGCATAGTATAAACTGTGAGCATAATTGCAAGTTGCTGGTATATTTTAAGTACCCACAACACAGATGAATTACTTTCTAACATGTAACAAAAACTCTCATTTGCATTCTAATCACCACAGAGTATTTCAATATTTTATGAAAATTCCCTTAAAATACAAAAGAAGAACTTCCAAGAAATTTTCCCTTAACAGAACTTAGGTTGGTGTGATTTTTAGGTATTGTTTAACTAGATGGATAGTAAAAACTCTGCTAAAGATTGGAACATCGTGAAGAGTGCCCAAATCTAATTAAACATTTCTATTAAAGCCATTCTACAAGGCATACACACACAAACTAGTATTTCACCCACAACCAAAAGGGCCTGGGGAGGCAACCTTCTGTCATCCCTTCCCTCAGCCCCTCAGCAGTCTCTCCGGTGGAAGTCAGGGTGCTGGGGCCACAAGGCTGCCTCTGCGCTGGCTCCCACCCAGCAGAAAGGGTGGGGACAGGAATGCTCTGCGAAACAGAAACCAACCTCCCGCACACTGACCCAGTGCCAGAAACCTCAGCCTGCCAAAGGATCTACCAACATCTCACCAAATAATCACATCCCAATTAATACATTTATTACTACTTGGATCTTCTTAACCTATCTGGCTAAAGCTGACAACGAAATAATGCAGACTGGCCTTTCAAAGTACTCTGTGCAAAAGGACAGGTTTAAGAATAGCTTCTTTACATGCCCACGAAAAGCAAAGCAAAATAAGCTCCCTTCTGACAAGGAGAGTCATTCACCAGCAAACAGCTTTAACAACTGACCTAGCAATTAATACAATCTAGGTTTTACAGAGATAAATCACCCAAAACAAGCTACCTTTTGCTCCATTTCACATCCACTATTAGTTTAATTTGCATTACAACACAGTAAAAGAAAAGTTCAGTTCTAAAACACATTTAGGGCTCCATGTACTTGAGTAATTTGGAAATCAAAACCAAACACAACTGAAATCACTTAATAAAATGCTGGAGTTTTGGGTGGTTTTTTTCAGACATTATTTGTAAATTTCCTCAAATCCTCACTTTAAATGCAAGTAAAAACATTACCAGAAGCACACGAAGCCCTGTCTGTTGGCAGTGCCTGCTCGCAGAGAGGAAGATTGACCATGGCCTGGGCTGCCTTACTAGACTGCCTACCAGAAACTGCCCACAGATATTGTGGAATCTCCACACCTGGAAATTCTGGAAATATTGAGTAGACAAGTTGAGCAATTTGATCTAATTTTGACATCAGCCTCGCTTTGAGTAGGATGTCATTGGATGTCGTGACCTCAGGAAGTCCCTTTCGACCTACATTATGCTGCGAAACGTTCCACAGCAAGATGTCATTAAATGCTTTTATTAAATACCAAATTGAAGTTCATTTCATTTCTAGATAGCAGCTGAATGCTATGACAAAGCATCAACACAAAAAGCATTTAAAAAGAAAAACACTATGTTGGCGAAAAATCACTATGTTTTCAACTCAAGTTGAGCTGTACACCTACTCGGTAAGTATTAACTCTTCCATGGGCTGTAGATTCCTACTCCTAAGCAAAGAGCTCACTGAACTAACAGCTGGCCTGGTGTCCTACAAATACACATTTCTGGTCTTGAGAGTACCAATAAACCCATCTGTGAAAGTGGAGCATCTGTCGCAGCTCTCTGGGGGAGTCCGACTTCTCCTTTGTGACCTCCTGAAGCAGTTTCTTCCTCGTGGAAAAGCACATAGGACCCCTCAGCTGTAGCAAAACACCTAGTTATAAGAATCTTGCAGAAACTTTCCATCTTTAAGACTTCTATCACCTGTCAAATTTGAGAGAAGGCAGCCAATGGGTTAAAGAATCATACGTAAGGGTACAGGAGACAGAGTGATGCAACCACATAGATACTGTGAACATGTAAAACTTATTTCCTTAATAAGTCATTGTCTCTATCTGATTCTGTGGGCTGGACCACACTATGTTAAGAAATTTGTGTATTTATTTATAAAATGCAAGTGTCCCTGAGCTGTACTCTTTAACTGTTAAGCCAGTATCCTACTACTTTGGGCAGAGAGGAAAAGTTGCTACCTCTCATCTTCCATAAATCTTAAAGACAACTCTGACAGGAACAGAGCACAGTAGCTGCTGCCTGTCCTCAATGCCTGCTGCACAGCTTGCCAACCCCATACAACCTCGTATCACAGGGGAGAGCAGGAAAAGCAGCTCATTTAATTGCTCCTTTGTGTTTCCAGGTTAAGCAAGTGCTAAAAGTTTGAGTGACTGAAGGAAAAAGCTTGCCTTGGCCTTCTCCCCAAAGGGAAGAAGCTGATATGGTTCAATTACATTCCTTAATTCTCCACTCTGATGCCTACACCAAGAAGGATGCATTAGGGTCTGCTAACTCCTGTCAGCTCCCTGTTCTCCTTATCACACAGACCAGAATATGTTAATTACCAGGTATGACACATTCATACACAACTTGTACTCCCTGAAAGCACATATAAACAGGGACATCAATCTCTATACTTGCTGCATCATTAAAGGGTATTCTCTCCAGATCAAGGCAACAGTTAAGAGGAAAAAATGACAGGTTGTTTCTGATCCTTGCCACCAAGCAATCCACCCCAGATCACCGATGTGACCCTCACCTTTTTGTGTAACACCGGACAGTCTCAAAATAAAATATTACACAATCATCAAGCCCATCAGGTTTTTTACTTTCATATTTTAATGTAAGTACCTATACCTTGCAGATCTTTCTTTTCATTTTCTTTATGAATATACTACTCAGACAGCATTTTAAGTTATCCATCTTCTAAAAGTAGGGTGCTTCCATGAGACAGAAGAAAGGAGCACAACTTTGATATGTTTTAAATGTTCTTTTCATTATTACTTTCATCTTCATCTATTGACTACCTTAACTTCTAATGTCACTCTTCTATAGCACATCAGTAACACAAAGATGTCTTTGTAACAACACAGCCAAATTCAGGCCAAGAAATGCGAGATTTGAGCTCTAAGATTGTTTTCTTTCTTCCAACTGTACACATCCTTATACACAGTTATTTACAGCAGTGATAATACTTCACATTCACAGATGTGTAATGACAAAAAGGGCTTCCAAAAACCAGAATATAAACCAGAACATCCCTATCATATCCCCATTCACCATTTCTTTCCAAAAAGACTATGTGTTTTATACTGCCAAATTATCATCCTTGCCAAATTACCACTGACCAACTAAATGAATCTGGAAACATATAGCTCAATGCTATCATGTTTTTATTGCTGTTGCAGTGTGTTTGAAGTATGGCCTGTTAACAGGTTGCCTTTTTTTTCCCCCCCAAAGGAAAAAAAAAAAAAAAAGTAAAACAAACCCACACATCTTGAGGAGACAATCTCAAAAGTCTTTCACATTTTATTGTGTCCGAAATGTCGTTCTGAAACTTTCGACTTGCTCTGAAAGTAAGTCCCAGCTGATTCTGAGGTTCATAATCCCCTGTCACTAAAAGAAAGTCACATAAGGATCTTCACACCAAAACCTCTCACAACAACTTTATGTGAAAGAGAAAAGGAGGAAGGAAAAAAACTAACAAAAACAACAAACCACACAAACACGACATTTCCATATATTTGGATAAATTATTCAGAGTAACAAACATGACTGTGTGACTACACTGCTCAAAGAATGTCCTGCAGTCCTAGGAGGTGCGGAGGTTTGGGCCAAAACTTTATTTGCACTGCAGCCATCCCCTAGTTTCATGTGCAGAAATACCAAAAACTAAAAAACCCAAAAGGTGAGAAAGGGGCACTGACGCAGGATATTCAGTTACTAAGCACTTCAGCCCCAGCAACAACGTTTTCAAGTCAGATGCAAGTCTGTATCAAACGATGAACACTTCCAGCAGAGTTTAACTGGAGGACATTAAGATGGGGGGGGTTGCCTGACAACGTCTCTTCTGCTTACAAAGCTGAGAAAGCACAACCACAGCACAGCAGTAAATACACTGCTAAGCCTATTTTTACTCAAAACTTGATTATGTTAAAATATGACTGCACTAGGGAAAAAGAGTTACATGCCTTTATGCTCTTCAAATCCAGATGGGAGAACACTCCCATACGGGCTATTCTGTCAACATCTTCCTCTGTTTCCTGTGCTGTTATTTTTATGTTCTGATCAATATTTCTCAAACGTTATTCCCTCTGCTGCAAAATCAAAATGGAAGACTGACCGTCACAGCATCAGCCTAAGGATACTCGATTTGCCCTTTTATTAATAAAGAACGTTAGTGTTTGCAACTTCTTGATCCAATAACCCAGAAAAATAAGAATTAGGAAAAACAAGGAAAAGAGTGAAAGATGTTAAGAGTTAAGTCATTTGTTTTCCTATAACAAGCCTTAAGGCACAATGCATTTGTAAACAACCATCATCTTCCAGTAGTACACATTAGCTGTGGGTCTGAAACAAACCCATCAGAGCCTGCTTTGCTTTCCTTCATTAAAGTGCACAAATTTAAATGGATTCTGCAGTTGCAGGAAACATCTCCATCTGCACACTCACAGCTTGCCCTCTACTCCGCCCCCAAGGGAGAAGCTTCTGCAGATCCTCACTGCATCAGCAATCAAAGCAAGGTAAGAAACATATAGTATTAACCTGCATAACCTATATGTCTGTTGATTGACAAGTAATCTTATTTAACCATCGTAGCCTGTATGTTAGGCACTGCAGTGCATTCCAGTTGCTATGGCATTTAACTACAACAAGCGCATCCCACACTCTCCTTATCAAGTACACAATATAAACCCAGACGTTGTTCCCTGTCATTTCACACCCAAGGCAGAGGAGCAATAGCCAAGAGTATTTCACATTAATCATTTTAGAGCAGAAAACACAGGAGCCGATGCGTATTTTGACTGAACTGCTGATTTGGATTTGTTTGTTAGTGCTTTTGTAGAGCACTGACAGCACCATTGGAATAAGTTTCTAAATCAAAATAACCTTACGTAGTTTTGGAGGGGAAACAGTTTCTTTGTAGAGCTTAATATACCATCTGAAGGGTCAGAAAGTGGCCCCTGTCTCTGCTCTCTAGCACAGTGATGCCAAAAAAGGGCATCGCCTGCCATCATGCTGCTCCTTGCAATCTCTGATCTGCATCGAAATACTTCAGCTTTAACACGACGGCTCTTAAACACACTTTTAACAACACTCCGTTGATAGAAGGCGGACTACATGCAACACACACCTTGGAAGCACGATTCCCAAGTGACCTTCCTCAATCAGGATCCAAGTGCAAACCAGCACAGGGAGTACCCAAGGTTATCTGCACCAGTTGACTTGCCCTAGGCTCAGATGATAAAATAAACCCTAACAAAACACGGCCTGTACCATAAGCCACAAGTTTTGGACTGGATATGTTGCTGTGATTTCTTACACTAAAACAATAACAAGGACATTTTTACATGGTAAACAGGATTCCAGGTTTACATTTTGAAGCGAAAAAGTGAAGGCCACAACACAAAACTTTGTAGGAGAGGCTCATCTCCCGGCTAAGTTCAGGCCTAGATGAAAGCTTCCACCCTGATATACAGGATGATTTCATCTTCACGGGCCAGCACAATTCAATGACTACATGCAAAAACCTATAGCTACAGAAATCTGCAACATACAGTTGAAGGGCCTTTACTGAGAAATGCACTAGTTTACAAAAGATTAAGCACCAGAGAGAGAAATTAATGCTGATAAAGCTCTCATGAAGTCATAGCCTGTAAACCTCAATTAGTCTCTTTGGTCAAAAAAATATGAAGAAACAGAGGCAGCGTTGGAAGAAAGCTGACCAAAAAAAAAAAAGATAACAGAAAAAGTTCATCTGCATCCCTTAAACGGTTTCAGAAGTTGAGGTTTTGTAACCTGTTTCACTAAGAGAAGACAGAATATGAGATCCTAAGTAACATCACTGAGCACGCCAGATTTCCACCCCAGCCACTACACACACCAGCACACAGCATCACCCTAACTCATTTAGATTGCTAAAAAAAAAAAACAAACCCATCTCACCCTCCTAATCCGGTTAGTTGACGTTTTCAGTATTTTGTAGTTCATCTTCCTCGCTCTTTGAGACTCATACTAACCAAAGCAAACGCACAGCTCGCTGTTCAGCGAGACTTTACAAGTCTTCAAGACACGAAATAAGCAAGGCTTGAAGGGGGCTTTCTCTTGTACACATGTTAATTTAGACACTAATCTGGCGGGCTGTGCAGCACAGACAGCACGCCCTAAGAGAACTCAGGCAGAAGCTGCAACTGCTCTGCACAGATTCACTTGTTTTTTACCAAGGCTGACCTCGGGGACACGCAGCCAGGTGAGCTTTCGCATGGCCACTAAGAGAAACGAGGAGCTAAGAGCAGCATTATACGACCTTTTCCCCTTTTCGAACCTCTGCAATCACGCCACAGAGACGGAGAAAATAAAGAGAGCCGCCAACTCTAGAGGCAGGGACGAAAACAATCACGAAAATAAAGGCACGACTGAAAGGAAACGAGACGTTCAACTGCGCTCATCGGTGGAAGAATTTCGGGGCTGGGGCGGGGGGGGGGATGGAGGGCGGCAGCGAGGGATGGGAAAGGTGCTGCTGGAGGGACAACCTCGGGAACACACGGGAAAAGCCGAGCCGAGCCG
>WBNH01008759.1:63769-99901 GCA_013401255.1 Urocolius indicus | reverse complement strand
GGCCCGGGGCTGCGCCGGGGACTGGCCTGGCCTCTGCCGGTGCCCCACGCGTGGCCGCGGGCAGCCCGTGGCCGCTGCCGCTGGATCCGCTGCCGCGGGGGCGGCTGCGGGACACGGCCCGAGCCCGCGCGGGGCTGCGGGGTTCCGTGGCGGCTGCTGTGCAGTTACAGCTCCCCGCCGCCCGTGTCCCTCCTCTCGTCCTGCAAGCCTCGGTTCTGCTAAAATGGCTTTGGCTCGGTCGGGAACTTTGCAAAAGTTACACACAAGGACCTTAGCTCCACTGGTGATTTCTTTTTTAACGCCATTCTCTCATGATCTTGACAAAGCATTAACCCCCGGGCTGGAATGCTGCTGCTGCTGGGTGTAACTTGCCACAAGTGCCCGAGATGTGCCATGTCTTCCTTTGAACATTAAAGCGCATGTTTGTACACACTCACAGTGTCCACACGTTCCTGGGTAGTGGTGCTTACGGCAATCCACTTGCACTCGGGTCCTGGTTGTTGTACTTTGCTCTCTTCTTCCAACGTTTCTGTCCTGTCTCTGCTCTCCCTTTTTATTGATGTTTTTACTGTCTGTTGGCACTCCTGCTGCTTCACGTCTGCCTTTGCCTTGAGGTGGTCTCTGCCACTGTACTCTTTGTCTCCCTTCTCCCAGCTGCCTGAGGGTCATTTCTGGCATCCCACCTTCTTCTGTCACTCATTGCTGCAAGCCAGCTTCCTCTGCCACCCACCCAACAATGGCAATTTGCTGTAGCTGCTTCCAAATGCTGTACCATCTCCTGATTAGACTTACTAAGAGCCTCCCTAAGCATCCATCGGGCTTGCTGGGTGACAGAAGGCAGAAGGGAAGAGTGGCTGGTTTCAGCTACACAGCTGGCGGGGCTCTGGGGCAGACCTAAGCCCACAGGGCCTGGGCTCTGGCCCCAGCCTGGTCTGGTGGAGGGAGAGCTGTCATGGATCACCAACACCATCTAATAAACTCCTCTCTGTATTTAACAACCAACTATACAGCTTGGGGGCTTTATGCATTTGAGGAGGGTGATGCTTCTGATATGTTTATTTTGATTTGCATGCAATGCTTTCCATGGGGTTTTCTGCACTTTACAAACAGCACTATTGTTCTCAGAAGTTTGAGGCAGCAGAAAATGAATGTTTAAATTTTCTGAAACCAAGTAAAATACTATTTAAAAGCCTTCTTTAAAAATGAAGTTATGCTTACAGTTCTGATTACATACATAAATAAATCTGTCATCAGCAAATGCAAAACAAATGATCATAGAGAATCCAGCTTAAACACAACCTGTCACACCAACCTGAATTAAAAACTGGCGTGGATCTAGATTGTTTTCTGCCTTCACCGGCACACGTCTGATCAAAAAGGAAACCAGTCAGGCAGACCAGGATATTATGGAAACAGAGTCAGCTCCTTTGAGTGCTGTGTTCAAATATATGTCTAATCCCCTTAAACCCAAACAAGGGGTTAAAAGGCTGTGGCAGACTTTCCCCACAATTTCTCCTGTGACGGAACTTAGTCTATGTAGTTCACTCGGGGCTGCAGACAAGATAGAGAAGGGTTACCAATTGCTTTTCAGCCCCTTTCAATACACTGCCATTGCTTGCACTTAATGTTGGGTCTTTTGCCTTACAAAGCGGCAGCTAAAGCCACAGCTTTGGAAAGAATGTTCATGTTGTTTGGAGAAAATTGTTAGTTCCCTGATCAAAATAAAGGGTTATATTGGGGGAGAAGAGGTGATACTTACTGAAATGATAGCAGATAATGAAAAGCAGGAGGGGAAAAATAACCCTTTTATTTCAAACAGAGATAAAAGCACTGCTAAGAAGAGTTTGTACAAACAAACAGAAACATGGCGTCTTCAGTTAGAAAGCTGGTATTAGGAAACAGCTAAGCCCTACAATTGGTGAGTTTAAATATGCCATGGTTTAGACTATCTCCATCTTCATATCAAGCTCAGGACTCACATGGGTGAGTTCATCCTGCAGTCAGGGTCTAGAAATTCTCTGTACTGTTATACATATGTTAACTCTGTGTTCTGTAAACAGGTCTCTTGAAAAGTCAATGTCATATTACAAAAGGCCCTACAAGTCCTGGAAAAGACTAAACACCACCAGGTTTAGGCAAAGCTGCCCTACAGAGCCACTGGTTATTGGGTCTGGGATCAATTTCAAATTGTGCTAATTTAAAACTGAAGCTGCATCTCCCAAGGTCATCATCGCTGTGTTATTTGCATGGGAATGTTGAAGACATAGCTTTCTTGGTAGCTGCTGTATGTGCTTTCAGAGTACCTCAGCATGACCCTGAACCTCCCCATCATCCCAACAAAATGCAGGCACCAAGTGTTTAAAGCAGTTTTCTCAGCATTATTTTCAAAGGCCTTGGTGCAGGGTTGATGGGAGAGATAAAAAGACATGTAAGATGTTTTATAAAGATCATTTACCTTCTAAGGCACTCAGGAACCATGGTGATGAGTGTGACACCAACTTAAATTGCTTAGATATTATATGAGCTCTGATCCACGGAGAACTGTCTTAAAATTCATAGAGAGCATCAGATGTTAATAACTTTTAGTCAGTACCTACCTGGGGCTTGATTGAACTGGTGACATACAGCTGAAATCCCTCGAGAACCATTTTCCTGTAGATGTCGACCACTGCTTTGACTGTAAAGTCATCCCAATGAAAATGACGATCTCGTAATTTTACGCCACCCAGAAGTTAAAAGCAGCCTCACCCAAATTCCCAGGCAACTGATGCCAAAACAAATGTACTTTCCCCCCCACCACGTATTTCCTTTTTTCCCCATTCAGCATTCTGACTGACTTTGCAGAAAGCTTGTACACCATGGAGTTAAAACCAGCAACCAGAATGCTGCGTTTGTTTTGTGCATGCCAAGGGGAGCACAAAAGACTATTAATTGCAGAACTGTACTCTCAGTAACAACCTTGATCTTGCAGTGGGCATCATTCTGTCACTGTCAGAATCTGTCACTGCTGAGATGTATTATCTACCATGTTCTTGTTAGATTTGCTGTTCATGAATGTGGTTTGAAAGCATAGTTGCAATTTCAAGTCATTTTTTGTACCTTAGTCTTGTACAAGTGATTTACAATCATAGTCTAAATATTTTAAAAGGGATCCATTTTGCAGCAACCTTAAAAGCTTATTTTATAGTTCTAACAATCTTAATTAATATGCTGACAGTCTGTTGCTGTCTGTATAAAATTAAGTTGCTTTTCTTTTTCAGCTGCAGTAGCAGCAGTATCCAGGCACTGTCCTGCACTTCAGTAATGGAAATTTCCCAGCCTCAAAGCACACTCTGTCTCAGTCAGCTGCAATAAAACTCTGAGTGATTTCAATATTGTTGTGTGCTTTACTTGTCCTCGGTTATCTGGAGCTTGTATCTTTTGAAAAGCAACTACTGCTCATGAGCTTGCTTTGTCTTGTCCAAGATTTAAAATTCAGTAAACAAGCTGTGGGTGAAGAGAATTGAACCACCAGATCCAAATTTTACAGGACCGAAAACAATACATGCATCTAGTCAATATTTATATGGAATGTTACAGTGACTTGTAAGGATGCCACAGTACATGACCTTTGTTTTCTTGTTCTCAAGCATCATGCACTGGAAGGCTATGAAGTTTTCAGAAAGGATTTAGCTAGTACATAGTATCAGTCTTTTGATCTTGGTGTTTCTGATACCATTGATTGCTAGGAAAGGATAAGAAAATACAGAAAAGGAGATAAGAGTATTACAAAACCTCAGAAGTCTAATAATATCTGAGTACTAAAAAATGCAGCCTATTTCCCCTACTTGTTCTCAGTTCAACTGTAGGACAAGTGATGCCTCCAACAGAGGCAGAAGTCAAAGAATGTAGAAACAGAATTATTCGGGTTTTATGTGGTCCAGATACTGCAGTAACTCTGTTTATAATGCTTCTTGCTCATAGCTAAAAGTGTTGGGAGCATTTGTGATGAAGAAGTTGGCAGATGTGAGGGCAGAGGAGAAAGAATGATGAAGAATAGAAAAGAAGCCGGGGGAGGTGGGGGGAAGAATGTAAAATAAAAGTAAAATGAAGGGGTAGTTGGAGGGGTGGTATGCAGACACCACTGCACCTGGCTTTGTGCAAGTGAAGCACATGGCAAACACACAAGTCCCTTCACAGGAAATGAGTCTGGGGAATGCTGCCAGACCTTCTAAAAAGAGCTTACCAGGATTTGCTTTCACCCAGGCTGTCAGCTGGGGTGATGCTCATCACACACATGTAAGTAATGATTTTGTGATGGCACAGGTATATTTCCCAGTTGTCTGCTGTTATGATATTTCAATGATGGGCAATGGCTGGATAGAAACAAGTGACAGTACACCAATGGGATTCTGAGATCTTCACAGAAAAGTCACCAGGGTTCAAAAGTCAGCCAACAGTGATATCACATCACACAGCAAGTTCCTTGACAGCCTCTGGGAGCAAGTTGGAGGCCATAGCACAGTTAGTCTGAATATAAGGTTCCACATATGAAGTGTTATACATAGCTTTCCCATTGCTAGTCCTGGGAGATAACAAGACAGCAGGACTGCCTCTACTCCTTCACTGGCCAGATCCTGGCCTTGCTGACACTCAACTGCACAAGAGGCACCTCCAGGAAAATCTGCATCTTTGCTCCCCAAGCTGCACCTGTGCTGGGGAAGAGAGGAAAGGCATCAGTCTCTTCTTGCACTTTGTGCAAGCCACTGACCTGAGAGCCAAAGCATCTGTTCTCCATATTTTTAATATATGGTGTAAGTTACAGATGCCTGTTTCTACAGTCCAACATTGATGGCTTTTTAAAGACAACCATTTCTTTTGCAGTTTTGCATCAGAGCTATGCAGACAAGAGAGATTTCCTGAAGGAAGTGATGTCACACAGTGTTTTGAAAAAGAAGAGCCAAGCTGTTGGAATCTGTGTTGCTTTTCAGAGGTAAACCTGGTATACCTCCCAGCGCTTCCTGTTGATCATCAGCGATACAGTTTTCACCACATCATAAAACTCTCAAGCATTTGTTAATAAACACTCCTAGAGAAAAAAAAATAATATCCAAATACACAACCCTCTGTGGCATCTGTCATCATGAACAAAAGGTTTTCATTAGATGGATCACGGGACTATTTGTGTGAGAGAAGCAGATTTGGAGGGCCCCATCCACCTCCTGCTGAAGTCCGTCTTGGATCTCTCTTTAGGTCATTGAGCCCTTGGCATGTGATTTTTTTCTTCTATGTAAATAACAAGATGTTTGAATGAGCAAATATAATTTTTACTCTCAGCATTTGTCATTTCTTTTTTAAACAATATGGGTACACAGAGAATGAACATCTGCAGCATTACAGCACAGAGCCTTATATGAAAATGGCAGAAGTAAGATTTGCTTCTAACAACAGCAATCTGCAAGTGCTGAGGTACCTAATCAAATCTACAAAATGTGCAGATGTTCCAAGCAGCGCTCATCTTGCTGTGTGACCTTTCTCACTTGACAGCTCTGTTGTTTCAATTAATTCTTCTGGATAAATTAACCTAGCTTGAAAAGGTAGAGGTGGGGAGCAGAATGGTGCAGACGTTTCACCAGCAGCAGCCTTGATGGTGCAATCTGCACCCCCATCACATAAGATCTTTAGCAAGGAAATGCAAATTACTGAGACAGATTCAGGAAGTTCTTGTGCTGGTGGCTAGGACTTGGTCTGCAGCTGACAGGCACATGGGGTGGGGGTCGGGGAGGAGATTCAAGGTTTCTGTCAATTCTGTAGGGAATAACCTTTTTGATAAGCGGCTGTACAGCAACAGGGCAAAGACAGGCCTCATGTGTCATACAGCTTCGCCACTGAAGGAGGTTTGTTAAGTTCAGAGCAAACTATAAGGCTTTTCGATTTTTTTCAACCTTTCTGGGACAAATGGGAACATCTGAACAGTTTTATGTGGTCATCCTGCTGCATGGAAATGCAAGATGGGTAACAGCTGTATACAATTCCTACCTCTTTAAATGGCAATAACATTTTCAACTCTGCCATGTGGGCTGTTGCCAGTTAGACCAGGGGAAGATTGAGCCCCAGGAAGATGTTACCCCCAGCCACCAGCACCAGATTTAGCTAAATTGAATTAATAATTAAGACATTTGTAGCTTTTAAAAACTATTTTGTAAGTTTTAACCATGGGAAAATTATCTGTCTCACATTACTGTTGTCTTATTGACAAATGGTGTGGTTTACTGCAGATATGCCCAGCCTAATGATAAGAAATGCCTTTTATAAGTGCAATACATCCACTGCAATCAAGCGCTACATTTATCTCACTGCATTACCCAGTCTCTGTCTTTTGTACAAAACTGGGTGAGGATCTATCAGCATCCTGCATCTCAACTGAGTTTTCAATATGCTGTCTCATTTCCCACTGATGTTAACAGAGCTAAACCGAATCCCTGGCCTAGAAAACCTGAGAGAAAGACCAACAGCAAGGAAAAGGGATTTCTTTTGTTTGTCCAAAAAAAGCTGCTTAAAAAAAAAAAAAAAAAAAAAAAGAGTAAGAGAGAGAACACCTCTCTCTATATTTTTTTTTAAATAACTGTAGGGTGACACTCTGCATTCAGTTTTACAGGTACCCTTACCAGCAGTAGGGTAGGATTAAGTGATTATGCTCTGCCAAACTGTGTGTGTGGGAGAGCAGACAGCAGATGTCCAGCCACTTAGGCCTCTGCCTTGCACACCAGGCCACGCTATGGAAATGCATGTGGACATTTAATTGTTATTCAGCTACAATTTGCCTGGATTTACGAGTCTGGGAAGCGCATATGCTGCAGTGAGAAATGAGTGTTTATTAGCACAGTGGCTGCGAAGGCCTTTCCCGCAGAGAGGCAAAGTACCCCTGTCTATAGAAAATGGATTAAAAGGGGCAGCGTACCACTCTCATGGCCCATTTACCTTTGTGAAGTGCAGCTGGATAAATGCCAAAATATGGATGCATTTCCAGTATGAACTCTGAACAGCTTTTACTGCTGCTTATCACAGATAATAAAAGTGCAGCAGCTGTCCTCTTATCAAATCCCAATTTGGAGAAATGTATCCCTAAATAAGGGACATAAACAGGGCTCCTCTGCCAGGGCCGGCTACACAGGGATAAACCCTTTTTAAGGGCTAGATTAGGAACATGGCACCACTGCCCTGTCTGCAAGCATTTTTCCGGTGCTTGTTGCAGCAATCTCCTGTGGTCACTCTGAACACGTCCTCTCTCCTCCTTGGTTCCTCTTCCACTGCTCCTACCCATCACCCCGTTCATTCCTTTCTCTGCTGTGCAGACTGGCACTGCTGGATGACCTCCCCCCTCACCTATCCTGTTAGCCCCCCTGAGCTGGCTGTGTGCATCTCATGCCCTTTCAGTGGAAGCAACACATAGGAGGTGAGGTGTGAGGTCAGGTGTAGAGCAGCAGCGAGGCATCTCCCTGTACACCCCACATCTGCCGCAGAAATGTGATATCCATACTTCTCCCACTCATTGCAGTTCCAGGCTCCATTCTCACAGTGCTCAACTCTCCTCCTTTCCTGGGCTGCTATACTTTATAACTGAATTAATTTTCGTACAGTTTCTTGAGCTGCATGAGCTCATCAAAGGGCCAGACAAGCACCAGACCTGTACAAAGAAAGAAGGAAAGCTGGGAGCAGAAGCGTCCAGCAAACCATTAGATTTGGCTCAGCTGCCATATGATATCATTCCTTAAGACTAATTTCATCTGTGGAACAGGGAGGTTTGACTACTTCAGATGCTTCTTCTGCCTTTGCCATCCTTTGCCACATTTCCTCTGCTCTTGAAAAATGCAAGAAAAAAAAATCATGAGGACAGTTTTACCGTGACTCCTTTACCACCTCCTTTCTTCTTGTCCTCTTCCTCTTCTGTTTCTGCCATTTACCCTTCCCAAAATCTTTCTGCTGTAATTCCCCATCTTGTCCTGCCACCTCAGAAGCAACCACTGACCTTTCAAAACTCATTCCTGATCCAGGATCCTTTTCCTTACAAACATACTGCACAAGAAAGACACACAGAGGCCTCCTTTCTCAGGACAAGCCTTCAGAAGGAAAAAGAGTATTACACAATCGCCCAGACATGCGCATTACTCACCAAAACAATCAGGGGTGTCCGATTTCTGCAGCCCTGCTCTCGGTGCTTGTTCTTTCCAGTGTCACAGCAATGTGCTGAAGCCAGGACCCGATAACCACTGCGTATGTGGAAACCTAAACCCTGCTATGGAGGGGACTTGTTTGTACAGCAATAGTAATGATCAGAGGCAGTCCTACTGTGAAGGACAGAAGTATCTTGCTGTGTTTGTTTTGTGATGTGGTCTGATCATTTATACTGTTGAATTAATACAAATAACAAGATAGAAGCTTTCCAAATGGAATCCATTGCTGTTGTTCATGGCTCTGTTCTCATTCCACAGGCATTAGGAAGCTTGCATTATGTGATAAATCAAGACATAAGAAACAAATAAATGCCTTTATGTTGTAAAAAAAAAAACCCCAACAAACCAAACAAACTTACCTTTCTAGAAATGCTACAGAAACACATCCTCTCTTTCTGCCTTTTCTAAAAGGCAGGCTGTGTCCTATTATCATCAAGGAAAAAGTAAACAAACGTAATTTAATCAGTTCTGTCTTTCATTGATTTGCATCAGCAAGAATAAAAGACAAAGGCAGAACAGAAAACAGCAGCTTTGTGCTAAAAGTTTGAATACACAAAATACTTCTTTCTCCAGCTGTCAAACATTATAAAATGTTATGCATCTCAGTAATAATAAAAGTGTCTAACAATTGACCACAATGGGGATCACAATGCTTCATTAAAAGCTCTAAAGCAGAGCAGAAAAGCTTCCAGACATTTGTTAAACAGAACTAAATGCTAAGATGCTTCCAAAAAGTGTCAGAAGATGCTTTCATCTATTCTAGGCAGTCAGATAAATATCTCCAAGCTTATTTCACCCGGGTTTGGAGCTCACACTGATTCAGCATCAACAGCTGTATGTGCCATTTGCTTTCCTGAGGCTGGGGAATCTCTCAGTAAAGCAGCAGAGGTTAACGTCCTTCCCAGGGACGGGGCCGTCATTCCACATGGTGCAGGGATATAATCAGTAATTCCTAATTACATATGTGAATACAGAATTATTTGGAGAGCCTATTTGTTCAGCTGACAGGCGATGTTGTGATAAGGAATTTCTGCAGACAGGATATTTATAGACCCTTTATCTCTACATTCAATCGGAACTACCACGTCAGACAATACCCTGAATGAAGGGTTGTTTCAGTTCAACTTTTCCCCATTGTTGCTTTTCCCGGTTTTTTTCTTCTCCCTCTGTCTGGTTACTGCCTAAAACTTGGCAGTGAGAGGAAAAAGGGAATGTGACTCACGCTGACAACTTCATTTGCTGTAAGAGACCTCAGTAATTGCTCTAACCCACTTACAGGAAAGCTACCCCTCCTCTTTCTCTCTTCCTCCACCCTTAGATAGACAGAGGCCATGTTTGTAACAGGAGCAGCCTGGCTGAGCTCAGAGGTCATGCTATCACTTATGAAGTAACCAGGCCTCTTTCTTTTCACTTTTCTTACTCGGGATTCAAGTTAACCTCTCACAAGAGCTTAAAGCAGCTTCAGTTTAAAGGGGCAGCGTCGTGCCATGGATTTCTCATGAACCTAATAACCAGAGTTTCCAAAGGACTGGCAGCTCAAAGGTAGCAGTGCCAGAGTGGCTGCTCCCACTGCACACACCAGTTTGGCAGCCACAGCTCCAGCAGAAAGCTTCTCAGGAGTCCCACAATTGTCTCCTTCTCTGATGGGATGGGGGCAGGGGACAGCAAGCAGGAACTGTGGAAGAATCAGCACAGATGCCTATGCAGCACTCTACCAAAATATATTTTCCTTTTTAATTACATAATCAACATAATGAGAGCGGCATTCGTAGTGAGGTGGCGGAACAGATGGCAAAGACTTCGTTTTCAGCAAGACATTAATTAACAGCAACTCTAGTTTCTGCTGGAAAAGGAGGGTTGTTCTGCTCTAGCAGGGTTAAGGTGGGTGCTTACTACATAGGACAAAACTTAGTTTCCACTGTTGGGATCTTTAATTCTTTTCCCCCTCTGTCCCTGTTGAAATTTCCAGGATACTCTAAAGCACAGCAACATCCTACAGGCAAAGCATTATTAAAAGCCAACATAAGGTTGGGTCCTAGCAGTAGCCTGGGATTCTCCTTGCAAACACTGGTGAATGCTCTGTGGACATGTAAATACACAGAAGAAAGGGAAGACTTAATATGATTGAGAGAGCTTTGTGCAACTGCAAGCTGCAGGTGAGGCTTGTGTAATATACAGCAGCTTCATATGGTTGAAACTTCCTTAGATGCTCTACATAAAGTTCTCTCTTATTTCCTCTGTTTCACACACTCAGACTTAGCATCTTCAGCACACTGATGCAGCAGAGATGGAAAGAAACATCCCAAGGGGGACTGAAGCAGAAAGTAGCTATGGAAGATATTTATTAAAACCACAGGCAGGGAATACATCACTCAGACACAACAAGTAGAGAAACAACACACAGCTGAGAAGTCTAACCTCTAGTTTTTTGTCTGATAAGCTGGCTGGACAGCCAGGCACACTAAACAGCCCACAAACATCCAGCTCTTCCCTCCCTGTGCTGCCAAGTGATGACATGAGATAGCTTTTCCCTGCTTTGCATTCACCATCAGAGGCTCTCCAGAGTCACACACCCAAGTCCTGCAGAGGCCTGTGGGCCACATTCCTCTGAGGATTACATCCATCCCCAGCAGGGGAGAGGGAAGAGATATGCAGGCCAAAAGGGAATGGCAAGCAGCAGGGAGGGAGGAGCTAGGGGCAGGAGGGGAAAGAAACTGCCTGCAAAGAACATCAAGAGGAACATAGGCAGGAGCTGGAGGACAGCAGTGCAGGAAAGGGATGGGGGAAGCAGTCATACATTGTATTATATAAAACAGGGAAACACGGCATCTAGATTCATCCACTGTGGAGCTTGGAAGTGAACCCATTATTCCCACGTCTCACCACTCATCCCTGTGCTGCCAGCAAATATCTAACAGCTGACAAGAAACATTTCTGCCCATTCTAGCAACGTGCACATCTAGCAAGGATGCTCTTCCATTACTCCCACTTGCTCTCTGCAGGCAGTAGCTGGGTGTGGGTCTGTGCTGCAAGCTGAAAAACACACCCCTGCCCATCAGCCAGGGGGGCGAGTTATGGGATTGCAGATGATTTCTTAATTTTCTTTCAATGTGTCTTTTAAAAATACATTAAAAATTAGTTTAAAATTACATGAAGTCCATCACTAAAAAGTGATCAAATATCTGGACTAAGAATGTCTGTTCCACTTTTCAGTAGCACTTGATCAAAGGACCAAGTGGGGCTCCCATGCCGTAACGCTTTAAGCAAGTGAAGCAAGTGTAGCCTGATGCAGTTATACTAAGCATCACTAGCCTGCAGTACTGTACATGATTTGGGCCTCCATCAGTTCACGTGCTAAACCAGAAATGGGCCATGGAGTGGAACTCCATGTCTTACATACATCAGATGGCAGAGATTCTTTCCAGGATGATTTTCAGAAGTGCCAGATATCAATGAAACTGTGCTTAGGAGGTGCAAAGTAGAGGAAAGAAAACGTGCACATACACACACATCTATTCTGCTTAGCTTGTCCTCCTTTCACAGGGCTAGAGAGAGATGTGAGATTCAACAGCATTGCATTTGTACTGGTGGCTACATTTTTTGGGGGGGGATAGAGGGTGACTAAAACCTCTCTGTAGATATTGCCTTTGAAAAATACAAAATCGACACAACAAAAAGTTAACTCTTCCAGCAAAACCAGAAAGAAAAGCAACCAACAGATGCAGAGAGAAGCAGAGAAGCGCCCGCTCCAGCCGAGCTGCAAGCTGAACTGGGTTTGAATTCTGTGCAGGGCTTTCAAGGCAGGAGCACACAGCATACAAATGAGCGCTAAATAATTCCCATCGTTAAGAGAGCTCTGAGCAGCTCATCTGGACTATGAAAAAAGCTAAAGCAAATGTACACTGTTTGAATACCATTAGGGACAGTCATTAACTAGCATTAAGACATCTACTATATCGACAGTGCTGTAATAGGAGACCCATCCTTCTTTCCAGCTTATTTTCTTTATTGATTCATAGAATCTATACAGAAGCTTTAGAGTGCCACTGGGCTCAGCAGCTCATGGAGGAATACCCACTAAAGAACTGTACAATTACTTCTTTTCGGGATCCTATCTTTTAATTTTGGTTTTAAGGAAACATAGTCCTGTTTGATTTGTGTAGATACTACAGACAATTTAGACACCAACCAAAGAAACCAAGGCACAAATAGATAAATGGATTTACCCAGGGTGACAAAGAAGGGTGCACCTTAACAGAAATAGGATAACAGGTCTGGATGCCCAGTTTCCTGGTTTAACCATTTCAAACAGCTGGAGGCAGAGCTGCTGTAGGGATAGGATAAACTGTGGTGGGATGGAATAAACTATGGCCCCACTTCATCTCTCAAATGCTTGTTAACATGTTGCAGAAGTAGCAGCAACAGTGTAGAACAGGTCAGGTGAAGAACAGAAGTTGTGCAAAGAACTAAAGGTACAATACAGTTTAATACAGTTGAAGGTATTCAAGAGCCAGAGCTGCAGGAGTTGATGAGTGATGGAATACTGAGAGCTAAATATGTGCAGCAAAGTGCACAGGGGGAGGCAGGGGCAGGCAACAGCCTACAGGCAGTTGAAGGCGAGCTGGAAGGAATTTTTAATGAAAGCAGAATCGTTCTGGGTGACTCAGAATATTGGTATTCACAAAGAGAATTGAGAACAGGCAAAAATAAATAAAGCTGAAAGCAAAACCCAAAGGCCAAATCCCTCTCAATAGCCAGAACACTGATATAATCTGAGCAACCAAACAACAGGTCCTTGTGAAAACCTCTCAGGCCGCTTCCTGCACAGCAGCCCCTCTGCAGGGCTGGCGATGGCTGTGAGTGCTGCCCAGCCCTGGAGCATTGCAGGCTGCCCCGGTGGTCTTCCCTCCACACCCCCAGCCCTTGGCTTCCCCTGACATCTCAACTAGGCATTGTGCAACTTCACAACCTTCCCGTGAGCCCTGAGCAGCTCCTCTCAGCTTTCATTAGCTGCCCGCACTCATACATGTCACAGGCACACACTTGGGTCACTGACAGATCCCAAGCTGCAGCAGTTGTGTTTCTTCCAGACCCTGCTGCTGTCAGCTCAGTGCTACACAGGCAGCATTTAACTACAAACCCAACTTCTACAAGTTTTCTAGTGAAGACTGAAAATCAGGTTAGCTTCATTTTTTTTTCCCCACACAAGTATAATGGCTTTCTGCTTTCTCTTTTAATTTTTCATTAAGGAGTAGTCAAAGAAGTTACAGCCAGATATACTGAGATTGAGCTGAGTAAGAATGAAGAGCAGGAAAGACTTCCTGACAGTGAGATCTATTAGTCAATGAAGCAGTATCCCAAAGGAGGCAACGGGAGCACAAGAGGCACTTCAGCAGAGCCAGTATTAAGTGCTCCAAGTGATGCAGCCAACTCCTAGAGGATTGCCTCATGGCTTCAGCAGGCAGGACGCCTGCCATTAGCCTGCTAATGCACATCCTGCCTTGGCCCACTGCTAGCTGGGAATAGCTCATTGACTTACAATTTCATTAACAAGACAATATTAAAGGAGGATTTTCTAATGGTGGGGGCAGGCCTTTGCAACAGGTCTCCCCATTACAAAAAGAGATTATTAGTAGGGGAAAGAAACAAACAGTTTTCATTAGTATTTGTATTAGGATTTAGTTATTAACCTTTCCTTAAACTACTTCAAAGTAAAAAATACCAAATTGCTTAGAGCCCTTGTCTCTTTTACCCTGCAGAAAACAGCCCCTTTCCAATCTCTTGCATTTCCAAATAAACAAAAAAGTAAAAGCCACCAGTTACAAAGGGGCATAAGACTAAGACACAAATTGAGGTGCTAAAACTAAAGGCAAAACCCAGCCTTATAAACATTTCCAGAAGGAAGAACATGTGTGTGTATGGGGGGAGAAATTAGAGTATTTTTCAAAGGGTTTAATGTCATCGAAAAACCAAGCACTTGAAATGCTTACCTCCTCATGTCCTCGTTACTGTACACCACTGCACCGTGTAACAGCAGCCTTGTTTAAATGGTTCAAATGGTTCAGCTGCTAACTTCCATACCCTCTGTATTTAAACTTTAAATGTAACTTCAATACTGAATGTTTCGGGTTTGATGTTTCCTGCAGTATTCTCAGTATCAACGTTAGATCTGTAGTAGGAAGTCCGTCCATGTATGATTTGGTATTTCTAATGTTTTCAAGATATGAAAGTCCACTGAAGAGAGGGACACAGAGAGGGAGAGGATTACTTTTTGTTTTTAAAAGCAGACTCATCAATGCAAAACCAAAGACTGCCTGCACCGCTGAATTTGACCTTTGCCTCAACTGCAACATTCTGTTTCTTCAGAAGGAAACAGCGTTTCAGGTGACTGACTCAACAGTAACTGGCACACAGGGGTAACTGGCAGAGTAATTTCAGCATTTAATTCATTCTTCCATCTCTAGTTCCTCAGTAGTACAGGTTCAACTGGAGCAGAGCTAAAGCAGCTGTGCTCCAGGGAGTCTTCCGAGATCCACACAGTAACTTTAAAGACCAGTGACGTTGGGCCAGTTCAGTCTGTCATGGGAAACTCTGACATGTGTCCACACTTCACCCCATGCCAGTCATTCCAGCTGCTGGAACAGCTGTGTGTGCAATTAGCTGCATCAACAGAAAGCAATTGGGTGAAATATCTGATGTCTGTGGCCCAGTGTTACCTGTGCTTGTCTGTAACCCAACAATTAGATCCATCATTAGCAGCTTGAGTTAATTATAACATAGAACTTATTCAAGTGCAGACTTTGCATGTGATGTTAAATTACTATGATTAATTATAAAGAAAGCCTGAAGTGTTTGCTGGCCCACTGTTAATTTTTTTTCTACCTTTCTCCCACACTGACACCAGAACTTGGGTTCATAAAGTAACGGCTGTAGACATAGGTATCTCTTTATAGCCTGAGAAACACAGAAAAATATCTTCTATGTCTTACATAAAAGAGAAACAAGGCTTCAGATTTTTTTAATCTCAACTAAGAGATGCAAAAAGGAATATTACTATAACCTGTATTTGTTTAGTCCCACTCTTTACATGAATTACTTCTTTCCCGCTTCCCATGTAAAAGGCTTTTTGCACTCTCCCTAAATTACTGCTGTTGGCCATTATCAGAGATCTGATATTGGACAGCTAGAACCTGGTATCAGACAGCTGTACCCCAGCTGGAACCACCTACCTGAACTTTAGCCAGTAAAAAGCAAACCACAGAATGTGCCAGAAACATTGCAAGTTCTTGAAAGATCACAGAATCTCAAGAGCTGGAAGGGACCTTGAAAGATCATCCCATCCAACCTCCCTGCCAGAGCAGGACCACCCAGAGTAGGTCACACAGGAACTCGTCCACGTGGGTTTGTAATGTCTCCAGAGAAGAAGACTCCACAACCCATCGGGGCAGCCCCTTCCAGTGCTCCCTCACCCTCATAGTGAAGAACTTTTTCCTCGTGTTTCTCTGTAACCTCTTGTGTTCCAACTTGTACCCATTGCCCCTTGTTCTATCATTGGACATCACTGAGAACAGCCTGGCTCCATCCTCCTGCCACCCACCCTTTACATATTTGTAAAGGTTAATGAGGTCACCCCTCAGTCTCCTCCAAGCTGAAGAGCCCCAGCTCCCTCAGCCTTTCATCAGAAGGGAGGTGCTCCACTCCATCATCTTTGTGGCCCTGTGCTGAACTCTCTCCAGCAGCTCCCTGTCCTGCTTGAACTGAGGGGCCCAGAGCTGGACACAGTATCCCAGATGAGGTCGTGAGAGCTTCTGCTCTCCCCCTGCTCTGAGACCACAGCAACCTGGCGCTAGGCAAGAGGGTTCCTTGCATGGCTATGCCCTGAGGGCTGCGGGTTGGAACCACAGCCAGTCCCGCACCGGCTGCTTCGGGGGGGTTTTGATATGCCTTTTCTTTTTTTAAAGATGAGGGAAGGAAAATATTACAATGCAAGGAAGCTTTTGTCACTCATCTTTCTATGCCTGCCTGCAAGTTGAAAATATCCCGGGCATGACACATTCTGCAGGGGGCTCCTTCGCAGTTCGTGGCAATGGGCTGAATCCCGTTTCACTCCCGAGGGCTGGGAGATCTTTGGCCGCGGGACGGCGAGGCCCTCTACGGGCAGCCCACGGAGCCCGAGCGAGCACCCGGGCACTTTACATCTGCCTCTTCACACACTGAGACACCCCTGTCTTACCGGAGCATGGCAGCACCTTCCTGTGGCGTGCGAGGGCTCAGAAGCTCAAAGTCTAAGTGGAAAAATCAGGCTGGGCAGGAGGTCACAGGCTTTTTCCTGGCAGTGCTTTCTTTACAGCCTGGAACATGATGTGGGAAGTGAGTCTCTTTTCTATTGCTTGTACAATCTTTTTCAGGGAAAAAAAAAAAAACCATCACCAAACTGCAAACTGGTGCTGTAGCTAGTCTGGCCCACCACCACATAGCTAGAATTTTTTCTTTTAAACTATGCAAAATACTTGTTTTTGCCTTACTATGTGCCTCAAGCATACAATGAACTCTTGTATAAAATGAGCAGGTTTATGTTTGTCAAGGCACGTTCAAAATATTTCTTTCCAAGAGCTACATCTATTTGAAGACTAGATAACAGCTGCACCATTGAGGCATTTAAATATTTTCTCATTCTAATGAGAACATAAGATTCTTTCCAAACAGCTCAACATAACAAAATGACTTGCAAACCCAAACTTCAAAACATTTGAACTCCAGTAAAAAAAAATAAAACCAACCCAAAACAACACCCAAACAGCATGTATCAAAAGGCACCTAACAAGATAGTAGGAATTAACTGTAGTGCAACACATACCAGATTTTGTTAGGTATCCAAACTAGGAAAGTTCAAGAGCAGCTTAACACTTATAAAAAAACAAGAGATTTTAAATACATGAGATGTTTGCTGTAAGGGTTTGGTGAAACAGGTAAATCTCATCACAGCCTTTGCACATAATTTACAAGCAACTTTCTGCATGACGTTCAAGGTTATGCTTGAGTTTAAAATAAATAAATAAGAGACAGTAACATGAAAGCCTGTAATCTATATTAGTGCTACTTGAATAGCAAACTTGATCTAGATGCAGAAAACGCATTGTCTGGCTCTCACCACAGTGCAGAGACATGTGATGTCTGAGTTACTAGAGGACAGACCATATTTATTGAAGTTGTCCTAGACTTTGAAGAAGCACTTCTGCTCACTCCATTTCCCAGGTGCAGCAGACAGGCATTTCCAGATTGATCTGGCAGAGATGAAGAATTAATTCTGCATAGAATCTCACAGTAAAGTTTCCTAAAGAACTTGGATGAAACCAGCAAATACTAGTGAAGGTAACTGAGCAACTCTACAAGAATTAAATAGATCTTATTTTTGTTTTAACAGTCATTCATTCAGGCTGAATCAGAAACATGTCTCATCACCACTGTTATTTCATTACTTTCTAGAGCCTAGGAAATGAGCAGCTACAGATTTTACAGCACATTGTGCACAAAGAAACATACATCAAATGGACGTGGTTAAATGGGACACAAAGATTTGTTATTCCTTGCTCAAACAACCGAGGTAAATAATACTTCTGTGTCAGGAACCCCTGCAATGGCATCTAAGTTTTACTTCATGTAGCTTTAAATCTAAGTTTTACATTCATTTCTAAGGGCTTATTGATTGCTTCTTGCTGAAACCCACCAGCAACAGAGACTGCAGATGACTGATATCACAGAGCAGAAGGTTGGCTACAAGCCCCATGTGAAACACATGGTCGATCTACTGAAGATCTGCTAAATGAAAAAGAAAACATTCATAAGTAAGATCGCACAGCCAACAAGAACCAGCAACATCTGGATTACACCTCCTACTAATGAAAGGGAGACAGTAAAGTCAATGTTGGGCACCAGCAGGGAGGAAAAATAATGATGTCCAGTCCTGTTCTCAACCACAGCTGGGATGGGCTCAGAGCTGTAGGAAGGTTGCAGCCTTTGGTAGGGAGTCCCAAAGATGCCTAAAAGACACTGGAGTGATTTCGTTCAGCACTGTGTTACCAGCAAAGAGTAGCTGCAGTTGCCTTTGGATTGCAGTTACCTGGATGATGGGTTCCCTGAGTTGCTTTACATAACCAGGCAACAACAGCAGCAGTTTGCTGTTGCTGATGCTCCCTGGTGAGCAAAGTGAATCACAGGCTGGGAAACTGCTGCTGAACCCTGTCAAGCAAATCCCCAGCCTACACTTTTCTGAGAATTTACTACTTTTCTAGAGTGTTACAAGTGAATTTTCAGGCCTGGAGTTCTCACTGTCAAAAAAACCCACAACTCTCAAACCAAGAAAACATTTAGAACCATGAAATGGGAGATATTCCCAAGAGATTAGAGGTTTGATCTGAAGTAGGTTCAAGTATGCCCACAGCACCTTGAGAAGAATCTGCTTCATGACTGATCATGGTTATTCTTATTTTTGTATTTCAAGAAATGCCTTATCTGTTTCCCTGTGGTGCAGCATCCTGGGTTCTTACCAGAGTTTTGATTTAGTTCTTCACTAGGATAAATACAGCAGAGTGTTTAGACAAATTGCCTGAAAGGCTGCATTGCTCCGATCCCCGAGACTGTTAAAGCTTGCTTCTTTTTGAGCCTCTCATTTCTGTCCTGTTCTCTGCACCATCTTCTTTTCTTGATGATGGGAACACCAGCACTTCAGGGATAATCGCAGATTAATTTAGCTTCCAAGCTTGCATTTTCCAATATTTACATTTTGAAAGTTCTCAACACTTCCTCTATATTTTGTAGTAAGTTAACCCTGAGGTACTCCAAGAACTCACCGTCCATCCTTTCACTTCAGCAGTTAAACACCACCTCTTTATCAAGTATGGAAGTAAACAACAAATTGTCATGACCTCTGCTGCAACAGGGTCTTTTAAATGGTGTCCCATTGCTGTAAGACGGTATGCCAAACTTATTATTACCGTTGTTTGCTGGTAGAAAGAAAGAAAGAAAACTTAGATCAGATCAATGAACTGGAGGTATGCAGCCCAGTTCTAAGATGGTTTTGGGGACATCATCATTTCAAGAAGGCATCCTCTGTGTTTCCAAAGACTGTTTCCCCGCTAGTGTTTCCACTTGAAGTATTCTAAGGAAAATACATTTAAGAAAAGAAAGGCACAATGCTTTGAATCACTATACTTTATTAATACTTCAGAAACATCAGATCCTATAGCGGAGACTTCTTATTCCCACCAGTTTCCAATCACTGCTTTGAAACAACTTCTTGCAATATGCAAATAGATACATGAGGCACCGTGTGAATACAAAAGTGACAAATACAAAAACCCCAACAATTAAACCTCATGCAATACATATATATATAAAAAAATATGGTAATGTAGCATAATACACACAAGCACTATTAGAACAATCCATGTAAATGAATGTACAGTATGCATAGCATTTAATGATCAATGAAAACAGGTTTCTGACCTGTGCACAAAACCAGTCAGCTTAAATAACAGTTTTAAGGTACTAGATAACTAGTTAAGCCACAGCTTACAAAACCTGCTGTACTGCAGCTCTTCTGCTCAGGGTCACAAGTGCAGATTAGCATACAAAATAAATAAAGACTACTACTCTACAACACTTGGCTAACAGCTCCTATTTCAAAGTCACTGGCCCTCTTACTTTCATTCAAGGTTCATTAGCCAACACGGTGGCAAGAAATGTGCCTAATGCAACAGTTCTGCTCTTGTACTATTGTAATACTGATAAGAACACTTATTTTTAAGTCAGCAGGAGTAGTTACAGAGGTCTATCTTACCACTAAACAAGCACAGGACTGAAGTTATGGTACAAAGCAGATGCTGAGGAATTACACTGAGAGGCTGATTAGCCACGGAGAATGCTGCAGTTACCAACCTGTCTGCTCGGTCAACTAGGGCAAGAAAGAGAGAGAATTGAAGAGGTTGAAAAAGCTAGAAAGATTTTTTTCCCCACTCTAAACAGTATAAATGTTTGAAAATACAATCTGCAGGAACCAGGAAATACAGAGACAAGAATAATTCTGAAGTCCTGTATTCAGGATGAGAGATACTGTTACCTGAACTAAGCTTTCCTATGGAGTAACATGCAAAGAACAGGATTCTCTTCTTACACATCCAATATTGGTCAATGCCAAAGACATGACAGTTGTACTTTCTTATCTTCCTAGCTGATATATATACTTTCTACATTCTTGGTGTTGCAGGACTTCAAAGATCAGACCACATTCACTATGAACACAGATAAAATTTAAACTATAAAGTGGCAACTAAACTGACTTAACAGCCAATGGTGTTTACAGTGTAAGAAGCAGCATTCTGGGGAGGGAGGTTTATAATCTAAAGGGACATGAAAGATAGAAGAAAAGGAAAATTGGAAAGAGAACAGGAGACAAAGCACGATTAACTTTCAGAAGAGGAAGTGAAAAGTAGTTAAAACAGTTAAAAGTAGTTAAAGTCTAAAACTTTACACTGGCTTTTCTTTTTGCCCATATAAAGGTTTAACCCTCCAACAAAACAAACATCTTGCTATGACTAAACACACTGAAAGGAAAAAATAAAATACAATTTAGAAAAGCAGCACTAACCATCCAATATTAAGCAGAATGCCTTTCAACAGAGATAAAAAGAGCAACATAAGAAAGAGGAAGCCATAGTATCTAATTGCCCTGAGAAGGTCCCCATAGGGTCTCTCCAGTTTCTTCACTATTGCCTCTTTATCCTCAGATATCCAAAAGGAACCATCATTCTTAGAAAAAAGAGTAAGTACTTCCTGCAGGGAAGGATGGTCACACCTTCCATCTCCATTTGCCAAAGCAGCAAACCTTCAACACACCTAATGTACTGCCATACAAATGATAATAAACTTCAAGAAGTGATCTGCCAGATCAAGACAGACTGATGAAGTTCTTGTGCATGGAAATCCAGAACCATTTAATCATAAGTTCAGTACTTGCTATATTAATATCTCCTGGTAATTAGTAATCAGGCTTAACAGGCAAGAGAAAATGCAATAATCGCAATCTAACGAGTCACAAAGCCCAGATACCCTCAGCTTCTTAGAAAGTTAAATATATCTTCTCTCTTCAGACTAAAAAGCTGCTATCAACAAGACATGAAACCCTGACTGAGAGGAGTTTGTTAACAAAATAAAGCAGACATTACAAAGCAGCCAACTTCACTTACTTAAAACAGTGATTTTAAGCTGACATTACACTGCCAACTCTTCTAGGTTGGGTTTTTTTAATCCCATTGTTTGCCTTCTAAGAAGCTTGAAAACATTTCTTTTCCTATTGATGTTGTCCTCCTCTGTTTGACAAAGACTGCATCTTGCTAAATTTTCCATGCTGCTGACACAGCTATCTTTTGTTTATTTGTGTGGATGTGCAGCAGCAGCAGCACAGCTCGGAAGACACATTAAACTGGCAACACAGAGGACTTTTGAGGTGTCCAGGCTCTGATGGGCAGTGATTCTCTGTAAGATTTTGGGTTTCTGTTCTATTCAGAGATCAGGTTACCACAAGAGCCTGCCAGTTCATTTTACAGTAGTACTTTCAGAACTGCCTATGACAGGTGTTCACATCCAGTCACTCCCTCATGTCTCCATTTGATTACTTTTCACCTGACACGACTGACATCAATAGAAATAACTTTAGATAAAGTAAAATCCAACAAATATATTAAAATCAACCAAAACATATGCAGATAGTGGCTGCTTGGAGCTGTCAATGCTGCAAACCAAATACTCATCAGGGTTGGTTTAGCAGCTCTATTCAGGAAAGCAGGGAGCGCTACCTACCCTCCTGGGCTTCATGCTGTCAGTCTTAAAGGTTATGACTAGCTTGGGAGAAAATCCATTGCTTTCCAGCACAAGTATTCAAACACAACCAGACCTCCTAAAAAAGTATGCTCTCCAATCCTTCTCGAATAACATTTTGTCCATCAGGGACTGTTTGGTCCTTAAAAAGGGGAATTGGGCTGTTCTTAGTAGAGTTTTGTCTGAGAGCACAGGTCCAGCTGTAAGAGGGACAGCAACAGGCAGGGAAATTTAATTCAGGCTTAACTAGAGCTACATGAATCATCTGCAATCTGCTCTGTTGTGGCTAACATCCCCCCCACCTCTCCATAAAGCATTTGCTTGTTACTTCAGCACTGTAAGAATAGAAATAGACCACGTCTGGTGCTGTACATGCAGTACCTGCATCCACAAGAATACAAGTAATTTAACCAACAGAGGAGTCTCACACAGAGTAAAGCTGCAATCTACATTCAGACTTTAAGCAGCAAAACGCTCTATGCCCTTTACCAGTTGAGGGTATTTGCCAGTTACCTTTTGTGCAATGCTGTTTAGAAATACCTATGGTTCCTCAGCCACTTGTTTTGGAAGCTCCTTTTTGTTATTTTTTAAAGGACTGCCCAGGAGGAAAGTTTCAACCTCTAAGAGCTGTTTTAAGCTATCAACTGAAAATGGGTTTTCCAGTGCAGACAGCCAACTTATCTCCAGAATTCAGAGACCAAGAGAAGCACTTTGCTCAACATCCAACAAAATAATGGAAATTTCAGTGGTTTTTCATGACAGAAAGCTAAAAGCACTGGAAATGCTTTTAAAAAGAGCAGTATCTCATCTAACTCTGAATTCAGATAAGTATCTATTAAATGCTATTAAAGTCATCACTGTGATTAACACTATTCAACTGCCAATTCTGCTGTAACCACTCTGTGCCCAATTACTCATCCTATGAGAGCTCACCAGCCATATTGATTCATTAACACACTTGGTGGCATTTCCTCACAGCAGCAGTTGCACAGTGACCAGTAACTGCACACCCCAAACACTCCCTCTCAGTGCTGCCTTACACAGAAGGATGTTTAGAAAAAGCCATTTAGCAGCATTAGCTTCCAAGACAGTGTTGAGGGGGTCACAGTAAGTCACCTCAGATGCTTTTACTGTGATTCCTTCCTTGCTTGTTTGAAGACAGTTAGCACATCTGAGTTTTGCCTTTTAATGGCTGTGTTTCTAATTCTTTCAAGCACTGGTTTTTTACTCTAAAGAACTGACATTTGTAGCTCTATTTTCCAGCCCACTTCCTTTTTAAAATAGACATTAATAATACTTAAATGCATTCCTGTCTCTCTCTTTCACTCCTCCATCACTCAGAAGGTGGATTTTACTTAAATCTCCCTCTATTCTAAAATTTTTCCTGCAATTCTACCCTCTGTGTTCTCAGAAAAAAAAAAAACAACCAACCAAACCCAAATCAATCCCTCAACAAATGTAATTTGTAAAATTGTAATCTTGTCTGTCAGACCCAGAAGACTTCTCTGTCTTAGGTGTGTTTGTATAGGAGAGGGATGGGGGTAGGGAAGGGAAAGAAAGGTAGAGTATGAATTAACCATAAGCAAAAGGGATGCTGGATACCCACTAAGCAGAAAGAATAAAGACAGTTTTCCATCAAGCACAGCAGAAGAATTAAAGTGTGCTGCTCTGTTTTAAAAACACAAGCTCCTTCAAGAAGCCATTTCCCTGACGCTGAGTGCTAGAAGGCAGTAGCAGATATTCACTTGGAGTCTAGTAAAGCACAAAAATAATTTAATGTTCCATTTAATGTTGAATCCTTTAGGTAACTTCTACAGCTTCAAACATTCTGGCTAGACTCAAGAACTGGTTTTGTTGCAGCCCATTAGAGAAGGAAACAGGCAAATTAGTCAATTTGTCATTAGTGGATAAGTGTTAGTATATTGTAGATGACACTGGGAAGGCCCAGGGAGCATTCTCTTGCCAAAATTACCTGTTATTTTTAACTAAAGGAGAGAAGGAAAACAGAACAGCCAACATCAGAAATCCAGTAAGTTTTAAAAGGAAAGATAAGAAAAGCTAATGCAGCAGATCAGGAAATTCAAAAGGTAGTACCATTCTTTATTTTCGATATTTAGCTCAACTTCACACCTTCTGCTAGAGCTCCTTATCTCCTCACCATCCATGCCAGTGACACTTCTGGGAACAGCATTATGTATTACAGTTGGTGGCTTCTAAAAACAATATTGAAGTCATAAATGAAACAACAATTGGAGGTTGCCTTGCCATCCCAAGGATAAGACCACCCTGACAACCATTTTCCATAGCATTTTTAAAGTGCACTTCCAAAGTCCATCCTTGCATCCCATGTCACACTTTCATTACTGATTTAACATCAAACTGAAATGTTGGGTTTTCAATTGTGGTTTTGGGTTTGGTTTGTTAGTTTTTTTTAAACAAAAAGTTTCCACAGGTTTTGTTCAAGCTGTCAAGAATACATTCACTTCCCCTCCAAACAGTACTTTGAATTTTACTGTGGATGACACATTAAGACCTATTTATTCCACTGATAGGATACAAACTGCTGTTTTTACCCAGTCACAGCTCCTATAGACCTGAACAGACTTTTTAAAGCTAATAAGAAGCCTCTGAAAACCACAGAAATATTTTTTATCCCTGCTGAAATCTGTATGAGTTTCCAAAGACTACTACTATCTACTTACATCTCAAAGAAATGAGGCACTAGGTCATCCAGAATTAAAACATCTACACGAGGGAACAGCTTCTCAGAATGTAGAATTTCTTCCCTGGAGCATAGCTTGATTATTACATTTTTTTATTACCACAGGCAGCTTTCTGAAGGCCCACTTCACTTTGCTCCCTTAAAGAAAACAGAAATCTATAAAATTTGAAACAAACAAGGATATTCTCACATAGTTTTAAGTATCTATTGAAAGATCTGAGATTTTGTTTCCTCTGTAATGCAAATCTGCCCTAGAAAGGTTTAAATAAAAGCACCGTTATAAAGAATTTGGCTTGTTTAGTTCCCTCCATGTTTCAGGAAATCTGACAAATTTCAGAAGCTAAACTATACTAAGGAGTCACCAACATTTCACACTTCCCTTCATGAATACAACAGTTTCCCCCATTCCTGATAAACCTCAGATAGCAGTGAAATCAAACAATTCTGTATGATTCTTACTGTATTAATAACGAGAACTATTTCCAAGACACCAAGAGGCACTAGTGGTCATCAGAATTTAGCATGACACTGAATATCTGGGTTAGAAATCAAAGAGATAGGAGGTGGTAAATCCAAAGGGATTGCTATGGAAGTCTAAAGGCTTCCTTATCTGATGTAGGTTCACTACAAGAACTAACACCTACCCTACCAGGCTGCCTTCACAGAAAGCCTTCCCCAAAATGTATAATTGAAAAGGGCCTGCAGCCTTCTCAGAGGAGAATCTCCTGTTGTTGCATAGCAAAAACAAGGAAGTCCCTGTCACAGTTGCTATGCAATGAGATGGTGGCTCACTAGGGAGTTTGTGTGAAACCCTGTGATCACCCACCAGCAGAAAGCTCATGCTGCTCAGATAACGGTGCTGCCCCACGCTTGCCAACAACTCAGACACTATGGACTTCAACAGGTATGCTCTGCTCTCTTTTTAGCCACCTCAACTCTTCTACCTAAACTTCCTCCCCATAGCAAAATTAAGGTTAACACATTTTAATTAACAGGACTGACAGATTACAATGGCACGTGCTTCTAAGTTAGGTGTACAATCTTGCTGCCAGACATAAAGCACTTTTTGTTTAGATACAGAAATTAACAACACATTACCACTGAGCCTTCAGGTCTTTTTGAGTCCTGCTAGCCATGTTAGCATGGCAAGGCAAGGCAAAGCAAGACAAAACTCAACCAGTGGTTTTCATAAGTAATGGATATAACGCTCACACAACAACATACACACTCATTAAGACTCTTTCATCCTCACCTTAGCTTCACATCTCCTTAAAAAGTTATTTAGACCCCAAAAGTTAATGAAGTATGGACAAATTAACTATCCTTTAATAAAAACTGTAACTAAATGGTTTCTAGCTGGTGTTATTATGTTTTCTTGTGAAGGTCAGACCCGTGTTTCTTTTTAAATGAAAGTCATGGTGACTCACATTGTTACTTCACAACTAACTACAGCTTTTTGCATGGGGCAGGGCATAATTCACAGTTAATGTCTTGTGAAGCTTTCACTACAATCCACAAGATTTGGCAACAATGAAGGAGATGTTTTCTTGAAACCTAGTTCTCACAAATCATTCACAAACCCAAAACATTTAAGTGCATTAAAGGTTAGTATTAGTGAAATTAAAAAAGTCACATTTTAAAAAACACCATAAACTGGCTCAGCAGATTATGCCAAGAAGCCAGCAATACTTGGGTGAAATATTTAAGGCACTTGAGGGTAGTCACTTTTTAAAACCAGATAATAAAGACACAGTCACTTTAAAAATGTCATTTAAATACAAAAACCACAACAAAATAAAGTAACACTGCAAAAGATTCCTCCAACTGTAAAGTTCAGTAAATAAACAAAGAGAATGAAAATAAATTTCTCCTTGATTATAGTACACAAAATGTGGCAGAAACAGAGCACATTTAACTGCTAGAGGATACATACTGTAAAGATCTCTCTCAAATGCAACAATAAGGGCCCTATTTAGGTTGCCAAATACCCAATAAAGCACGTTTCTTAGGGAGAAATAATCCAGTGCAGTTAAATATTGGATTCCAGTTTATCAGAGCATTCCAGAAAGCAGCTGATTTTGTCATTTTTGCCTGGGATATTTCTAGTTAGCTTTCTTGCTCTTTTTTCTGAAGCATCCACTTTCATTTTCTCCTCTCTACACAGACAAAATTAAACGTCTGTTTGAACAAAAGAGGCTGCATCATTCTTGTAGGATCATCTTTGGTACAAAACAAAAGCAACTTACACAGCATAATGGTGTCACCCAGTCTCTAGCTCACACAGCGTGTTCCTACAGACCACACACAGTTACAGCTTTTCTGTGATGGTGACAGCTTCTCTCCTCCCAACCTCCAAAGTAACACCACAGTCAAACACAACATACAGCATTCTTTTTAAGCATTAATTTAAATTTTCACTCAGAATTCACAATTGGGTGTTCTCACCCATTAGCTTATACATAGTATGGTCTCTTACCACTTTCAAGGCAGAGGGACATGACCAGTAGCCCTGGGACACACTTTTGAAGTCTGCTCCCAAAGATAAAATAGCTATAAAAAAACCTCCACATTTGCTCAGTGGTTTTTGAGGGAGGGGGGGTGAGAAAGGAAAAGACAAATGGGAATTCAGTAAAAGGAGTCTTGCCTTTCTGTTAAATGTTTGTCCATTTGTCATTTTTCTCCTGACACATTTTGCCTATTGTTTTAGAGGCTTCTTCAGCGGAAGGCAGTTCCTTATGTGAAGTTACTAGAATGTTCTGGATTAAGCAGATTTTGTCACTGTGTGGCTGCTGCCTCACAGCTGAGGAAATTAAAGGGTGAGCTCTGAGCAGCAGCAGCAGTCCCAAGGCTCTTAGGGTCTCTGAGACAGTCTGCCAAGATGTCCTGAGGATCCCTCAAGAATACTACTAGAACAGTGATGTTATCACTGGATCCATTTTCCTTTGCAGCAGCCACCAGTCTTTCTGCTGCTTTGAGACCCACTCCTTGGGTTTGCATCAAGTGATCTAGGACCAAGTCTACAACCTCATATGGCTTGATAGCATCAAAGAATCCATCGCAGGCTAGGAGCAAGTAATCTTCAGAACCAGTGAGCTCGAATGAATCTCCATCTGCATCACCAGAGATGTAAGGTTTCTGACATATGTCACCTAAGACAAACAATCAAAATAAAAGCTTCATTACTTTAAAAGTAATCAGTTACTACTTCACCATCAATTGCTTTTACCATCCTCAAGGGTAGCCAGATCATATTCCAGAAGTACCTGATGCAGGACAAGAGTGGTGAAAAGCTATGGAATAAGCATGGAAGGCCTTTGTTTCTTTAAGAATACTTAGAACCTACCAAAGTCCAGTGTGTTTCTAGGGAGTTACTCTTAATTCATGCTTTCTTAATTTTGCAGGGAAATTAAGGAAATTATTTCCATGTTTTTGCTCTCTGAAATACGTTTGTGCAAGGAGATAGGCCTTCATTTTGCAGGCTCTTGTAGAGTCTTTAGAATAAGATTATTCTTAGCTACCCAGACATACAACACAATGCAGTATGCTCCTTGTGTTAAGTCTATCAGTTTGATATGGATGTACTTCCACAAACATGAGTTGCTATTGATCCAAATACTATTATCCACATTTATACTACTTTGCTTCCACTCATACATTACAGTTATCTACTCTATTTATCCAGGGCCTTTTTGCCCTAATTGGCAAGTAGCAAAGTAAGTTTGTTTCATTAGATTCTGGAATACTACAATTAAAATTCTCTACGTTGCTAGATATGAATGACTTGAAGGAGATGCAGCAATTTGACTCAAGAACTGCAGTCAGGAGAATGATCTATTAAAGCAGACAAAAAGTTCCACAATGCAGTATACAAACAGATAAAGAAGGCTAGACGAACATTTATTACTTCCTCTACTTCTACAAATTAAATACTCTACATTTGTTAAGTTACTATAGAATACCACACTATCAAGTATAAAAGAATTAGGACAGTCATGGCTACTATGTAAAATAAAACAATTTTCTGTGCTTAAGGTAAACCCAGTAAGATTTAATAGCTGTAAGCCAGACACTAAGAATGGTTTAGTATTTGTTTGATGCTGAGCAAAACATTCTTTACAGGCTCTAAACTATACTAATTCTGATGGTTTATCTTACCAATGGCTCTGGAAACAGCCAAGGTACCATTAACCCGCCAGCAGTCCATGTAGGTTACACAACCACCCAGAGTCTCAATCCGTGCTCTCTCATCCTGAAAAACAGCAGAATGCATTCTTTTTTTATACAGTGAAAGCCTATTGACCTTGTTGTTATCCAGCTGAAGAGGAAAAAAAGACAAAACCCTAAACTAAGAGTTCCTTCAGCTTCTGTGTTTATGCTATGAATGTCAATAACACATACTTTGGAATCTAGCTCAGAAACATGCACTTAAGATTACTGGAAACAAACCACCTACTTGCCAACCATCCCACAGTTTGTCCACAGAAAAGCAGAATTCTTAACTTTTTGTAAAATGTTCTTTCTCACGTGGATCTGTGCCCTTTCCTGCCACTTTTGCCCATCCCATTGTGTAAAAATATAGACATTTAGAATAAAATACAAGATAACTAGAATATATAACAGCAGCATTTGCACTGATACTCCGACTACTCAGTTATTACAAATGCTTCACATGTTGTGAAGACAAAGAGTCACACAAGGCTATCTAAACTCACAAAAGCCTCAAAGTCCATGTAATGAAATACCTGGCTATTTAAAATATATAGAAAATGCAATATTTCAATAGCAGTTAGACTAGTAGATTCTCATTAGCTTTCCAATGGCAGTACAGCACATCATGAAAGACTTGCATTATGTTAACAATTTGAATAGCTGTTTACCTCAAATTAATAAGTTACTTTATAACAGTTTCAAGTTCACCAAAAAAGTTCCTGCAAAATCTTTAATTACTACAAATTTTGAAAACAGAGTCTGAGCAGGAGCTGGTCAGGATTACCAGCATCACCAGTACTTTCAAGAGGGCATAGTTGGAGGGATTACCTTTTCAAGACGCAGCAGTGGATTGAGCAAAATCCCACAATAGAAACAATTATATGAATCTTACCATACAATATACACAATTATGTAAAGCACAAAACACTTAAAGCTTGATTCCAAAAGGTTTCAAGAGAGATTCTGACAACACACACAAGAGGAAAAAAAAAAAAAAAAACCAAACCAAGTTAGACTCTTACTTCTCTTTCTGGTTTGTGAGGTTCCATTAGTGTCACAGCTTTTCCTTGCTGCACAAGCATTACCTGCGAGTCCCCTAGCCATGCTATGTGTAGCTTGTTCCCTACAATCAACGCAGAGACACCTGTTGTACCACTCCGCAGTTTCTACAGAAGAAAACATAAATATTAGGTGATTATTCTGCAAGTCCTACTAGGTCACATGGCAATATTGTAAATCTAGGTTTAATCATCCTTAAATGCAGCAATGCAGACGTGTCAGTAAAAATTCAGATACTCAAAGAAAAGGTACAAGCTAGTAGACAGACTTGAAATAAATTGTTTACATGTTGCAACATGCAGATGTCCAATACTGCTCTGTTATGTTCTTCCTTCTCTGCTATTAATTCCAAAACTGATCTAGGAGACTAAGGCCTCTATTGTTCAAAACAAAGACACACACACAAAGAGAATTTGCATTTCAGCAGCATGAACATTTCACAAACAAACCCAAGTCTCTCCAATCCCTTTCACATTTTTCACTCTACCACTAGCAACTACAGAAACCTTGTTCCGCATAAATCCCCTTATCCTTGGGTATTTAAATGAGCAAGTCAACAAAGGAAGGACTTAACTGTCTCAGATTCCCTCTAAAGATGAGAGTCAGACCTCATGAAGATGCTGGTCTCCCTTTTGTACTTTATTGTCAGTAATTAAGACATTCATAATTAATACTTCCACATTCAGTTACTGCTAGAATGAAATAATTCTCATTAAACTGCATAATAAACTATTCTCCCATTATATAGATTTGAGGAAAGAATGTTCATCATACCAACTTGATTCAAAGCTGATCAATAAGCTTAATGAACTGAAGAGTCTGACTGAAATCACAGAATACATTTTTCATCTTACAATTACTTGTGACATTAATGGTAGGACAAGAAAGAGGAAGATAGTGACCATACTATTGATAAAATAAACCTCTTTTCCAGGCAAGAGGTAGGACAACAGAACATCTGGAGGCTGCCTAATTTAGTTGAAACAAGCAGTGTTCTCTCAAGTAATTGGTAAGTCAGGTTCATTTAAACCTCTTAATACTTCTTTTCAATCACTCATCTTGAATTTGCAAGCAATGTCACTTTGTTTTTCCTCAGAAAAAAAAAGAAACAGATTGATCAAAGAAAATTTTTACATGTAGCATAATTTCATTAAGAAGTCAATGATTCAAAGAAACTGCACTGCCAGAATTTTCTGGATAATACCATGTTGTCCAACAGTTCTCAGTGTTATTTAAATACAATGGAATTAATCTCTGCCCACTCACCTCTCTTTTGGCTTTGAAAAGAAACATTTCATCTGTCCTCTGGAAAGAGCATTTCAAGGCCTCAGCTGGATTCTTAACAATCTCTTCGTGTTGCCCAACATTTACATGTAAATGGGTTGCTGAATAATTGGCAGCATCCACTCCACCATGGCCATCAAATACCGCAAAGTAAGCACGATCAATGTCATCCTTTCATGGGGAGGGAGAGAGAACACCACATATTCATGTTCAAAACCAAAACAGGTCACAGATTGGTATCAGCAAGCAAAGACTATTTATTTTGGGCTTTCTTCCACAAAACATTGCATAGTAAGGGCAACTGAAGTCAGTTTACCCACGTGCAAAATGGATAAAATGGGTATTTGCAGGGGAATGAATTTTCTCCCTTTGCTGGTAGTCATTTAATAACCTTGAAAATAATCTGTAACTGAAATAGCTGACAGCTGGTTATTGTAGTCCCACTGCAGCTTTGTTAACTGGCACTTGTACAACTGATGTTCTCCTCGCTTCTTTTCTTAATATATTAGTTACCTCAGTCACAAGAGCATAATAACTCCATCAATATAACAATAGCTGAACTTCCCATCTCCCTACATCACTTCTGACATGAAATCCAGGTCATGAGATCTTTCTTTATCAGGACAGTAGTAAGCCCTTCGCAACGTGAGTCGGAAACTCCTTGCTCCAGCACATAATGATAAATCATTTGCAGCAATTCTTACCATTTCACAGATCATCAGTCACTACGTTGTTGTTGTGTTTGGAAAGCTAACAAACTGGCCTCCCCAATTTTGTCCAGACTTACTGATAAACCAAAGAGCTGATTGAACTCTGGGAGCAGAACGTGTCGGTCCTCCATTTTCCGTCGAGCGTTTCGGATGGCGTGGATGGAAACGAGCAGGAACCGCTTCAGTGGTCTCAGCGGTGGCAACTGCTTCTGCCACTCAGAGCAAACATCCCGAAGCTTGTTGAAGAAGCAGCGCTGCAATGACTCTCCATCCAGCACTGAGAGTACAAAGACAAAACAGTAAATTGTGTGCCCTGCTTTCCTACATTCTCCTGTCTTTTGTCCCGTCTTTCCTTCCTTAGAGCTATCAACACACATTCATCACTCTGACTTTACAGGCTCTGCAAGAACTCAAATAGGCTCTTGAGAATAACGTGGAGAGAAAGTTGCAGTGGAAAACTATATAACACTACAGTAAGGGCAGCTTCTATGCTTACTAGTTATTTTTCAAAAAGAAGTTTATCAAGTAGGTGATTACATTACAAAAATCATTACTAAGACCCCCAAAATCAATCTAGCATATTAGTAAGAAACGTTGCTATTATTATGAAAGTAAAATGCACAAGATATAGAGGTAGGAGTTCATCCCTACCAAGAATAAAATAAATCAAGCAGCCAGAAAAGTCTAGAAGGTAAGAGACTGTTGTCTTGGACACACAGGTTGAAAAGGCATTAGCCTGGCTTTGGGTTCAGTTATGTCCCACTGAATCACTGAAACAACAGGAAAGTCTGAGAACGTTTTGCTGAGATCAACAGCTCAACTCCTAGCTGAGCTGAAGAGATTAAAATTTTAAGATGTTGCATTATCTTTTTAAATACACATAGTTGTAGGAGCTAGAGAGGCAGAAGAGCACCACTCTCCTGCTTTGTCATTACAGAGCAGGACAGCAAACACTCATCGAGCATAGTGTGAAAAGCTCAGGCCAGACACTCAAATCCTGTTTTGGATAGGTCCCAAAGATCAATTAATCCAAACTTATTGTTCATCAGACTGAATGGTTTGGTGTTTGGCATTGTGTCTAGCTTTGCAATGCAGTCTCTGTAAGAATAGGTAATAATTTAAAGGGTTTTTTTTAGTTGAGTAAGAACCCTGCTTCAATGCTAAATCAACTAACTTCAAAAAGCATTGAAAAGATCATCTCTACAGCAAAAATAATTTGTTGGTCATTGATGTATTTCCCAAAGAACTGTAGTGCATGAATTATCTTTGCTATTTCTATTTTATCCTGACTCCTGCTAACATTGCTAACATTACAACTTCTTCAGAATTCTTTTTTATAGCTCCTGGTTCTCAAGCATTTCTTTTTCTCAGCAAGGCTGGATGGTCAGCTTCGGGCACACCTCTGGGCCTGAAGAATTGAAAGAACTGACTACTGATTAGTAGTCACTACATATTAACCAAAAGTACTTTTGGTTTGCTTAATGTGCAGGTATGAATGGCCAAGCTATTAAAACCTTTGCCTATTAAGTCATCCCATAAAAAGGGCACTCTGGAGAGACTGAACTCAAAGCAACTGGAAGAGGAGAATCAATGAAGGCCTGAGGAACGTACGCACAACCTGGTTCAACAGGAGGACAGGAACTTTTGAGAGGCTCCAGCCTCAGCTGGGCCCAAGTATATACAGGTGCAGCTGTGCTAGAATGAAGGCTGCTGAGGGCTTGACCTGCCCCCTGCCTGCTGCTCAGTTCCCTGTACCTGAGAAACCAAGAGCCTGGGCATGCTGCTTAGACCCCAGCCCAGCCAAGAGGCCAGGCACGCTGCTTAAACTCTGGCCCAGCAGAGAGCTTGGGCATGCTGCTTAGACCTCAGCCCAGCCAACACAAAGGCAACTCTTGCCACGTGAAGTTCTGGAAACTTGATAAATCTCTCCTGACATGTGAAGGCTACAAACACTAAGGTAAGGGATGAAATATTCAGGGTTCAGCAAGACTTAATTAAACAAGCACTCCCTCCTGCCATTTCAGACTCGTAGATGAATACTGAAATAGGCTTATGGAAAGTGTCCCATCCTGGCTATTACCAGGGCTGTGCTTGGAGACACATCCTCTGGGGCACTCTGAACCCACCTTTCAAAGCCATCCCGGGGAAATGGAAGGGCAAGTATTTCCCCTTACAGGATAGGCTAGTTTGCCCAAGACATCTCTCCTCCATTTTTATCCACAACTCTGCCTGTATTCTGTTCCATTTAAAGACTTGACATTGAGATTGAAGATTTGGTGAAATCTAACACTAAGCACTTCAACATGTAAGTGCTATAGGATCATTTGTCAACAAGGCACAAACCCAGTGCTCAGTCACCAAAGTCTGTTTTCTGTCCAGTTCAGACAGATAGGGGAAAATGCAGGCATAAGGCAGAAGACACATACATCAAGTTCTTCCTCCCTCAGCATCCCATCTTTATAGGGAAGGTGAAATAATTGATAGAGAAACTACTGATAAAAAAGATGTTCAGGTTGTGGAGGGGCCACAGGTCCCAAAAATCTGTTCCCAAAATGAGACAAAAGCAAGATGGATTATATGGATGAACTTAAGTTGTCACAAAAGAAACGGTGAAGATGCCAGTGTCTAAACACAGAAGTAACTGAAGTGAAATCATCCAATGAGGAAAAGCTCTAACTACTTCAGCTCAAGAAGCACACTAGACAGTCATTAACTCTTTTTAGGAAGAGACTTTCTCTTCCCTTTTCAGAAAGCCAACCCACATGATCAGTCTAGGGCTACAGACACCATATTTGCATCTTAACCACAAAACTAGCATAGCGACCTTTCATCCCACAGATACCCAGCAGGAGCAAATACAGTTCTGCCCTCTGCTACTTGCCAGACAGCTTGACCAAATACTCTGGGAAATATTTCAACACACTGAAGCTTTCCAAGAGACAGTCTCTGGGAAAACCACAGAAAAACAAAAGTATACTTACAGGTGAACCTTTCCTCCTCTCCTTCTCCCTCTGTTTCCACACTTTGCTGCTTAAATTCAGTCAAGTCTGTTCGGAGAACTTCTTCAACTGCAGCATGGATCAAGGATGCTGCAAGGAGAGGTGAAACACCTCTGCTGGTAAAAAAAGGATGGGAAAGCAAAAAGAAGGGAAAGCATTAGTTTAAAATGAGCTACAACCTCAGCATTTACAGCTGGTGACCGCTGAATAGAAAGCATTACACATAATCAATAATTCCAACTTCATTAGTAAACTAGTAGAGGAAACCATATGTTCAATATTTATGCATACGAATCTTTCATAAGATCTTCAGTTAGATAATTGGTTTCTTAAGAATGCAAAGTGGAAGAACCATATGAATCATGTTTTCAAACTGTCGTTTCACACTCCAGTTGCAGATAGTACCTCCTCTTGAGCTCTGGGGTGGGAACTGCTACCTTCTATTCTAGCCTCTGAACACAAACATTGTTTTTCTATGCTTGCAATCAACTGTATCACCACAGACAGTATCAGAATCTCTGCACTGTGGTACCCACAGATCTCCCAAAAAGGTTACTTAAAACTCTAGTTCCATTCCCTCCACAAGAAGTCACATTCAGAGCTGTGAGAGGAAGACCAAGAGGTTTTAGATCCCAGTGACATGCTGAAATGCATTTTGCCATTGTGTTTCTGAAAGAGAGGCCTTGTCATAGTCTCACAGCCATGTATGAGTACCTCCTGTGGCAGCAAACAGAAACCATTGTGTTACTCAGCAGGCTGCTAACAGAAGCGTGTTTGCTGCTACGCATTCTGTAGCAGCCATGGCCTACTATAATGAGTCATTTCAGTACTTCAAATAGATGGCAACATGTTTGCAGTCCTTTCAGTGCTAGCTGCAGTCATCTTGCACCAAGGGAAGCCAGAAATTGGCTTTTTATTTCTTTTTTAAAGCTAATATGTTTAGGGGAGTCAGCTTCTTTCTCACTCAAGTAACAATGTCTGCTTATAATCACTCTGACACTAACCTTTTTAAAGGTCAGCCAAGAAATATATCTGAAACGGATATGGCACACCACCACACC
>WBNH01008759.1:40113-54878 GCA_013401255.1 Urocolius indicus | reverse complement strand
GGGAGGGGCGGGGCCAGGGCCATGGGGCGGTCCGGGAGGGGCGGGGCCAGGGCCATGGGGCGGTCCGGGAGGGGCGGGGCCAGGGCCATGGGGCGGCCCCCGGCCATCCCCCCCCAGGGCAGCTCCTGGCGCCCGCCTGCCCCAGCCCCTGCGGTCAGCAAATGCCGGCGTGCGGAACAAAAACGTGTTTACAAGCAGCTGCCTCTCCTTGCGCGCTGCGGGTGCTCAGCCCTGGCCGCGCCGAACAGGTCTCCGTCCTAAACTACAAACCCGTTCCACATTAGAATAGGCTGGATACAGCTCCATACAGAAACGTGAGGAGACCTCCTTTTGGTGACAAAACTCACCAATGCTGAAATGACAATCTGAGGTATAGACGGGACGAAGTATTTGGTCAGGGATGATCAGCTATGTGAACACTGAGGAAAAGAGCAGCATGCGCACTCTACCCAGCCTACAGCAGCAGCAGGTCTGTTTAACTGTGGCCCATTGCCCAACAGGCGCTAACTTGGCTTACAGATCATAACTTGGAAGTCTCTGTTCAAGGCAGATATTCCCCTTCACATGTATAACCTCCATTTTGTAGGTCTCTTGGCATTATTCTCGTACACAGCAGTGACAGATGTGAAGTACTGCTCCTGCTAGTGCAGCTGGAACTTGAAAATCTGACAGCTACTAATCATTTCCTGGTTTTGAGGATTCAAGAAACAAATTTCATTTGACACCTGATAGAAACCCCTCATTCGCACTTAATCATAACATAAACATAGATCTTAATCAGCTCTTATGTTCCTGGCACTTTTATTGCTGACAAAGGCCCCAGAAATGGCAGAAGAGGGAAATTTAGCTTCCATTCTACCAGCCACAGTAACAGTTTAGGCAGACTGTGGGAGGCTCATACCATTTGTGACCTTTATTTGGATCGATGAAATGCAACTCAAAGCTTAAATGCTTTCTCAGTTACTGAATGATCATCCACAGGAATCTGTTTTGTGATTAAATCAAGGTGTACAACATTCAAGTACCTTTTCAAAGCACAGGAAATCAGTGAAGATCAAAAATACTTAAAAACAAACTTAAAGAGAAGCAAATTTTTATAACAAGTTTATTGTTCTCCAATGTGGCAATTATACAAAGTAAGCAGCCAGAGCTGCCATTTTGTCCTTGGGTTTCTTTGGATTGAGTCTTCCCCCCGGCCTCCGGCCTTTACCTCTTCCTCGCCCTTGCCTTTTCCCTTGTCCCCCACGGTGCATGGGGTGCCGCATGGCTGCATGTTTTAGCTCCACCAGATCCTGAAACACAGGATCACAGAACACGCAGCCCAAATGCTGGGTCTCATCACCAGGCAGAGGAGATTTGGCTTTGTTAAAATCCACATCCACGAGAGCTGCATCGCACAGGTCGCAGGTCTCTGGTGACACTCGCACCTTGTGGGCGTTCTCGAAGAAATGCACGATCACGTTGCATTTGTTGCAGGCCATCTTCCACTTGGGACCCGACGTGGGGTCCAGCACCAGAACTCCATTCTCACACTCAACGCACTGCCCAATCCCAAGCATGCTAAGGGAATGCTGACACGTGGGGTGGGTGCATTCATTACAACCCATTCCTGGCAGAAGAAGAGTAAAATCATACCACAGGGAAGCCTTTTTATCACTACCCACACCATCCAGTTTGGAGGAAGAGACACAGAAGCTAAAGACAGCTTTGGATATTACAGGTTTTCTAAACCACTGAAGAATGGAACCATTCCTAAGATGTCAACTTGCCTTTTCACAGATTCAGACTAATCCCTTGCTCAAAAAAATTCTTTACAGTGGCTTTCAGAATTGCCAGCTAGTGCCACTCACAGTAAAAACAGTTTGGACATTACTGATGAAAACTAATTATGTCTCCAATTAAATGTATGTCTCCTAACTAACTGCTATTTTATACTTACATTATACAGTTAGTAGAGACGTTTTCAATTAAAAAATGGTAATCAAAAGAAGTCAAAAGGCTCCTGATACTCAAGAGCTTCAAAGCACTACTTTAAGTAAGTTTTTGGTCTCAGTTACCCAACTAACTGCAACTTATATCTCTTCTTATAGCTTTCAGTAACTTTTGACACATCATCTTAGTATCTAAACACTCACAAGTCCTGGTCTTAATCTATAGTTCTTTATAAAAGTAACTCAAATTTTGGCCAGCAAGTTTGACAAGAATTTTAGGTATCTAATTGGAATAGTACTTCATGCTAAGCTACAATAACTAGAAGCTACTAAAAAGCACACTGTATAGACTGCAATCAATTTATTTCAAGTGAGGCTGATTCCTTTATGTTTACAGAATTCCTACCTTTTTTCATGTCCCTGAAAGGAGGATGGTTGTAGCAGTATGGACAGAGAGGGTAGCTCTTTCCTCGGGATCCAGATGACCACAGCACCAGCTCAAAGTCATCTAGAGGGCATCGCAGTTCTTTGTAGAGTTTAATGGTACCATTCTGTGGGAGACTGTAGGTGTCATCACAGTGAGAGCAGTGCAGACGACTGGGTTTGGCCTGGAAATAGAATACCAGTCTCCTGAACAACTACAGTGTCAATAGAGTTTAGAATTTGCAGTAAATCCAACTGGGGTTGCTCTCTGTTTTGTTTCTCATGGTAAAAGTCCATCTGGATTTTTGTTTCAGAAACGACAACCACATCTGAATCCAAATTCAAGAATGGAAATGGGGTTCCTGCTGAATGCCCCCCCAGCAAGTGAAATATAAACACCACACGAGGTATCTACTTACCTGAATATACTTCATGAAACGATGGCATTTGCCACAGCGGGAAAGAGGTTTACCCGTGGCAGCTAAGGGTGAAAAAGACACTTCCATCAGTTCATCCATACCTGTGAAACAGACAACCACGTCTAATGTTAGAATTGTAGTTCTTAAGAGGAAACCTTGCAAAAGAGCATCTACAAGACCTGTGAAGAAGTGAGAATGAAAACATTTTACTCACAAGGCTCTTTTCCATGTTTACAAAGGCTTTTTAAATGCACAGTGCTTTACAAAGACACAACCTTAAGTACTTCAGCAAGCCTGAAGCATTTGAAAACTCACCACTACAGTGTCACAAAACAAACTTGAAGTAGAGTTTTGAAGCTATGATTTAATCCATTTCCTTTTTGAGACAACTTAATTTGACCAGACACTTCGAGCCCTGACACAATTTTTCAGTAAACCTAAACCTCTGAAAGGGACTTAAAAGATTAGTATTTTCTACTGGCATGTTTGCAACAATTAAGTAATGTAGGGAAATTCACATGTAAAAAGCTTTACCTGCAATAGAATCCACAAAATAGTGAAATTTCCTTTTGAAAATGTCAAGAGTGTGTTCCAGGACTTGGTGGTAATTTGCTTTACCCAGAGCTATTAAGTTGAGTTGCTTCTCTACAGCACTGCGGATTGTAGGAAGGACCAGCTCTGCATCTAACAGAAAATCAGACAGCAGCAACAGAGAAACAACAATGAATGATCAAAAAATGAGGGTAGGAAATTGTCCATATATAAACTGACATAGAAATAAACAAGTTTTAATTATTATAGTCTTTGGAACTAGTAATACTTTCCTAGAGATATCATTTCAGACAGAAATACTACTTATGCAGAGACAACAGCTCTAGACATACCAAAGGGAAAAGAAAGTAAGAGGATGGAAAGCAAAAAGAGAACTTAACTGACCTATTTTGTAATAACCATGAACCAGAACAATGCCAAGGTTTGTAGGCTTTAGTCTCCGACCACTCTCCACTGTGACATAGTTCCGCTGGCAAATGTTGTTTATGTGGACTGGAATACTTGCATCGGTTCCTGCCACACAAAGGAAAACAATATACCCATCCTGAAGGAAACAAAGTCTTAACTGAATTACTCACTGCAGACTTCTCTAGTTTTATGTCAAATTATAGCATTCCTGAGACTGCTTAAAATTCAGGTACCTTTTTACTGTTACCCAACTCCCAGCAGATAACTTCTCTCTCCAATAAACTGACATTCCTTTGCAGTTCTGAGAAGTCTGAAACATGTTCTAACCTCAATCCTTTTGTCTCGTCCAAGCAATTGCTATTGGGAAAACACCTAGTCTCACTATCCCTTATTCTGGAGAACCACAAGAGAAATAAAAGGTTGTCTTTTGACTGGAAAATTTATGAAAATGCAAAGGAAACAGGTCACATTGAAAAAGAAAAGTAAGGACCATTGGAACCAGCAAAGCTGAAGTAGGCTGTAAAAGACAAATCGTTGTCTTGGGGAGGTGCATTCTTCCTCACAACATTCAGCTTTTTCTGAGAAGTGATAAGAATGTGTTATGAAAGGTTACTGCTTTGGCCAGAAACTAGGCATAAGGATAAGAAAGCGAAAGGAATGTGGGGAATGTGGGGAAAGAGGTAATCTACCATCTGCTAAGAGGAGCAACAGGCATTGTGATGTGAGGAAAAAAAAGAGATTATTACTGAAACTATTCAAATGAATACTGAAAGGTCACTATCAGACACAGTTCAGAGGAGCAACTCGGGCTCTGCACTCACGGTGGATGCATTACAGGACAATTAGTCAGGTTCCTACCAATGCCATGCTTCTCCATCAGAGTGATAAGTTCTGCTTCTGTCAGGTAATCAGGAGGACTGGTTTGCTTTTCCAGCAATTTTATTTCACCAACTGGAAAAAGATCTCCTCTCTCACAGTGGGGAAGGCTCTCTTCTAATGGGATGCTGTGCCATGGCATAACTTCTGTGAACCCTGGAGGTAAAGAAACAAACAAAAATAACAAGAGCTCATTCCACAGGCTTCAAAAGGCCAAGGTATATGTTTCTGATCTCTGTGTAGTTTAGCACATGTTAAAATTAAAGTTAAGAGGCTGCCATACCATGCAAAATATTTCTAAGGCTAGGTATACTGAGGAAACACAGTATCACAGGCTGGTATCTCTCACTACATTGTGTCAGATGGATTTCTCGTGTGACTTGGGTAAGGTTGACCTATAGAAAAAAGCAAATGCTTTCCCTTGAATGAGAGCACAGTACCAGAATGAATGACAAGTTTCTTAAAAAGGAAATATAAACAGCAAGTTATGTTAATGTAATAAGTACTATTAAGCCAGCTCACCATAAAAATCTCAGTGGTGGTGCTCTGTTCTTCTATGGAGGCCTAAGAAAAAAATCTGCCTTTGTGCAAGTTATGCCCCAAAAGGCATTTGCTGGCTGTCAAAAGAGTGCTTTTCATACTGGCAAAGGTGGAATTAAGTCTCTGAGACTACTATAAGAAAAATAAGACTTTTCCTATTGTAACTGAAGCACATAAATGAAAACAAAGATTTGGTGTCTGGTCTTGACATTTCAAAAACACCTTCAAAACTGTTCCCAAAGCTTCACTTTTATATCCATTCAGTGTATCAACAAGAAAAAAAAACATCCTGTAGCTAACTACTTACTCTCTGATAAGTCTCACCTGGTGAAGTTACCACTTTTCCAATACAGGTAAAACGTTCAGGACCAATAGTGAAAGAAATGGTGGTTTGCAGGTACTTGCAATCAGCACTGACAGTGGCAATGAAATGCCTCGTTATATACTCATAGAGTCGCCATCCATCTCCACCTGAGGAGAAATAACATCTCACCCACAAAATCCAAGTCCTGCAGCTCTGTATAAAATCTACACTAAAAGGTACCAGATTTCCACAGTTATCACAGGAAAAGACTGGTATCTAAAAGAAAATAACATCCAAAAGTCCATCCTTTAAAATCTCTTTCCTGTGTAATCACCATGTCATACAGACAAGAGCTCCTTGCAGATGCTCGTGGAGAGGGACTGCCCATTTAGCCAGCCCATCTCCCAATTTTGCAATGTGCTTGAATGAGAGGGTAAAGTAAAAAAGATATGAACAAAAATTAAAGCAGCTACTGTTTAGCAGATGCTGCTTAGTGCCACTGGAGACCACATCCTCATCTAAATCCCAAAATGGGACTCCAGTGGCAACTGCCACACTGGGCAGCTTGAAATCCCACAAAAGATCTAATACACTACTTCACACAGTATAGGTTCACTTTCAAAGAAAAGTTTCCTTATTCACAGTCTGCAGAAAGAAAATGGAATAGTTGAAAGGTTACTCTGCTATGAAAGAGCTTCTAATTCCTAGTCTTGCTCAGTATATTTTCTTGGCGGTGCTATGGTCCCTAGGATCAATTACCGAAGAGCAGACTAGCTCTGAACTTCACTGTCACCAGAAGTTAGGATAAAGTCTGCTCTCTCTTCACTTCCTGCCATTCAAATGACTGCATTTGCTGTTGAAACTCGGGGATTTTCAAACTGGATCCTATACCTCAAGGACCTAAATTCCTTACATAACATTCCAACGCTACTGAATGTGCCTATACCTAATTCTGCTTCTGTTGCAGCTCTCATGGGGGTGATGGGAGGATGGTCTCCTGCATCATGGCCTTTCCTTGGACGATTAATGCCTTCTGATAGCAATGCTTTCACCTGGGTGAAGGCAGAGAGAAAACAGGCTGGCTGAAGCGGATAACAGGTCTCTCTTAGCAGGTTTAGAAACTTGTCATAACAATACAACATCTATAAACAAGGGCAATTACACATACTTATTGTTTCTGGAGACTTACAGCACTCAATATTCCAAGTAAGATGTATTCTAAAACACAGACTACAGAATGATCTATTAGTGGAGGTTTTGCTTTATATACTCACAGTTTCTGCCCAGTAAGGATTATTAGCTTGCTGTCTCAAACATCCTTTCAAGTCAAAGTTTTCTGGATAATGTGTAGTTTCTGTTCGAGGGTAACTGATATAACCCTGAGTGTACAGTCGCTCTGCTATTTGCATGGCGTGCTGTGGACCCATTCCTAAGGTGGGATAGGAGAAAACAAAAGTCATCTACACATCACTGAGATTATGATTTCCTTGCTGCTCTTGAAAGTAGACATTACCAAAGCATTTAAATAAATCACAGTCTTCATAAACCATAAGACCTGTGTCATCTTGATCTTATCCAGCATTTCACTTTTGACAAGCTTTCTAAACTTGATGCTTTCCCCAGAGTGATGCGTTATAGGCAGAGGAGGATATCAAACTATGTTTGGTATGTCCTTGATTATATCACCGGAGAAGCCAAACTATTTTGCTTTAAAACAGTGTGAAAATCTGAACTTTTACACATACCTAAAGCAGCACTGGCCACTCGTAGCATTTCTACCGTGTTCAGAGCCAGTGGTCTCTGCTTCACCTTCTCTTTTTTACTCACAGATTCTACCTAGAAAACAACATTTTCCAGTTAAAGTCTTGCAGTTAGATATATATATAAATACATACATATATATACGTATGCCAGTTACCTAAATAAAAACAGGTATACTTTCAATCATGCCTATCAACCTATGGCATATTATCTACTCTTGTCTTATCTGTTTTGTTTTCTTAAAACAGTAACCACAAATATATTTTTACTTCAGGAACTTTGACAGGAGATAATTTCATCAAATTCTAAAGTTAGAGTCCTAAGGTTCCTTTGTGCTCTAGACTAGAACAGGCCTATAACTAGGAATGCAGCAAGGTAGCTTATTGCTATCTTTACTTCCCATTCACCCCAGCAGCACATAGCTCTGCAAGGATTCAGTGCTTATCCTACCTGTAAGGACACAGACTTTTAAAAGCTTCCTGCAATCTTTGAACCTTGATGGCTCTAAGCACTTAAATCCAAACACACTGTCAAACAAGTATTGAGCAGAGCAGAATTCAAAGTTAATTGGATTTAAAGACTGTACCATACATGTGATTAAAAATTTAACTGCAGGAATCCTGCCATATAAGTAATTAAATTCTGATTTATAAAGAGTCTCATGGGAAATAAGAGGTCTGCCTGGAGAGACATGAAGAATATTTGTTAGCAGGTTTAGTAATGAAGACTTTGTGTCATGAGCAACAATCATTTCCAAAGTCAATATTAAGAAGGGACTTCTGCTGAAATGACCAAAGTATGTTAATATCAACTACAACAAAGTCTCTTGGCCTTTGTTCTCATTCAGACAAAACTGAGTCACCTTCTTCAACTAAAACAAGAAAATCATCCAATATATAGCAAATTAAATCTTAAATGGTATTTATATCATATGAAATTTGGCTCTACTGATACCTACTAATTAGTAGTAAACATTCTACCTAGTAAATATTCTGGTAAATAGTAAATATTCTTACCTTTGCTTCTTTTGCCATCTTTGTTATATTCAGGAACATTTGAGCAACCTCACGATCAAACACCCTCACTCTATCCCAATCTAAAGTGAGAGAACTTTCTTTCTCAGGGTTCAGCTATTGGACCAGAAAAAAAACACAACAAATCATTCCCATCAATGCTACTACTAGAAGTGTGAGAATGCACATTTCCAACAATTACCCAGCAAGTAAATTCTAATAATACCTGCACTAGGACACAAGTGCTTCAGACATGCAGTTGTACTCTTTTTCACAGGGGCTATGGAGAAAGATGGAGCACTGGGGTCAGGGCAATAACTGGAATTATTCCTGCTCTTAAAGGAAATACTATTCTTGAGTTTAGTGCTAGGAACAGTAAAGACTGAAATGGGCAGAAATTCCAAGTTTACCATTTTGATTTAGCAAAACCAATCATTTGTATTAAACTGTATCTAGGTCACATTTCAAGTCCCGTGTACAAAAATAAACATGAAACAACCAATGAGAGTGCACAAAACTCTCTGAGAACAGGCACCAAGTATTTCCTAGCATGGCACACAGGACATGCCAGAGAAGAGATGACATTGAACAACAGACCTGATATTTTTTCTCCAATTTCGAAATCTAAAAATGGCAACTTTTTACCATCTATCCCTTATTTGTGCAAAAAAAAATGCTTTGTGATCACAAGCAGTAAAACCATGTTGGTTGGTTTGCTCTCAGAACTTGGACAGCGGTGATGCTATAAACTGCTATAAGCTGCCAAAGTATTCAGAGGACTCAATTGCCAATTAACACAATGAGCATTTCATTTGCTTTAAAATTCCAATAGTCAGCAATGCCAATGTTTGTTGGCAGACTAATTAATTTCTGGATTCAAATTAACAACACAGTCAGTCCAAGGACCCCAGGGAACAAAAGAACACCATTTTAAGTAGTCTGTTTGGCTGAGTCTAAGTTTAGATGGTTAGCACCAGAAGAACTCTTGTAAGCAGTAGACAATAGCCACTTTGATACAAAACTGACATCCTGGAATCTGGTCTCAAGAGACTGGTGACACACATGTGAACTGAATGAGAACACATGAGTAAATTGTAGGCATTGTGAATTCTTGTCAGCAGCTTCAAATTTATGAATGAACAAAATGAAAACATAAATGCATTTGTTTGGTTAAAATCCATATCCCTCACAGACAAACAAGTATTGTAAAGCTTACTTTAGCTTGTAGCACCCAGTATGTCTCAGGCTTAAATGACTGGATTTTGTCATGCCTTTCGACACAGAATCCAAGTGTTGGGGTCTGACAAGGCCCAAAGGAGATGAGGGAGCTGTCTAAATTCCCATATTTCCCCTGAAAGTATTTAGTCTGAAACCTAGAGGGGTAAAACAAAGCAAGTACATTAATATTCTCATTCTCACAAAAAGCAAGTTTTCATTAACTCATACATATATGAGCAATCTATTAAATCAATCAGGAATTGCTAAAGCAGCATTCTGAGAAATATCACCTCTTACAGCTAATAAGTCACCATTACTTTACCTCATTGAATCCTGCTTCTTCCCAAAGAAATGTGGGAGTAAACCATTAAAGAAGATCATACCCTTGCTGCTGATAGCACTTTACATAGCTCAGTTAAAGCCATAGCACAACTTTTTATTTCTTTTTCTTTGTTCAGTTTGGTGCTGAGCAGAGCTAGACACTAGAGTTCCAAGACATATTTTCTGGACAGAGCAGTATTCCTGAACCTTTCATAAAAGTGCCTGAAACTACAGAGTCACCTTGTGAAGGCACAGCCAATTCTAAGATCCAGCTCCTGGCGAGCATCCACTGAAAGAGCTTCATTGCGATTGGGTTCTCCCAAGTGATTCATGGCATTGCAGATGTCTGTGTCGGTAATGGAACTGAATTTAGCTCTATAAATTGTCCTTTCAGTGCTACGAGGCTTGTTCATAACAGGAAGAACAGCATCAAGAACCTAATAAAGATCAGAGGCATTTTTTAAGACCATTTGAAAAGTAAAGGCTTAAATCAGTTTTTCTCTCTAAAGAAAAAAAGCAAACCACTTCCCACAAAATATCTGCTGATATTTCACCACTTTCTTAATTTAGTAGACTTCTGTAAATAGGATGTTAAAAAGCTACCTTTGCACACCAAAGTCTTAGTTCTACACCTTTTATGTGCAGAGACCACGTTCCTGTGGCAAGCATACATTTAAAAGTGGCCTCTATGCTCAAAAGAGTCTAATTGCTTAATGAACTAAAGATAATAGAGAGCAAGTTCTATAAGGACAGCAAAACAATTACTCCAGCTGTGAAATGCAGACCAATCCTCAAATATTCAAATGATTGAACACTTAAGAGACCTTACTGTTCATCTCCAATACAATGGCTATGAAACAATACTCTTTAATTGGCATGTCAAGAGTTCAAAAGCACGTGTGTTTTTCCACTAAGGCCCTTCGTGCCTTTAGAAGTTCATTCCACTCAGTCTGAATTTTACTATATATCCATAAAACAATGTACTGATAGTATTGTATGTCTCAGATAAATACTGCAGTATTGTAAGTCTTAACAATGGAAATCTTACTTCAAAACAGATGTTTTCTCCTTCCTTATCACAATCCAACCACAAGACAACACAATCACAGCCTCTTCCCTCCACCTGTGAGAAAAATTAGGACAGCTCTTTAGCAACTCAAAAACCAGACCTACCTCCTGACTAACTGTGTACTTTTTGTTTCTGTTTTAAACTAGAGACCATTTATTTGGAGCAAAAATGGTTGGAAAAATATAGCAGAAGGGGCAAAAAGTCTGCAGGTACTTCAACAGTGGTTGAAAAGAGAAGCAAGCTGTGTTTCATGGGACCAGAAGTCTGCCTACAAGATGCAGGACCTGAAAGAAATGAGTACAACCCTATAGCAATGGAAGTGTCTTGAAACTGCCACAGTTTGTGTGTGCGGCCTTAGGCCGAGCCCCTTTGCCTTTCTCTGCCTTAATTTCCATGTCATTAAAAAAACAGACAGAACAAGCACTTTCCTAGTTCACAAAGATACCTCGAAGCCTAAATTTATCTGACAGCAATCAGTTTTGCACCACATATACTTGCCTTTCAGAAAGCAGTATTTTGTAAAAGCATCCAAACTCCTGCTTTCCTCTCAGATGGGCCCATGTGAAGAGTGAATAACTACCACTGATTTATTTTAAAGTAGGCATCTGGAAGCTATGCCTTGCACTTGCTGTTAGAAGTAAAACATGCATCCCAAAGCTCAGGTTTTGAGAAGCAGGGTATTGAAAGTTCAAAAATCTCCAGGTAATGGCAAAAGTGAATTCAACAATGCAAATATTTCAGAAAGTGTAAGAACCAGTGAAACTGATAAAATACATCTCATCTTGACAAAAAGCTGTTGCCTGCAGGGAAGAAAATCCTATATAGGAACATATTAATTTCTCTCTGATCTTAGAACTCTAGCATTTTGCACAGCATATAGCCAAACACTGACCACTTCTGGGAAGTTGGTGAATCACAGAATCTTAAGGGCTGGAAGGGACCTCAAAAGCTCATCCAGACCAACCCCCTGCCAGAGTGTAGGTCACACAGGAACTCATCCAGGTGGGTTTGGAATGTCTGCAGAGAAGGAGACTCCCCAACCCATTTGGGCAGCCCCTTCCAGTGTGAATAGACACACTAAATCAAACATTCAACAACATGCAGCATGAAAAACTGGCTTGTCTGCCTTAGTAGAGGGAAGATACGTAACGAATGTTTTGGAGGACGTGAATGTTCTGGCATTGCCATCCAACAGAAAACTATCTGTGGTGAAGACGGACTCAATTTCTTATACTAGAATGAAGATAACTGAGCACTCTAACAGCTGGGAGAGAGTTATACTTCTGGTTCTTAAATAAAGCTAGCTAACGTGTAAGTCTTGTTTTTTAAAAAGCAAGGCTAATTCAGAGCAAACAGCTACACTTCTCATTCAAATTCATGAACAATTTTTATTGCTTTCCAGAATGCAGAATAATTTCACTTTTTTTTTTTGATATGATAAAAAATAGCTCTCGTTGCTTCTTCCAACAGAGGAAGAACAGGAACAACAAATGCTTGAAAACAGAACATGCTCCAAATGAACAAAAGGAAAATAATTCCAAGAAAAAAAAATATATATCTCAAATAGATCTTGTAAGAAAGAATACCTGTAAAAACTTCACCATGGTCAGTTTGGGATTAGCTTCTTTCTTTTCTGTTGGAGCTTTGCTAAAAAGTTCTGCTGGATCCACTTTGTCCCAGCTGTTATATTTTCCTGAAAAGCAGAAGTATATTAGGTAAAGCTCTAAATATTGCATTATAAAACCTCACCCAACCAACAGCAAAAAATATTACTTTGGAAAAGACTTGGCTTTTGAGATTTGTCTTGGAAACTTTTCCACCCTAAGACACCTTGTTTTACTGTGTATCAAGGGACTCCTTAGCATCATGTGAACTGCAGCTATAGCTTCGAAATATATGAAGGAGAAAAACCCATCACTACACACTTTTTAGAAATCCTGACATCAGCTATTAAAACACCTTCTGTTTGTACAATTCCTCATGAGGGGAAGGGAACTATTTTTCCTTGTTTTCACAGTGCACACACAATGTGAACACTGCATGCTGTTTTACTGCTTATCGTGCAGTTGTCTCTGAGCCCTGTTATGCCACAGAACATCCCCTGTCACCTCTCATGCCAATACATTGGCTCATTTTCATTTTCCTGAAGTAATTTTTAGCAATATTGTATAGTAGCTATGTTAAACTGTATCCCTTCAGAGCAGTGTGTAACTAACTCAAAACATAGTCCTCATAACACTGGTGAGGTCATTATGATTAGAGGAAATACAGCAGTCCCACACTGCAAAGCAAGCTGGTGACAGGGATTCTTGCACATTATCCTTACCACATCTCTATTTACAGTCACACACAACAATGCTTAGAGAATACCCCTTTGCATTCTGCATTCTTTAATCACCTTTCAAAGTACCCAAACATCTCCATGGCTAGCAAATGGAGCCTCATCTCCCCTCATTTGCCAGGGACATAATTCAGGCACAGAAAACAATTATTGTTATGTCCAAGGTTGTGCAAGAATTCAAAGAACGAGGGGAAAAAAAAATATCAAGAACAAGTGATCCTTTCATCCCCCTTTTCTCTCCAGGTTTAACATTCTTCCCAAATTACTTTTACAATTACTATTTTCCTATTAGAAGTCCTTCACAGTGTTAGAACCCATATCAGTTAAAACATTTTCTAAACAAATACCTATGAAATCCAAAGTCATGACATGACCACACACAGATGTCATCTTGAAATGGGCACTCTGTCCTAGAAACGACCCAGTGTACTCATGGACAGAGCACGCACCATTCAATCCCTTGCGAGATGACATGCTTCCTGCGAAAATAAGATCGTAAATATCAACAGCATGAAGAAACACCGTTGAAATAAGTTATTTTTGTGTGACATTATGTCCTTTTCTCACTTCGTAAATCTAAGGTCTTCCTGATCACAAAACTCTACTCATTGAGCAAGTCTTTGTTTCATTATCACTTTAGATTTTTTTAAAGCATATTTCACTTTCAGTTGGAACTACCTGTTATTTTCCCCAGCCTTTCCCTCCCCTCCCACCAAGAACTCCTTATAAAAATACAGGTAGTTTTCTAGACCACTACAGTGACACTCTGTTCCATGAGATTCATAAAATATTTACTACAGCTTCAAATACCTCAGAACAGCAACTTGCTACTTGCTGAGCACCTTCTAGAAGCCACAGGCACTAACACACAATCCAACTGCACAGAATATCAAAAGCAGATTCCTTTATTCTTGAACAGAGTGTGAAGGACCACATGGCTCTTTTGAGAACTGCAACCTGTCCTAAGCCACCATTCCCAGGTGGCAGCTGCCCCAAGGCGACCAAGTCACCGGCCAGGGCGTTTCTCAGCCTCACTTCATCCGCAGCGAATGTGGTCACCTCTGCATCCCGCAGCTCGCCTCGAGGCAACGAACACCCGCCTCCTCCTCTGCAGAGCTGGGCACTGTTCGACCCTGCCACAACAAGCAGAAGGACTAAACCGACATGTTTTCTTTCCTACCCCTTGAGAGGATTTTGGCGATGGACTGAGCCAGAGAAGGCTTCTCCGCGACCATCAGGACAGTCCTCATTCTCAGCCGGGGAGACACGGGGTGCCGCAGCGCTCGGCGGTACGGGTCGGGGTTACGGGGCAGCGCGGCTCGCAGCTCACGCGCCAGAGCCAGCCTCGGCCTGAGGGCAGCAAGCACAAAGCAGCTCTGCCGCAAAACCGCTTTCGGTAACAGACCGCGCTGTTGAGCGGCCAGCGCCGGGCCGCGCAGCCCCTGGCAGCGGGACACAAGCGGCCTCCTCCCGCCGCGACAAGAGCTCCGCGCCCTGGCGCTGCAACAGCAGCCGGGCCCTCGGCGGAGAGGCCCCGGGGGCCGCGCCACCGCCCGCCCCGGCCCCGCCGCCGCCGCCGCCGCGCGCCT
>WBNH01008759.1:0-38704 GCA_013401255.1 Urocolius indicus | reverse complement strand
TGTCCCTGTGCCGCTCCCGCGCTGGCGGGGCCGCGGCTGCGGGCGCTGCCGCCTTACTGCGCGCCCAGCTGCATCGCGTGTTCCCCGGGAACCGGCTCCCCCCCGCCGCCGCAGCCCGGCAGAGCCCCTTCCGCCTCCCGCAGCGCTCTTCTCTGTTAGCGCGATTCGGGCTCGGCCGCCTTTTCCTTAGAAGCGCTTCTTGCCGCGCTGAGCTGCATCTGAAAATCCTCTTGCCTGACCCCACTGGCCCCTGCGGCGAGTGCCCGGGTCGGGAAGGCTCTTCAGTCCCACCAGGAGAAACTCCAGGGACAAGACTGTTACCCGCAGCGCTGGGGCAGGCTTTGGCCGGGGGTGCTGACACCCCATCCTTTACCTTTTGCAGCTCTGGGTGATGCTTCTTCACATTTGTCCCGAAGAGCTGAAGGCTGCAAGCACAGCCATCTAGCTGTGTGAACGGGGCAGAATAATAAACACAAAGCAAGTAGCCTCTCCTGTGGTTTTATCAGAGAAAACCAAGTTTTGTTTCCGGGTTTCAATCATTAGCTAAATTTCGGGTTACGTTGTCTTGTTAAGTTATCAAACCCAGAAAGCTACAGCTCTGGGTAAGCACCTTACACACAGAGGACACTCAGACCTGGATGGTCCTGCCACCTGTACACTCACAAGTTTTTCAACACCATTTGTCTCCCAGATTATTCCAGTGGATGATTAAATAGCCAAAGCTCTCGCTCTGACCATGATGTCCATGTCTCATTTCTCCTGCAGAGGAGCTAGTTTGCAGGTTGGAGCCTTAGACCTCTGTTTTACCACTGACTCTCTGAATCACTTTGGTGACTAACTCCCTTGTGCCTCCTCTCACTTCCAGAACTTGAGTAGCCACTTCCCTCTTCAGAGATGTTTTAACAGATCTGTATGTGCAAAGCCCATTTTAAGAGCAAGACTGGAAAAGCTACGGAATTGTAAACTATTGTAAGGAGCATGATCATTCATGTTTCTCCTCTCTGGACTCATTCTTGACCTTAGAGTAACTTTTTCCTATTTGTTTCCAAACGCACTTGAAAAGATTGCCATGAAATTAATAAGTATTGACAGGAGGGTCAGGGAGGCAGAAGCACATCTGGAAGGATGCCACTGACATTAGAAATGATGAAAATGCAGGTCAAATTATTAAAATAGACTTTTTTTCTTTTATTTTTTTTTTTTTTTAAAAACTACACAAGAACTATGAGGCCACAAAAACGTGGCTGAAATCTTGACTACAAATCTGGGCTCCAGATACTTCAGTTCTGGAAAGAGACAGAGCCTATGACATCCAGAGCAACAACAGCACTTGAAGTGTTCTGTGCTGAAGCAAAAGTTATGCTTGTGCCCTTATAGGAAATTAAAAAAGAATAACTTTTTAATAACAGAAAGGAAAGAAGAGGGTGAATGCTGATGAAACAGGATATCATTAGTCGCTGGGACACACATGCACATACATGACATGATGTATCATTGGATCTTGACTGTTTTCCCCTTAAGTGGTAGCCTTTTTTCAAAACAAAATGAAGTTCATAGATAACCAAAGCTCTGCATTAGCAAACATCCAGCTTCAGTCCCATACATACCCAAAGTACATTTGGCAGTTAGTATAGTACTGCTTTAGAAACAATGGCTTACCTACAAAATGGGGGGGGGGGAATATCGGAATGAAAAGACTGTGAGGTTAAAACATCCATTTATCATGTGCAGCAGCAATTCTTCTCACTTTAAGACCACCTTAAATTGAAGAAGAGTTGTGGAAGAGATCTATGTGAATGGGAGTAGATCCACAGCAGTGGAAAGAGAAAACAAATGCTTGTTTTTGTTCAAGTTTGATTTTACACCAACCTGTATTTAACAGTGGCCACACAAGGTCCCAGCCTCCAAGAAAGCAGCTGAGCCTTGGGTAGCACAGTCCATGTGGGAGTCTATCTGAGTAGAAAGATCTGTGTGAGTTGCAGCCTCATGGCTTTGGTGCAGGCATGCCCTGAGATCATCTCCCCATCAGCACACTCAGCATGCTTCACCATCTAGGGACACTTTATCCTCTCAGTGCTCCCAGGGGAGATAACACTGTCTTCACCTCACACATCAGGGAAGCTTCTGGCACAGGGACATTGATGTGCACATTTCCCAGGAGCTGAGCTTCCCAACTCCTGCACAGGGTTACTCAGCTGTGGTTGAGCTTCACCTGAAAAAAAATGCCATTGTTCTGCCTTGTAATGTGGTGCTTCTCGTTTCCTACCCTGAAGACCAGCTACTGCTGCTCACCTTCCCTTATACAGGCTGAGGCAGGGTTGGTATGAGACCAGGCACAGACAGATCATGCACAGTTGCTTGTGTTTGCTCCACGTCTCCCTATGTACACGTACACCGTAATACTGCAACATGGAGACACTCAAGTTGACCTGTCAGAAACCCAGCACTGCTCTGGCAGAACAGACCTGTGTGTTCTCTGGCTGTGCTGTGTACTGAGTATCAACTATATTTGCAGTTTTGTGGTTCTTGTTCAAACAAGACAAATCTAGATAACAAAATAGCATGTCATAAACAAAAACTAATACCTGGATGTGAGGAGAGAGAGGATTTGTAATTCATAACCATACAGGGAGGCTGAGGCAGTCTTGTAATGCTTACTGTATGCCTAATTGTTCATGGTTTTGCTTTCTGAAGTGTGTAAATGAGGGGTGAGATAAATTCTTGGCTGTCACTTTGCAGAAACCTCAGCTGTTTTTCTAACTACAGTTTTTATTTGGTTTGGAACTTGAAATTTCTGGTTTGAATTGAGTGGAATCCTCAGTGCTGACAGAGCCCTGCCAGCTGACCTCACATGAAGCCAGCCAAAAGCTCATCTTTGACTGAATTTCACATCTTACTCCACCCAGGAAGGGGCAAAATTCAGGACTGTGCAAACTTCATTGTATTTTTGTATGTTCTGTCCTTCTTGCTACAACCACATTTTCTTATGGCCTTTCTCTGTCCTACGGCTCTGAAGTTTAAATAATCCAAACAATTGTAGTTACTCTGCTCTTTCCTTGGGAAGGACCACTCATCTCCCTTCAAGTCTAGGACCTTTGTGAGGCTGAAAAAGCTGGTAAAAAAAATGAGGAACCAGCTTTGGAAAAAACAATTTAAAAACCCTAGGAGCTCTGATTACCAAAAAGCTCCCAGAACAAAGCTCAGTTAGTGGCTTTTAAATTACACCTACATGAGATGCTCATATAGCCTCTTCCTTCTGCTGGCTGTCTCTGCCATCTAGTCTAATCCCAAACCTTTGCCTGTCAGTTGTGGGGTTGCTCTTTCACTGTCTGTGGCCCTGGCCTTTGAGCTGTGAGTCAATTCTGTGTTAGACATTTTGAGCTAACAGCCGCGCTTGTGCTGAAGTCCAAATTTGCCTTGCATCTCTGCTGTTTGGAAGTTATATTGGGCCTGGATCCATTCCATAGCTCCCTCACCACCAGCTTCAGGCACAAGCAGAACTCACTGAGAAGAGCCCTCTTCTCAGCTGACCCAAAACCTTTTAACTCTCTCCTACAGGACACCAGCACATTCCTCACCCTTTACAATTAGAAGTAACGCTGAAACAAATTGGGCAGAAATATAATAGAGAGAAAGGAGTCTGACATTTCACATTAGCTGCTGACTCACCTGCTTTGCAGCTCTAGACAGCACATTGTAGCCTGGCTTCAGAGTCCTGCCAGATGCAGGTTAGACAGCTGAGCATCCTCTTCCTGAAGTGTTAACTGATGAGAAATGCTGAGAAAGTGTCCCCAGACTTTAGTTTCTTATGTAAAACTTACATTAATGCCTTCTCATCCCCCCTTCTGCCTTGGGCTCTCCACATGCTTTTGCCTAGTCCCAAGGCATCATTCCTGTGTCTTTTCTCCCCACTTCACAGGACTTCTGAACAATTGCAGCATAGTAAAACATCCAAATGGGGAAATCTCTCTAGCACAAACTGTTGAGGGTTTGATTAACAGGATTAATGGATTGTGGTTCCCCCTTGCAGCAGTGTTGGTGCCTCTGTGAAAGGCATTCTATCAAGACTACTTTACTACAACAATGAAAACCTCTTTACCTGGGTTTTCTTCTACAGCTGTGGCTATCTAACTCCACCTGGATAGTAAAGGCTGTACAACCTCCATTCAGACTACCTTCAATGAGTTTGTTAGCCCATAAATAACATCAATCAGCAATTGTTTTTGAGGTAGGGAAGTAACTTGACAGATCCTTTCAAAGGAGAATTAGGTTCCTAATTATCTGTGACCTTGCATCTTTCAGAATCATTACAGCCATTACAGGCCATCACTTGTCTTTACTTTGACTGTTCCTGCTTCCTTTGCATTCTCCAACATTTTTCCTATTGATTTTCAAAGAAACTGATGGGGTCATGCTGTGATCCTCAACAGACGTGAATCTTCAGTACCTCTAGCAACTCATAATCAGAGCGTGGAATGAAAAGCCATCTATTGCAGGACCGACCAGTTGAATTCTGAGCCCCGTGCTGCTGCCTGGGAGATTGAGGCAGAAGCAATGTCCATACTGCATTGGGGTGGGCTTGCAAGTTAGAGCAATTGCCTGAAAAAATGGGCTACCACCCCATGGAGTTGCTGATATAATTCAGTCTTCCTGGGACTCTCCTGATTGTGCAGCAGTTAAATCAATGCCATGCAAAAGCAACAGTCAGGCACATGGCCCACATTTTCCTGCATTTGCCGATGTCTGCCTACAGGTACTTGTTGGGAGTATAGCTGTAGCTCTTACAACAAAACCTCAACACTATGCACTGAGCTTTGCACTGTGACAGGGAGAAGTCACTGGTCCTGACCAAGTATTTTGAAATTGCAGTTGTTTTGAGGGATCTTAATGTGCCATCCTTGTATCACTCCAAATCAAGGGAAGAGAAGATCTATGAGCCAGCAACAATGCAGTATTTTACACAGACATTATCTATGAGCTCAAAGCTGAAGTCAAAGAACCGCCAGCAATGGAGAACATTTCTATAGGAGGTGCTTGAGGTCATTTTTCTCTAGTTTTCAGAATAACTCCGCATCTCTGCAGAATCATCTGGAAAATATTGTGCCCAAGACATAGACTCTCTTCTCATTTTTGAGTCTCTATGGGTAGAATGATTGAAGGGGTTAACTGGGTGAGAGAAGCCTGAATTCTGGAGACATTTTCAGATACCTGGGGTACCTTCGGCTCCACAGTGTTGACCTCTGACTCTCAAAGTTTATCAGTACATTCACTAATCAGGGGTGTTTAATGGAACAGCCACAAAGATTCCTGACATTCTTGAAACGTTATGACCCTGTCAGTTGTATGAAGACTAAAAGTCTCTTGCTTTTGAACTCACTAGAGTTTGCACTGTCTTAGAAGCCTTTGATAAATACTTGCTGGATTTCTTACCTAGCTGCTCTAATCTGCCCAAAGTCTTTTCTTTGTGGGCATTCATCACTTAAATGGATCAGATCAATGTTTTCTCAAATTCTGGGGTGGAAGAAAAGCATTGTGTGCCATGTCTTTGAAAGCCATCAGATAAGTTTTTGTGTTCCCTGTGAGTCTCTAAAGACCAGTAAAAAACAAATACCTAACACTTCTTTCCACAAAATACCTCTAAAGTTACTTAAATATATCTCACACAGTACCCAAAAGTTTTATCAACAGAGCCTGCAGGCGTGTTCTTCCTTCGCAGTTCATACTAGAGTCTAAGTACAACGGTCTGGATTCCATTACAAGAAGAGATCCAAGGCTGGCCAGAGGGATAGGTGATACAAACCTTACTCAGAATCTAAATGGATTCAAATTCAAACGGGTTGAATTCCCCAAGTCACTTTTTAAAATGAAACTAGAATTTAACAGTCACTTTGAACACTTCTAAAAATTTACTTCAAGTCCATGATACAAATGTAGTACATCCATGTCCAAGTAAAATACATTGACTTTTGAGCAATAAATGTTTTTGTTGAGTTCCTCGTGAATAAGCTCTATACAGAGCAAGCCTTGGTGGCACAGATAAGGCTAAATAACTCATCAGTGTAAGAAAGCCTTGTAATCAGGGTACTGGCAACAGGCAAAGAGCCTGGAAATATTAAGAGTTAACAGGTGACTTGATATGGATGGTTGTCTCTGCTACAAGGCTTTTAAAAGCAAACAGTTCACATAATTTATGAATGGTTTCATAGGAAGGCTCACAGTCATCCCAAGAGGCCATGCAGAGGCATAGCAGACCTCCCAGGAGGCTTTTCAGGTAACTCTTCCTTTATTAACCTTATTTTATGACTCCTAGTTCTATTCTGCTGCTGTTTCTTGTTCTATCTCTTGATATTTTAAAACTCATCGCCTACTGGCAGTTTGTCATCAGATTGCATTGTTCAGCTGAGCTACACACCCTTGTTTTGAGATGAACAGCAAGAGTCTGACCCTTCACAGGACAGGGAAAAAATATATAAAAAGAACTGAGGAGGTCAGATTCTGCACATGGTGGTAGCTGAGATGCTGCTGTTAATCTGAGTATTTCATAAAAGCATCTCACTTTCAGGTGAACACAATGCTCACCCCTTGCTCCACACACACTGTCTTCCACCTCTTGGCTTTGATGTTGTAAGGAGCTGAGAAAGGGGGACACACAGTGAACAAGATTATTTCCCCTGTACTTGACCTCACCAGCACCTAGGTAGATGCCAGCTCTCACACGGTGCTTCATAGTTACCTTGTGTTTCCTGCTGAGCCTCCTCATGTACGCTGACAATCTATGAGGGATTCCACAGCAATCATTGGGATGTCTTGCCCTCCTCCTTACCTCTCCTGACCTAGCAAATAGAGGGCAGGATGGAGTGATCTTTGTATCTAGGTCAGATCTTAATCTTTTTCTTCCTTTCCTGTGGAATCTCTCCCTCCTATTTCCTCTCAGCTCTGCCTTTCAGTTGCTGGTTCAGCCCTTGCCTGACACTCTCTCATTCTGCCCTCTTCAGCCCAGGGCAGAATCATTAGTACTGAATAGGATGGCACTTTTCATCATTTTCTGTCCCACACTTTTCTTTTGCAGTCCGTCTATCAAATCCCCACACCTGACAGGTGTCATACAATGAGATATTTAAAACCACAGAAAGTATGCAGAACAGATTTTTTACCCATACCTAATGGCAAACCAGCTGGGGAGCCACTGCTGTGAAACCTGCTTTACCAGTGAGATTCACTTATCTGTCCCCAGCCTGGTGTTCTGCTGGTCAATGAGGCCACGGAGCAGGTGAAACCACTCTATCTGCAGTCCAGTAGCTGCTTCCTCCAGCATACAAGGCCATGGAGGGGGACTGAGCACATCACCTGGCAATGCCCTGGGCTCAGAAGGATGAGGGGCTGATTGACTTTCACTCCATACCATCCTGATATTGGGCCTATCTGTGCTGCCTGACTCCTCATCCAACTCTGAACTGTGTTACCACAAACACAACATTCACAGTTGCCCTTTCAAGGTGACTTGGTCCCACATTGACCCACAGCCACACTGGGTCTTGCCCTATACCTTGTATGCAAAGCCCTGGGCAAAACTCCTCCTTGCAGCCTTGATTTTCCCTTGAATAAGTGGCAGTCTGACACAGGACCTGGCAGCCCATGGGGAGAAAGGAGCCCATGCCAGAGCAGGTTTGTTGTCAGGATTTGTGATCCTACGAGGGACTCAGGCTGGAACAGTCGATACCTGAAGGACTGTTCTCCTGTGGATGACCCACATTGGGGCAGGGTGTGAGCAAAACAGGTCAGCAAGTAGATCAGATCTAGGGAAGCTTGGAAGAAGAATCAGAGAGGAGGTGAATCTACAGACACAACAGCTAACAGAGCCCTGTCTGCCAGACTCAGACCCTTCCATCAATGGAGACAAGCAGGTCCCATATTTTGACTGCACACTTGTCTGTTGCAGCTTGTGGTGCAAGTGTACAGTGATGTGCCAGTGCTGAGCAGCAGGCAGGCTGGATGGTCAGCTTAAACTTCAGCCCTTCGCTCAAGAAATGCATTGCAGAGGAGGATACCTGCAGGGCAGTCAGTTCCTGTCTGGCATCTACTGCCCCATCTCCTCTCTCTGCCAACTTACCCTCAAAGAGCAAGTTCTGATCTCCTAGTAGAAGAGACTGTACAGAACACTCAGTAATGCTAGGAAAAATACTCAGTTTTATGCCTTCCCATTTGTTCTTTCCTCTGCTGTTCATTTCAGGGAAGGGGCAGGAAAGCAAACTCTAGAAAGTGTTTGATACCTGCCAATTCCTTGGAGGCTGAAACATTTTCCATTCACGAGTGTTGCTGGCTTAAGACCATAGGGCAAATTGCTCATTTATGGCAAAGCTAGTGAAACGTTAATGTGCCCGTACCCCTGCTAAGGCTGCAGGATACTTTGGCTACTGGTGAAAGTTTAATCATCCAGGCTTAAGTGAACAATTTAGCTGAAGTGAACAGTTGGTTTCATGCTTCATTTACTGAAATGCTCTGAGCTGTGAGGCTCCTCGTTTGCTGCAGTTTGCTGTGCACTAGATGTGGCTTGCCCTCCATGTGTGCCACTTGTGTCTGCTGCTGTGATTCCTGCATGCACTGTTTAATTGGAGCAACAAGAGACCTTAAGGTAGATGAAGTGGTAGCTGGAAACTTCAGTCACTGCTCCAGCAGTTGGCACTCATGGAAAGTGCTGCATTTGCTGTGGATTCCCAGCAGAGAGGAAGCTCAACCAGAGGACAGCTGGTTGGGTCCAGCTGCACACTTGAAGGCAGAGGCTGCTTTCACAGCTCCTCTGCTCTAGCACCTGCAGAGTTCTCCCTCTTTTGCTCCTTGGATGAAAAGTTATTTTTGGCTGTGTTTTGCTATATTAAATATTAGCTCTAGGCTTTCCCCTATGCACTGTGTAATCCTGTTCTGTGTGGGTTTTATATATTGTTCTTTTGACATTATCACTATTGCATATTAATAAATTAAACTTTCAATTCATGTTACTCTCTTGGGCCGATGTATATTGCTAGGGGGTGAAAAGAAGGGATTAAACTGGCTTAAGGTGTTCTGCTCTTGTACCACGTTACAGCAGATGCATAAGAAGGATCAGGGAGTTTTCCTGGCTCTGAATTGTTATATTAATAGCAGAATTGTGAGGTCATGATTTTTATTACACTCTTTTAATAAGCTATTGATGCAGACACATTTTACACCTATGGGGAAATATAATTGTGCTGGAACTGTAATAGTGGGTGTTCTTAACAGAGAATCACAAGGTATTAGGAGAAGAACAAGCCTTCACATTACGTTGAATGAAGTTTTAGCCAGCCTAGAGGGGAGGGAAGGTTCAAGATAGAGGAAGAGGGGTAAAAGCAACCTGAATGTCTCTAAGTTTGGGCTTTGAGTTACTAATTCTCTCAGCAATCGGGGAGCTGGTGGCATAGATTAAACTCCTTCATAACAGCATACACAGATGCATGATGTGACGCTGCATATGGTCAACAAGCTCCAATAATAAAAAAGCCCCCTGTCAGGGTACAGCATATGCTGGGGCTTCAAGACAAATGTTGCACCTCTGTCTTATCAAACACAGTGTTGAGTTATGAAAAGGTGAGGTAGAATATCAACCAATGTCAGATGCAAGTGCTCCGTCAGCCAGCTCCAAACCAAGCGAAGCACTACAGCTGACTAAGAGATTGTCTTTTAAGATATTGTTTGCTGAAGTAAAAGAGATACATCCCTAATAAAAAGCAGCAGGACAGGGTTTAAAACCACAGACTAGGAGAGGCAGAAAGCTCTGAGGTAGGCAGCTCGCTCTGTGCTAACTCCCACACACCAGAGGAGCCAGTGCACATACGGCTGCTCTGCAAAAGCAGCATCTGCCCAGGCACCTCCACTTCACTGTTCCTGTTCAGCTGTTCCTGTTGCCTGATAATCGTACAATGTTTAAAATACACACAGTGCCATAAGTAGACCAACATGACTTCTTTTTACTCTGCCTATTGGTATTATTTTATATGCTGTAGCACTACAGATGTGACAGGCTTTTTATGAACCCTGATGGAAATCATGTCCTTGCTCTGAAAATCTCACCAAAAAATCCTTGCTTTAACTCTTATTTTTTGGTTTAGCACTTGCAATCACACAACAGCTGAGATACAGGCTACTTCTACAGAGAACTTGGCATTCGTGTCCCAAACGGTGACTTGTGGGTTATGACTACTGCTTGACGCCCTGTCAAATGTATCTTAATTTGTTAACAGTTTTGCTCCATTAGGCTGACTCTGCTAAAAGGCTATAAAAAGTAATAGTCCATTTGTGAGTTTACTGCTATTAGCTACAAGTGTTAACTCATGTGCAAAAAGCTATATAGCTATATACATTCAGCCAGTAATGAATTAGAGATTACATAGGGGATGAGGGAATTATTCCCATTGTAGCTTTGGTACATATTCATCTGTAAACAGTCACTCCTCCTGCCTCTAGAAAAAAAAAAAAGTGATAACTTCTTGGTTTTAATCACACTCTGTCAGTTCTAATCGCTCCACAAACAACATCATGGGGTGGGTAATTGGGCCCTTCAGCTTCTCTGTCATAGCAGTATGACTACTCAGGAACAGAAAATAAACTCTCATCCACTCAAAAAAGTTGAAATAAAACAAGTGATGGAAACGGAGCCTTCTAGTTTCTATGTAAGTCCTCATCTACCTGTGCAAGATGACATGTTAATGCATAATTAACCAAGTATGAACAGCTATGTCCCTAACAAGCAACTTACTGGAGGTTGCACAAAGCTATTGCAATTGGAAAAGTACAGACTCAAGCCTGCCACTTGCTTTCACAGCCATGCAAAGGAAGATGAGCTTGTTGTCATCTTTCACTACCCTGTTTGTCAATGCTTTTCATAGAGAGGAAAATGAAGCCTGGCACATGCTGGGTAGTAAATATTTCTGCAGAAGTGCCTGTTGCTTCCCCAAGCACCAATAAGGCAGCAACCACTTCCCTGCCCCAGCACTGCCTACCAGCACTGGGCAGAGCCGAGACAAGGGCCATCAAAATGCTATTGCAGCAAATCTGCAGCAGCATCGGTTCTTTCAGTGATACACCCCAGGCAGTCTGATATCACCAAGCACTGCTTCTCTCAGGTAAGCCCTTAACTGAGTACTAAATATTAGAAGTTTGAGGTTTTCTTTATTAGCAAGGACAACGTTCTGCAAAACTGAAACCCGTCAAGGATACCAGTTGAACTCTTTGTTCCCTAGTCTTGTAGAGCAAAGAACCATAATTTTCTAAGGTGGTTCCTAACCTTATGCCTTTTCAGGAGAGTACAGAACAAGGAAAGCCTCACAGCTCAGCATCCCATTGCTGCAGCAAAATAATTGCTCAAATGGATTGCAACCCTGCATCAAGGAAAAACCACATTGCAATGAAGTGCATGCTGTGTGTGTGCATGCAACCTCATGTGCTCATAAAAGTCGTGCTTGTGGAAAAGCATTAGATTCTGACTCTCTGGGTGCCACTCCTTTAGCACTGTAACGCTAAGAACATTTTGCCTGGCTTTAAAAAAAAAACCAAAACAAATGTGGTTGTGAAGATAAGACGAACAGGAAAACAAAAGAACTTACAGCTAGAGCAAGACTGGGGAGAAACCACATGAAATGGGACAACAGGGAAGCTGAGCAAATTAAAATATTAGAAAAATGTAGGTTAAGGTTGAGTGGAACAAAGTCATGAAAGTCTGGAGGTGTTTGCAAAGCAGAGCTAGTTCTTGTGGGATACCAAGTACTAAAAACCTGCCAGAATTTGTTACCCTGAGATAAGAAAGAAAGAAGTAACAATATTTCTAACTATTTTATTTTTTAAAGTAGTGTCTCCCTGTTCAAAGGTCTCCAGAGAAAGAAAAAAAAACAGGTTGCAACTATTTGTGTAATGAAAACAAAAAATAAAGCAAAAATACATGCAAGGATGTCATGCTACATGACACAGAGCAGAGACAGACCAAGGATGCTTAACATTACTTTGTCTCATGTATAGAAGCAGGTGACACTAAATTCTCTTTTAGGATATCTGGAGAAAGGTTTGTAAGCTCTAGTGAAATTATCCTCACCAAAGCCTATGGGAATGGTGAAAACAGGACTAATGTAACACAGTGATCTGCAAAGTCAGGAAGACACCTATCTTCTGTGCACTAGAGCCTATTTTATGGTCATATGCTTATGAACATCATGGTAACCTCTTCCATGTCAAATCTGCCCTGACTGAAACAGCTATGGGGATATTTCATCCAATGCTTAGTCCCTGAAAAATGACATTTACTTGGCATAAACTTCTTGATTGGCACAAACTTCTTGCTCATTACTGTTAGAATGAATTTTAAGAGGATAACTTTTAATGGTGTTTTTCTTGAGTTTCACTCTGTTTGCATTGTCCTGCAGGAAGGTTCTTCATAAAGCCATTATGCTATTAGTGATAGTGGGAGAAATTGCAATATTGAAGTATCAACAGAAATAGCTTCATGCATTTCAGAAAGAGAAAAAGGAGCAATCAAATGATATGTCAAATATCCAGATACAAATGATGATTCAGAGAGGGTTTATAATGGTATCGAGGCTAATGAGACGCTAGAGATAATACAGGAGACACAAAATTGAGTTCGTTTTACAATCTGAGTGTAGTATAGAGCTAATCAAGAGGAAGGAGGGAAACAAATCGTTGCTTCTAGAAGTGGAGAGGGTGGAAAAAAAAAGTCAGCAGATGACTCTGCTCCTTAGTCATTCCAGTTTCAACTATCCTTTGACCTACCTGGAGAAGTTTGAAGAGCACTTTGAAAAATGTTTTAAGTATGCACTCTACTTTCTCGACTGAAGAGGTAAAACCAGGACAAAGAAGTGGGGTGTATTTCTAAATCTGCCATTTACAGCTAGGAAAGAAGCAGAGAAGAAGAGAGAGTCTTGACAGTAGCTGATAATAGACCTAGCTGTGCCTGCTGCAGGGAAGGATGCATTCACACTCTCTAATACTACCCTGTTCATCAAGAATGTTAAGTTTATTTTTAATTTAAGAAATGCTTTACATGTACTAGTTGTTTAATAACACAAGGTATTTGAGTTTTTCAAGGTTTACATCTCTTTCATCACTCTGCTTTCTCTAGCTGGAAAGAAACAATTGATACTTTTGTACTCCCTCAAGCACTCTGCTGCTAGCCAAACCTATGAAAGCAGCAAGCATCCGTGAGTCAGCCAGGTGAAAGGTTTGAGAAACACCCAGCCAGGATTCACATCCAAATGAAAATGAGCCAGACTCAGGGTGTATCAAACTCACTGCACCTCTGGGGACAGAATTTAGTAGAGAAAACACATCATTTTTTTATGGGCTGTTTCAGTCCTGTGCTGTCCTGAAAACTTAAATGCTGGAAGTTGGAAACTCTTTTCATGTTTTGCTTTCCAAATTTCCCAGAAGCAAAGACGGTTTTGCAACTTCTGATGCTGTCTGATTGCATTAGGTGTCAACACTGGGAGACTGGGTTTCTCTGAAGAGACAGAGAAAATTGTAAAATGCTTTTGCAACTGATTCATCTTGTACCAAGTTAATGAGAAATGCACTAATATATTGTAGCCTTTTGTAGACAATGCCTCTGTGTCTTGCCATAATGTATTCCAAGTGATATATGATGATGGCAAATCTGTTCACCATTAAAAAGGTGCTGAAGAGCAGCTTGTCAGAAGAACTTTTTTCCCCCCAATTTTACTCCTTGTTAGTTGCTGAAGCCTGTAAGATACAGAACAAAATTGATGTTAAAGGCTACCACTCTTATGATCATGCTGCTTTAATACCAAAGGAATCAAATATATGAAAACTGTATTCCAAATTCCTAGCACCACATTTTTGTTCTGAACTTTAGAAAAGCACACACATCCTGGAGAGAAAAATGCTTGCAGCTGACTAATATTTATCTGAGAAGTGTGATTTCCTCAAAAGCAGCTTGATGCAGCTTCCTGCCTGCATGTCTCGCACTGCTGGGGCTCTGACTCAGTACTTGCATACTCTGCAAGTGGACACTAAGGGGTGTAAACTCATCAACTTCTGCTGAACTTCATGTTCACATGCTGTTGTAAAGTGAGGTCTGAATAGGACTCCGGGCTTCGTTTAGCAGTATCATTCTCTTTTCATGATCTTGAGGGGAGGTTGGAGTTTTTAAAATAAAATGCGTGGAGGCAGAATTAGTTTTATCTGTTAAAAAGGATTTAATGGGTGTTACATTTTTTCCCCCAGAGGAGGAAGTGATGTATATTTACACAGCAGATGTTTTCCTCTGATTGAGCTGAATCAGGTGCTTTCTCCTCCAACCTTTAGGTATATAAGTTTTGCAACTAACTTTTAGAGTTTTCTCCTCACGTCAACTAGAAAGATGTCTTGGACATATCTGCCTGGTCCCTTCTCAGGGAGTTCAATATTCAAAACAAAAGATTCTGCACATTCATCATTTGGAAAAAAATATTTCCATGCCAAAGTTTTTGAATCATCTTTGCATGTTGTTTCTATGCCTTAATACATCTGATGAACAGTCTGTTACAGGCTTCTGTATGATCTCTTTGGAGAGATCGTTAAATGCTGTAAATCAGAACTTGTGATGATTCAGATTACTTTCAAAATCAGATTAACACTGACAAATTAATGAGTGTACCTCAGCACGATCTCTCCAAATTATGCTATTGAGAAACATCACACTGGAGCTCAATAACATGGAAGCAGAAACTCATGTGATTCAGAGTTCTCCAGCAAAGCCACAGTCCCAGACTGTGTGAAGGGCAGGACGAAGATGCTGGAGATCTGTTAGCGAATATGATGAAACTTGTCTGGATGAACTCATGTGGTCTCTTCCAAGTACTTGGACAATAAGTTTCTTAAGGTATATGCCCAATTTACAGGCTTTGTTTAGTGCAGGTAACATTTCTCCCCCCACCTAGAAAAAAAAATATTCCAGAAAATATGTTATTAAGCACTCCATAGTCAGCATTATTGAGCCTTCTTACTACCAGAGATACTCCCCTACCCTATAAAGGATGGAAGCCTTCCTAGGTAGTCATGCACAGCTACAGCAGTAGCAATGAGGTCTATTATGGTAACAGAGAAGTGGCTCTCAGAGTTTTATCTGCTTCTGGGGAAAAAATAAGCAAGCCTTGGAAGAGAGACCCTCAGAAAGCTTTCCTGGTCAGTCACAGCTATTCTTCATTCCTGAAAAGCAGCTATTCTAAGATATCTCTTTGTAAGGACAACTCCTTGAGAGCACATGGCAGCTTTCCAGTATTAACATTCCTTTACTAAAAGCCAAAAAAAAAAAAAAATCCTAACAAAAAAAAAATCACTTTTATCGAGTAGTTGGGCTTTCCTGATATCTTAAAAATCAGTTGCAAATGCTTCCATATATTGACAGAGTTTTTAAAAGAGATTTCTTTAAAACAGGGAAGAAGAATGGCAGAAGATGTCTGTATGACAGGACTCCCAGGAAGAAAATTCTAGGCTTCTGTTCCTCAGTAGTCACCTTCAGCTTTGCTCTTGCCTAGAAAGTGTTGGACATCTCTGCTCACCTCTGAGCATTAGGAAGTTCCAGCATCATTCTAAAGGGCGGGAACTGACAGCAGGCATCACCTACAGATAGAGCTGTTTATGCTGATGCAGGGTAAGTGGATGGAGATCTCCATTAATTCTAATCACTGGAGTAAACCTGGAAGTGTTTTCTTGTACAGAGATAGCAGTGCAGGCAAGGGGGGCAATAGGAAGATTTGCAAGGAAGGTTCCTGCTATTAATATCATTGCTATCGTACCAGATAATACAGTAAAAGGCAGCAGCTTGCAGAAAGGCTTAAGCTAGAGTAAACTGAGGAGTACTCTTTTGATTACAGTGGGGGGTAAAGTCCACAGGGTGTTCTCATATCTCTGCAAGCTAAACATTCATCCTACACCAGGACAGTCCTGCTATTTGTACTGCAGTAACACCTACCAGGCTGACTGGGAGCGGGACTGACTTTGCTGGATGCTGTATAGAACAGTATGAGTCAGGCCTGTGCCTGCCTCAAAGAACAGGGGCAAGATAAAGGTTAGGAAATGGGGAAAAACTGCTGTCCATCTCAGTGTGCTGGGACAGATCCTGATCCCTCCAGGGAAGGAAGGTGTCCTGTCATCTACCATGAAAGGCAGATGAGCTTCCCTCTGGGAAAGCAATGACGCTGCTTGGGGCTAATCTCACCCCTCCCTGGCAGTGCTCATGGAGGCAGAGGAATGTTGCTTGTCTCCAAAAAGCTTTGAACCCTTGAGAGAAATGCAGCTCTTCTCTTCATACACCAGTCTATCCTGATCTACTTTCAGTTCCTTCCCGCAGAGCAGCCCTGTGCAGTGTGCAAGACAGGGACGGAGAATTCCCCTCCCCTGCTTTAGCCCTTTGGAAATGGCTAATTTACTACAACATAGGGAGAGAGAGAAAGAAACATGGTAAGAGAAAGAAACATGGCCCAACCTGGGCCTCAGAGTCATCTTAGGTTCAGGAGGCAAGGAAAGCACAAACTGCTCAGAGACCCCCCAGTCTGGATTTTAGCAAAATCTCAACATATCAAATTGAAATGGGCCTCTTTTTTGCCCCTGGCTGTTCCTATAGTTTAAATGCTTTAACCTTTAGAGGTAGCATTCAGGAACCATGGTACTTAAGTGTTAAAGCTAACTTGGAGTGGATTTTTGCAAAAGGAAAGGAGTTTTTCAGGGGCTTTTACCTCCCAGACTTGTATTTCATTTCAGCATAGGTCGTGTGTGGTGCTGGCTCTGCATGTAACCTACCCAAGGTCCCTCATCTCACTACTTTTCTCAGTCTTTTTCTGAGGAGATCAACACATTAGGAGCAAAGATTTAAATCTTCTTTCAGTGGTGCTGAGTTCCTGCTACTCCTGGTAGTTTTGATGGGAAGGGTGCTCAGCACTTCTGCTGGAGGTGGCAATTGATCTCTATCACTGCTACTCTTTGCCCTGGTCTTTAAAGATTATTTGAGACATCAGACATGAAATGAAGAAAAGGCTTGTCATATCAAAACACATCAGAGTTGTCATTTATTTATATACAAATATCTCTAACCACAGCCCCTGTTCATTCTCAGAGCAGGCTTTGCACAGCCTTCCTTCCTCTTAAACCTTTTCTCTTGCTCTGCCACTGAGTAAGCCTTACCCCCATGTCAGAAACATCACTTTCTACTCATTTACTTCTTCATCCAATCTCCTAATTCCCAGTTTTGATCTCTCTGTCCTTTTCTTGTTTCATCATCACTGTGATTTTTTGCTTCCTTTGTTTGCTCCTATACATACAGATCTGGGAAAAGGCTCTCTTTTGACATGATCCTTCGTCTGCCTTCTCTTTCCTGTTCTTTTCTAAACCTTGCTATTCTTCCATGCTGAGTCTATTTTCCATTCCTCCCCTGTGGCTTCAAGTGCCTCCTTTCCACAAGCACACTCAGGGTACCAGGGGCATTCTCACAGCCAAGCCAAAAGGGGACTTTTCTCTTCTGACACCTGAAGATCACATCCTCCTTGGACACAGCTCAGTGTTCCTTCTTTCTAGGTCTCCTCAACTACTAATATCCCCTTTCCCAGTCTGAAGTTCAGCCTTCAGTATTTTCTCTTCTGTCTTGCCCAAACTCCATGGAGTTCTATCCATCTGCTATGCTCTATTATGCAATTTTTCTCTGCATATTTTACCTACCGACAACCATCTCTAGAGGTGACCCCCCGCTCATCTGGCAGTGGGAAAGGAGCTTGTTTTCCAGGACAATTCACTAATTAGAGTCTGTTTCCTGAGATCATCCACAATAGCATTGAGATACCTCTACATTAACAACAAGAAACAATCAATTCTTTTCATGCTTTGATTGTTGTTAAAATAGTTAGGTTTGAGGTTTCCAAGTAATTACCTGCATTCCTTATACAACAAGGAGATAGCAAAAATTCAGCATCAATCTCCCTAGGATAGAGTAGCTGCTGGACAATAGGCAGCTGCTTCTCAGCCTGCCTTGCCTTTGAGAGCAGGGCAGAAACGAGAACATCTCTGTATGCCATTACAAAAGCAGACTTCCCACACAGCACAGTAGCCAAAAGCTTTTCCATGTTTCCATGACTGTATATGACAAAGTATGTCACTGAGAATGTATACTATGCAACCAATCGCACCCAACAGACACCCAACTTCAGAAAAGCCTCCTAGAGCAAATGCTTTTCAGCTTTGTAGTTAATTCTTCCCTAAAAATGGAAAGCAACATGTGACACCTCCACTTAACCAGGTATAAGAAGTTGCATCTTCTGCCACTAACACTTCAGCAAAGCCCTCCTACTCTTGTCATCCTCCCATGATTTTACTGATTTATTCTCTAGGCAGAGGAAGCCAAAGCAGGAGAATAACTTTATCAGAAGCCAAAGCAATAATTATTTGGGGGATTTAATGGTTTGTGGACATTGCTTGCAGTCAGGTCCCAAAATCCCACGTTATTCCATTAGTATGGTGGTGGAGCAGAACCTACAGGTCTCTCTCTTCCTCCAAGTGAGAAACACAGCCATCAGACACACAAGCAAGACAGAGAAGGTAAGATATATGCAATTTTTTTTTTCTGAAATAAAAACAATGATGAACAAATTATCCTTATAACAGACATTGCCTTAGCCCTGAGCTGAGCTGCAGGTTAACTATCACTCAGTGCTCTCCAGGTGCCTAAAACCAGATTTTAAGCAGCTGGACTCTCAGCAGAGGCTGTATAAACTCATCACAGCTGAATGACTCCAGCACTTGAGACAAGAGCAAGCCCTAAGCCTTGGGGTCCCAAGAAGATGCAGTAGTTGGCCAGAAAGCACAGCAGCCTTAAAAATGCATTCACTGCCTGTAGATCTACATTAGATCACTATTAACAAGCTTAAATTGGTTTTCAAATCAAAGGTGGCTGATTGCCTTTCTCCTTGGTTTTCCTTTCCCCCTTTTTTTTTTCTTCAAGTAGCTTCTTACCAAATAATCTTCATCTTTCCTAAACTGTTGTTTCCTCTCTTTCTGACTTTTTGGTTAAATCTGGGCTGAGGTTTGATTGGTGTAGGACAGAGTTATGTAAGGAAATTTTTTGCAAAGGACAAGAAAACAAAAATCAGAGGTATTTGGTCTGAAAAGAGGCTTTGTCCAAGGCATAATTCTTGTGTGTTTAAGGACAGAGTAATAGATTTGGAAGGATAAGTCATATATCTTAGGATTTTCTTCCCTGCCCCCTTTGATTGATTAATTCCAGTCTCTTCAGATCTTTGCCTGTTCCCACAAACCTGGAATCTCAGGATTGTTTGATTAAGTCATGGTTACCATGACAATAAAAGTGCCCCTGGCCAGTTTGACCTTTGACTGGATTCAATTCACTGAGAGAAATGGACAGAGACTATAGAAAAAGCTTCAGCTTCATGTCCACTACTGCATAAAACGGGCTCTCCTGCACTTTCAGAGTGAGCTGGTCACTCTTTTAAAAACATAAATTGGGCTGGAATGCTCTGGAAAGCATTTCTAAGATTTTAGTAACCAATTTCTTGGTGAACATCACTTCAGATATAAAAAAAATTCATGTGATTTGGAGACTTATTTTAAACTGTGGCATTTAGTGCTGGAAAAACAAAAACTGAAATCAGGCTTCACGTGTCTGACCTATACACACACGATTTAAAACCATCACACACGTATCACTGAGTATTTTATAGGCATTATCAAATAGCTGGCTCTTTGCAGATATGTATAAAAGCAGATTTCAGACTTTAGGCTCATTCCTGCTCGTGCCCCACCCCCAGGCTGCAGGCATTGTGTTGCTGTTGCTCATATAGATAATTATTCCTTTTCAAACGCTTTCCTTGTAAATCCATTTCAACAAAAATAAGTGGTGTGGGGAGTGAAGGGGCGGGGAAAGAGAGAGAGAGAAAGAGATTTCAAAATCAAACCTGTTCCACAATTTGCACATGGGCCTGACAGCAGGAGAGGCCGTCACAAGGCAGTGGGTGCAGGCAGGACTGCCAGCTCCTGGCGGGAGAGCGCGCTGCGCCCGCACGTCTCTGCCCAAGCTCCTCCGGCCCCTTTGTGCTGGGCAGACCCCTTTGTTTTATTGCTCCTTCTTTGCAAATGAAGGAAATGTTTTCTTCAGTCTAGCTCAGAATGAGAACTGGAGACAACTGAAAAAAAAAAAGAGGACTTGCATCTGGAGCCATTGGCTCCCCAAAACACAGTGACTGGGCACGGCGGCTGACGGACCCCATGGCACGAGCTGGGTGGGAATAGCGGGATTTACTGGGCACGCCACAGAGAGCAATGAGCATCCCTTCCTCAGTGTATCCAGCCAAGGTGAAGGTTAGGCAATGACATGGCATGGAGCCAAATAAAGGGAAGGAAAAATAAACCCAGGCAATGTAAAAACAGAGCGAAACAAAGTGTCTGGGCTGAGGTGCAAGCTGCGTTGACCTTAGTTGGGTAACAGACAAAGTTAGTTTAAAAGACAGGTTAGAGTGGGCAAACTGCAACTTAAGACATTTATTGTCCCAGTTTAAGTCAATTTTTTTGTCTGCTTGATTCATTGTTTCTGTGCTATCAGGAAGTTCTTCCTTCTCACCTAGTTACCTTGAATTCTGGTCATGGGATATAACTGAAGGGGATTATTTGAGTCTTCCCACATAGGCCCTCGGACACTGAATCCTTCAGCTTTCCACGATGGCCATCAGGGCCGTATTCTGTCAAGTGGCATGATTTCAATAAGTTCAATGGAGAGCTGCCGTTGTTATGGGATTTTTGTTCCCAGAGCAAGAATTGGAAGAGATATCTGTTTGAGAGAGGATAAGGAAGTGAGAATTTTGTTTGGCCTTCTTTTTTCCCCTCTTTTTTGATGAATGACAATGGGGAAAATGTGAAGAAATATGTACAGGAAAATTACCAAACTGAAGAGAATCTCTCCCTCCTGGAAAATCATTCTTGCCTCAAAGAGCAGGCAAAGAAAATTTCCAGGAAAATAAACTCCTAGAGATCTTCTGACTTTGGAAAAACACATCTGAATCCTCTACTTCCACACTTTATAAGTGAAACACTTGATTTGAACGATGGTGATTTTACCTCTGAAGAAGTGGCAGGCATTCTCCTCACTGGTTCATTCACCATCTCTCACTCCAAGATGGGGGAACATTATTAATGCAGAATTTGCCTGTTCCATCTTGGTCTTTCCCTCCCCTCATTCTTTTGATGCTGAGTGCTTCCAGTTGTGCCAGTTCGTAAACTCTTGACAGTATTTTGTATTTTCCTTCAGTCTGTCTCTGCCTCTCTGTAAGATTTCACCAGCCTATTAGTGTTAGAATGTGAGTGTTTATTAAATCCAGATATCTATTTATCTATTGGTCCATCTTTATGCAATTCATATACATGCATGTCTGCTGAAGCACGGTCCTGGGTATAATGTTCCATTAGAGTGAAATGTTTATGTAAAGGAAACTGAGGAGTTTAGCTATTATAAACCTGGACACTGTCAGTTTACTTACAAGAATGTCTTATACAGGCCATGGACAACCTTAAATTGAGACCCTATCACATCTCTCCTTTTGTATCTGTCCCTTTTTCTCTTAAGTTGTGATGCATCACAGATATATTGTGGGTTGGTTCAGATGCACCAAGAGTCTTTATATCAGTGAATAGTATGATTACTAGTAAGACATTGTGTCTGCACAGGCTGAATATCAGACTATTTACTTTTGCCTGAGAGGATATCTATTCCAATAACCTCAGGAAATTACCATACAGACTGTTACATCTGTCTCTCCTTCAGAAATAAATCTGCCTACAGATACTATTTTTTTTTTCTTTTAAGTAAAAAAAACTGCAGGACAAATGCAGGGTCCTCATCTGTGCAAGGTAAGCAGGGATCTGTGGGTGGTTAGAGAAGAAGCAAGAGCCCACTGAATGAACGAAAGATGCCTACCACAAGGAAAGTAATTTGGAAGTACCTGCCTCTTTGTACAGGCCAGATGCTCTGCTCTGGGAAAACACACTTTATTTTTAGATCCAGTAAATAACAGGATGCTAGGTGATCACCAAAGACAGGGACTGCTGTTTAAAACCCTGCTAGCTGTCTCCAGAGTAACCCTTAGCCTAATCACAAACAAGCGGTGTGACTGTGAGCGTGTGTTCCTGGCCGTGGCCAGTGATGACATGAGCAGAACAGAGCAAAAAGCAGCCCCTTTCCCCTCCAGTCGCTGTAGCCAGAGGCTGCTGGTCGCACGGTGGCTCTCGCTGCCGGCAGCACCCGCCCGGCTCCCTGCCGCCTCAGCCCCTGAAAGGCAGCAGAGCTCTAATGACCTCCCATGCACTTACATCTAACAGATACGTTTTAGAGAACAGAACCAGACCTCACACATCTACAAGCACTTTAAAAGGCTTCTCACCGCATCTCCTGCTCTCTGTTCTCTACACTCAAGTGGGCACAGATCCCACCTCCTTTCTCACTTCACTCTTCCTCACTGCAAAAAAAAACTTTAGCTTTCTTTTGACTTCTAAGAAACAACTCCCAGTCCTGTCTGCTCAGGGAACTATTTCCATATCTGTCATTCACTGCTGTTAAAGGGCTGGGTGCAGCTTTATTATCACTTCTCTCCCTCTGTGCTTTCTGCTTTTCATGGCTCCATGCAGGGAAGGATTTTGTTTGCTGAGTCACTGGAAGAATTTTTCCATCACCACATCCTAAAGACCATCCTTCTTTCCCTCTGATGCTCATCCACTCATGAGAAAGACAGACAACTTGGTTCACCTCTTCTCCCTTTCTTTATTACTCTGTTACTCCCACCCATCAGATTTATGGACTATCTTTTATTGACTGGTGTGGACTGAGTCATGTGAGGATAAATTTACAGGGGTGCTTTAGCCTGCACATGTCACAAACGTGCAATATCAGAGGCTGGAGACAAACTCATGCACTGCTGACACATCACTCAGGCTTGTTCACGATTGCATTGGTTAGTGTGGTTAATCAAAATTGTGCAAGAGCATAACAGGTTTTCCTCCACGTTAAAATAATCAAATAAAAAGACTGTGTTAACAAGTCACAATATCACACCTTAGCTGGCACACCCTTATAGCCTCTCCATGACAGAGAACTGAGAAGATGTGATACAGCTCTAAACATGTAAAATGAAAGCATAGCCTAAAGGTTGACTCAGTCCTTAGGTGTCAATGATGTAGCAGAAACTATTAGATTTTTAGCATTGGTTCAGAGAAGCCACAACCAGATACAAATCATTGCTTTGATAGAAAGTCAGTCTACAAACTCTTAATTCTTAACAGTTTGACAGGGCAGCCCTCACATTGAGGAGTTTTACCCCAGATCAGGTATCATCTGTCTGTGTAATTTTCCTGGTGCTTGCAAAGCCAGCAAGAGCTGTCGGGTGCTCTGAGTAATTCAGTAGGACCAGGGCCATGGCTGGTTTGGACAAAACATGGGCAGTCAGGAGGTCTGGCAGCACACAATGACACACCTGAGTTATCTTCTTTTACTTGGTCTAATTGGAACTTATTTAAATAAATAGTTGCCATCAATTATTTTGCAATAGTAGACCAAAAAGACAGCTATAGTCCATTTACATTCACCTGGGAGAATGTAACTCAAGTACACCTTTCTCCATGAGCCCCTGTGCTTTGTCACAGCCCTCTCTGTTCCAGCAGCCTCTCTCTCTGTTCAGCACCACTTGAACCCAAATGAGCTCTTGGGAAATGGTTTACCTTCCCCAAAAGAAAAGCCAAGGTACCGGTTGCTTCTTACAGAACTCATCTCTTCCACTCACTATTCCCCTCCACTTTCACAGTCACATTATCTGCCCTTTGCTACTGCTTAGTCATCTCTTCCCTAATGCCTCTTTGCTGACTAGAGGAAAACAGAAGCAGGGAGGGGGATGATTCATACAAACTAAAATGGGGTTTGAGCTTCCTTTAGTTCGGCACTTTTTCTGAAACAGAGCTGGGGAAACTGTCAGCCTAAAGCAGAGCCTCCTCAGCCAGTGTGTTCCCTCACTGCCATCCCAACATTACTCTCAGTTTTTTGGATATAAGGAGATTCATAGTTAAGAAACACCTGAGATTATGGTTTCTCTGTCATTCTGAGACAAAAGAAAGCCTCTGGTTTGGCTGGATGCAAGGTGACAAATTTAATTCTCTTAACTGCTTCTTCACAAAATCTGTGCTGCCTGCTAATCTCCTGCATCCCTGCCGAAGAGTCACGACTGAAGACTCAAGTTGTCAAAACATCGCTTGTCTTTTCCACCAACGCTGGTGGAAGCATGGCAGAGCTGAACTAGCTTTTAGAAGGTCCCTGTTTCCAATTTAGCACAGTTCCCAGGAGGTATTACATTTCCTGGTGCAGAGCAGAAAATGCTTTGAGATCCTCAAGCACAAAGCCTTGTTGTTTTATTCGTTTGTACTGCTGAGCAAATTCTCTTTTCAAGGCTTCCAGTGGGGAAATTTCCTTAAGTTTCTCCATAGCAAAGTCCAGATTAAAGCTACCTTTACCCTTTTAACGTCTAGAAAGCATGATTCCTTCAAAGACTGGCTTTATTTCCTGTATTCCTGGAAGATTAATTGCAAGAAATACGCTGTTCCTAGTCACAAAAGCATTTGAGCTCATCCTCTGTTCTGTTGTGTTGCTGGCAAAGCCCTTGGAAGAGCTTTCCAACCTGAAAATTCCAAGGAATCTATTAGAAAACCCATGGCAGCTTCCAGATAAGAGGCTGCCAGCTTTGCTGCAGGAGTAGAGCAGGAACAGGCTCACACTCGCAGCATGCTCGTTCCTGGCACTCCCGCAGTCTCCTCCATCCAAGTGTTCCGTGCCGCTCGTCCCACCGGCTGCCTCCTCCTGCCATCCCCATGCCCAACATGCACAAGCACCTTCCAGGATCACCTGGAGCAAATGTCCATTATAGCACATCAGAGAGTCTTTATAAAGCACAGTTTGTGATGTCATGTTCACTTTTCCCAGGAGAGAAACCACAGCAGGGAGCTGCCCAGAGAAGCAGCGTCAGGTCTCAGTGCCAGCGGACGAGGGCAGGCTGGCTGCCTCCTGAGACACTTTCTGATGCTTAACACAACTCTGTCCCTAAACACTGTGCTGCTGTTAACTGACCAGATCCCAGTTCTTTTCTCGAATTTTCCCCAGATTACAACCAGGGCAAGTTTGCTGCTGCTTCAAAACAATGTTTCTCTGATTACGACCCAGGCTGACAATTATAGTGATTTAAAACCAAACTAATTGTGAAGTACTTTGATCATGCTTAGCACAACTTGTGGTTTGTAGGCTTCAAATAATTTAAAGGAACCCTTGAGTTCACAATTTCCTTGAATATAAATTTTATTTTGATACATAAGGTATGATTTTAATATTAAAATTAACCTTGTGTTTGGTTTCCCCCCTCATTCCATTTCTTCTTTGAATATTAGTGCTGGTATAATTTTCTCTCCCTAAGCTTAATATTTACCACACAATTTGTTTTAGCTTACACCTAACTTTCCTTATTCATTTGGTTTTATTAAGAAGGCTTTTCTGAAGGTTTTGTTGTTTGTTTCTCTGTGTCTCAGTCGTGATAGTTTTAATTTGCTCTGGGGTTTTTTTTTCGTTGCTCTAAGAACATGGGTTGGCAAGAGAAGGCATCCAAGCAGCAGCTCAACTGACTCCAGACCTGGGTTGGTGTCAGGATCTCTGCCGGTACTACAGAATCCTAACAGCAATTTGCACTGCTTTAATTCAGCCCATGCAGTTTTTGTTAACATAGTATGGGCAATAAATCCTTCCATTTCTCTCTCCTCTCTTTGCATTGCTCTGAGCACACCACATTAACTTCTGCAGCAGTGACAAGATGCATCAGTTGGCTGCAGCCAAAGCTCCCCTAAATGCTTCTTGGCAAGCTTGGGGCAAGAACTACTCCAGACCATATTTGTTTGCAGCATTCCCTGAGCACAATTAACACAGTAGCACAGATACTGACCCTCTTTAGTGCCATTTTACATTTCCCTCCACTATATTCTGCTGTTTCTGCCCATTGCTGGAACAAGCCTCCATCCTGGGCTGCTCTGGACTTTTCCTGCCTCCAGCCTAGGGCATGCTCACTTTCAATATGATTTCAGGTACAAGTGGCTGGTTCAAAGGGAGGTGCACATGTTGGCCCCATCCCCGAACTGGCGCCTCTCTGCCTGGGAAACCTGAGAGTTTCTGTCCTTGCTTATGAACCGTGACATCTGCGCATTCCTCGGGCGCTGACCCCCGGGGGCCAGAGGTCACCCCAAGGTCAAGCAGTTTCCTCTTTCACCACCAATAGAGACCTTGACTAGAGGTAAATTATGTTGCAGTTTAAGGAAATAATTTGAAACACTCTTGTAATTATAATAAATTTTGCTGTTTACATTTTAATCTTCAACCCTTTCACCCTCTGGTTCTCTTGTTTAAGGAAAAAAGTGGGGAATTATATATTTAGCAGAAAAGCTCCTGCCATGGTGGACAGTTGAATAAATAACTGGAGTTCCAATAACACAACAGCTCCAAGGTCTTTGTCTGCCTTCAGCATGAGCATGCACTTCTGTAAGTGCAAGATCTACTTAATCTTCAGATAAGTGTGTCCATGCAGTAAGAATGGAAACATAATATTGTGTTAGGAATGTCACGTGGTTCCCAATTCTCTGTGTTGAGCAACTGTAAAGTTACTTGAAGAAAAATTTTGAGCACCTTACTCAGGCAAAATTCCAGTTGACTCCAATGAAATCTTGCAGTAAAACAGGCTGTGACTCATGGCTGTAGAAAGAACAGCTCTGTTACTGAGCACACATTGTCACTTGATCATTTTCTCTTATTGCTCACAGTGCTGATGGGCTTGGAAAAATCTTCCATTCAAAGGAAAACGCTCAAATAATCACAATAAAGTCCTGTTAGTACCATTACTCCATCTGATGTTTTCAAACAAGACCCTGCACATGTACAACCGTTCCTCATTTACACAATACACACCATCACCTGAAAACTGAATTTGGAGCAACACACAGAAGCAGCAGAGTGATTACAGCAGTAAGGTCTAGGGTGATGTTAAGAGTTGCAAGAAAGAACACTTGAGCAAAGCACAGAAAACAAAACTGTTTGCCACAAACCATGAATTCTCAGGACTAAAGTGTAGGATTTTCCTTGCAAGGGTACCTGAACTTTGTGCCCATCAGCAGTCTCAATGAGACTTAACTAGAGCTCCCATCTGTTGATGTCAGGGGTTTTGCAATCCTACCTTGCTCCAAGGACCCTGTTTGTGTTCTACGAAGCACAAACACAACACACGAAGGCCAAGTAAGCAAACAAAACAAGCGCAATCGAGATCAGTGCACTCCAGTCTTTGTTCTGTCACAGATGAGATGTGTGTCCTAGAGCAGGCAATGTAACTTCTCTCTGCTTTAGCAACGATGCTTGCAAAGCAGATAAAACAATCAGCTTCACAAAACACCTGGAGAGTTACAATTGCAAGCTGCTACTCTCAGCAATATCGTGTCTGCATTCGGTATGATTACAGAGTGCCACGTGTTGAGAGCCTTGGCCAGCAACAGCTTATGAAGAGATAAACATTGCCTTCAAGAGAGAAAAAAGGAAAGAGAAAAAAAATCACATGGACTAAAGGTACTCACTCGCCAGCAAACACAGAGGAACCTGCAGCAAGGAACAGTCAGAACAAGAGTGAAGTACTCTAGACCTGTCAGATTTAAAACTTCACTCTTAGTACAGAGGCACTTCTGGGGAGGGAGTTCCTAAAACAGGAGGCTCAGTGCAACTGGATGAATGCCAAGCAGGGGTGTCTGCTGTAATAAATATCTCACTAACACCAGGTGATCCTAAAGCATGGGCAAGATGAGGCACAACACTACTTACTGGAAAGAGAAACAGGACTATAAGGAATCACTGACCAATTATTTGAATCTTTCCATACCTACTCCTGGGCTGGCTTGTATGAGTGACCTCTGTCCCAGGAAGCTCCTGCCTGCCCGTTGATGCAGCTCTCTGCAGGAGCTGAGCCAAGAGGCAGCTTTAGATCCTTCCTTCACAGAGCACAGCCCTGTTTGGGGTAGCAGTACAGCTCTGGCTGCCCCACTGCTGACTCACCCTTCCCGTAATTCTGTGAGCTGTGCCTCTGATGGATGTACAGGCAGCTACCTTGCTGTCTTCAACTGAAATAATCCTTTTCTAATCTGAAAGGGTAACAGTGGCAGGGCCTAAGAGTGGACTGGACATCTTTCACTGCAGAAGGATGGAAGGAAAGTGTCTCTTCTCTGCCTGAGAGCACAAGAACAGCTCTGAAATGTGGTAAGTCTGTGGCTGGAAAGTGCTGTCCTCCTGTTGGCAGGGTATGATCTAAACCCCTTTATCCTTTCTTTCCCTTCCTGGGGAGCCCTTCCCTGGCCAGCTGGAGTAGGGTACCAATATCTTGGTCTCCTGTTTTGGCACAAAAAGGAATCCTCTTGTAGCAACCACTGAGGACAGTGTCCTGTGTCTTTCAATAGATGCTCTCCCATCAGACACATGCAGCCTCCAGCTGAGCCAACAAAAGCTGTACGCTTGTGTGCAGAAGCTGGGTTTCAATCCTCACACTGATCCCCATTGATGATTACAACAGAAGATGCTGCTGGCTGGATAGGAACTGGGAAGCTCTCCAGACCTCAGTTCTGGACTTTAGTGGAAAGTCTATTTTTTTAGCACTTTGAGGCACTTGTACTGCACCAACACAGCATGATGGTGTAATTCTACCTGGGTTCAAAGTCAGCAGCAAAACTCTCACTGCTTTCAGATAGAAACCATTCCAAGCTCATAATCTTAATTGTGTCCAAATTAGAAACTAATCAGGCTTCCATGTTCAAAGAATTGAAAACAATCATACTCCATGGCTTCCTAAAACACAACAAAAGAATCACTTCAAATACAGTGCATAAACCAAGATTGTACAGAAAAGCATTGAGCTAGCAAAATAGCTAGTAAAATAGAGACTGTTTCACCATGGATGTTACTGCTCAATTTGTTTAGTCAGTTCCCAGATCTGACCTTACTGAGAGTCCATATAGAGCATGGGAAATGAAACTTGGCTTCTTCAGTCCTCGCTTTTCGTGCACAGTGCCTATCTGCTGCTGAGAGATTTCTGAAAAGCAATCTCCATCTCTCAGTGCAGAGGACCTCACAATAGCTGGAGTTTGACTACAGGGACTCAGAGAGGCTTCCTCGTCCCTAATTTCTATGAGTACATTAAGATAGATAGTATCTTGTCTCAGGACAAACCTAGGCAGACAGGTTTTTTTATGTGCTGTGGCAATGTCTATGCTCCTCTGAAGACAGGATATCACAGAAATCACGTGGGAGTTTCCATAGATCCTCCCAAGAAGTAGCAAATATCTTTCATTCCTATCATTAGTACTCAGAGGCTCAGAAGCAGTGCTGATCCAGAGTCCCACTGCACAGATGTACATCAGGGGAGACAGTGTGGGACTCTATATGGCAATAAAGACAACGTAAAGCAAGGCAAGGCAAGTGAAAACCTGTCATTAAACAGCCTGGACCACACAGTTGTCCAGCCCTTGACTGAATCTAGCATCCCTATTACATTCTGAGAGGAGCCAGTATCTCAGTCAAATTCTAGACACAGGTTTCTGTGGGAATTCAGCTACAGGACTCTTGTCCTGCATCACCAGCAAATGTGAGACAAAAGGATATAACTGAAATCCAAGAAGCCTGGACATATCAGATTATGAAAGCATTAAGGTACTGTGATGATTAGCAATCTCAGTGTCATGTGCTAAGGACATGCCTTTAAGCAGATGCTCTCATTTGTTTTCCTGCGACCAGTTTATAAGGTTCATGCTCAAAACTTCATCTCAGAAGCACAGAATCACAGAGATTGGAAGGGTCCCCTAGAGATCATCCAGTCCAACCCCCCTGTTTAAGCAGATTCACCCAGACCAGGTCACAAAGGAACGTGTCCAGGCGGGTTTTGAAATCCTCCAGAAAAGGAGCCTCCACCCCTCACTGTTCCAGTGCTCTGTCATTCTTACAGTAAAGCAGCTTTTCCTTAGGGAAAAGTGGAACTTTTTGTGTTCCAACTTTTGTCCATTACTCCTTGTCCTATCACTGGACACTACAGAAAAGTATAACACCATTTGCTTGACATGCACCTTTTAAATACTTGTAAGTATTAATGAGATCCCTCCTCAGTCTCCTCTTCTACAGGCTGAACAGCCTCAGGTTCCACAGCCCTTCCTGTAAGAAATGCTCCAGTCCCCTGGAACATCTCTCTTTCCCATTTTCTCTTGTGAGTAGAGAGATATATGCACTACCATCCCTCCTCTTCCCCCACCATTAATCAGATGGCATAGATATGAGAGATCAAGATGGTTGCTTTGTCCAGCAATATGTAAGAACAGTACAGATCAGGGCAAAACTTGTCTGTGATTTTATCCTCTGAGAAGCAAGTGTCTAGTGACAAACTCGTAGGAATCCAGTACAACTCAGATCATTTTCTCTTCTTTCATCCAAACATGAATGATAATGTACGACCAAGTAGTAGTCATCTCATAAGAGGAATGTTCTGCTATGGGCAGATGGTAGGAGAGGTAGGAGGAAAAATGGGTAAAGAATCTCTGCAGAATCTCCCTACCCAGCTGAGCCAGGTCCAAGGTATCAAGGATGGCTGCCCAGCACAGGAAAAGGCAAATCAAGGTTCTCTCCAAGGAGTGCCTAAGTTCTTGTCCTTTCTTAGGAGAACAGTTTTAGAAACCTGCTCCTTCCTCTGTGGAGACACTTTCTCCATGTAATTATGTTAAAGTTTTTAGTCTGATCTGGAAGGAGAGCTTCCATCCCTCCTTCCTGAGCATTTGTTCTCTTACCCAGCCTAGTTTTGATTCTTTTCTTACAGTTGGTTACTGCATCTCTGACTTTCATTCTAATTTAGTGATTAGAAGTCTAACAGATGGTTTTGCACTACAGGGTTAAAGACTTAATCCAATTTATTCCAACTGCTTTCTCATTCTTGAATTAGCAAAGTTAACTATTAAAATATTTTGGTAGATAATCAAGCAAACCAAAAACTCAGCTGGTGCTTAGGTAATCCCTTGGACCATGGGAGAGCGCTGTGGGGAAGGTAATGGAGAATTTGGCTGATTCATCTTTCTAACCTCCACATTTCTGTGTCTGGTACTCAGATGAGAAGCAAAACATGCTGCCTGCTATCAATGTGCTGTCCTGGTTGCCTGTAAAGTGAAAATTGGTTGTGTTGGAATAAACTCATTGCCTGAGCTTACAGCTATCTCAGAAGTAGGAATGGTCAATCCCAGCTATCAGCCGAAGGAAAACAAAAGTGCAGAGTATGTACCCTGGCATAGAGAAGCAGAGCCCACATACCTCATATTCTCTTTTGTCTGATTCCAAATGGACACTTAACTGCTTAGCTGAAGCTGCCTGCAACAATAAAAGGACTCCAGCCCCTGTGGTGCTTGTACAGTATAATCTTTGCCCACTCTCTCCTTTATTGAAACAACTATTCTTCTCTTGAATTGGTGCAAACTATTTGGGCTCTGACATTTCTCTCACTCTTCCTGCAAGACACACAATTCAGGAACCCACTTCTGTTTCTGTTCAGGCAGCAAAGATTACTCGTGTCCCTGTTGCCTGACTAAACCCTTTTTAGCTCCTGTATCCCCATGAAACGCAGAACTTTTGTTCTGTTGTGGATGACAGTGCTGTCAGGAACCAATGTGGCCTGATGCACTTGACACCTGAAGAAGGAGGGAACTTCAAATTTTCATAGAAACTGAAGAAACCACAGCAGACAAAGGAAAGATTTCCATCACATCTCATATACAAGAGTTGCCTTATAAGGATCATGTAAAGCACTTGGCACTAGAAGCCCCTACCTCATCTGCTGCTGGAAGGCACAGTGGCAATGCAGGGAATGGTGGAAACCTCAACAGGACAGGTATTTATGCAAGCAGCCTGTTTGGCCAGTGAAATAATTTGGAACAACAACATAGCTTTTTTTTTAGTCTGAAGAAATCAATACATCCACCCCAGCCACTATTTATTTTATGTGTACTGTATCTAATGAAAGGAACAATCTTTCTTACCATCTGCCTTACTGAAAGCCACATCTTGTGCGTTGAACAGTTTCAGAGAGCTAATGGCAAAGTGCACATTACTAGCTCAGCAGTGAAAGCATTTGTAAACATCATCATCATCAAAGAGGCCTAGAGCTGCAAAAGCTGTTTTTTTGCCTTGTGAGTTTATGTCTGTACATGACTAATTGGTAAAGTTTTATCTGCAGAAGGTGGTCGGTGGTGGAAGATATTTACAAGAAAGAAAAGCAGGAAATAATTCATCTTGAGAAGCTGAATCTAATCTGAGATGTTCATGAATTAAATTGGGCTCTAAAAATTGGGCTATTTTCTGTTTTTAAAAAAGCTGCAAAAAGACAAATCTACTTTTCATGAAATGAGAAATGGAAATGCACAGCCAGAGGGTGTGAAAAAGGGGAAAACAGGTGAGAGGGAGACTGTGTGTCTCTGGCTGTCAGGCCCTGCAGGAAACACCACCGTGGAATGTTCTGGGATGAAGGAGCTAAGCACTTGCACCCACTTGCTTCACTTGCCATTAATTTATTAAAAGCAAACAAGATACTGGATCCGGAGTGAAACAATAGCTCAGCTGTGGAAAACAACCACTTGCGTTTTATTGCTTTACTTAAAATAATCCTGCAAAAGTTCTTCTTTGAAACAAAACCAAAAAAAAAAAAAAAAAAGGGAGAAAAACCCTGATGTGGTAGGCTGGGGAGCAGTGTTTTCCTTTAGGCCATGAAGTTGTTAAAATAATTTCAAATGAGCTGGGTGTTTAGTCTTCACTGCAGGAAACATTGCTCTACCTGTCTGAAATAGCTCTTATCAAGAAAATAATGCTCACTACTTCTGCTGAAAAAAAATCAAGGGGTGACTCTTTAAAACAGTTATATGACCTTTAAAAAGTACACAAAATAAAGGAACAACAAGGATGTTGAAATCCCCATTAGTTAAATGGCCTCCTAGGCTTTCATTGGGTTATGGATGTATTTAACTAATAGAAAACATCGTCCTGTTTGATTCCTGTCTTACAACAAAATAGGGATAATTTAGTATCAGGAGTGATTAATGTCATTTACTTACCCATTTTGTTATAGCTGTTCCTGAATTTAAAATACTACTCACAAATTAAATATTTTACTACCATTTTGCTCCTAATTGATTGCAGATCACAGATTTCCTTTAAACAGAAGAGCTGTTTCGGTGGGGAGGGGGGTGCAATGCTTTTGTTTTTTTTAACTATCACTTTTGACATGTTGAGAATTTGTTTCGTTTTAATCTCAGTTAAAGGAGATGAGAGTGGAAGGTTACCTTGGAATGATCTGTTGTTTCAAACAGTGGTTTAAGTGCACAACACCCTTTAGTGTATTAATTTGCACCCTTTGCCATATCCACATTGAATTAATGTAGCTTAAAGAGATGTTATCCTGATTGTTATTTAGATCAGGATAGTTTAATACACCCTTACTTAAAAATAAATATCCTATCACATAATGAGCCAAAACTTTTTAGGTATTTCTTTTGATGAAATCTTTGAATGAAATGTTTCATTTCAAGGAGAAAGAGTGAAGCAGAGAGTGCATATCCTCCACACCAGCAGCAAAGAAAAGCTGGCTGCTTTTTTTCCAGCAGGCTACTGGTGATTTCTGAAGTTTTACTGAAAGGGAGACAGGTTTGCCAAAAGCCAAGTAAGAGCAGTAGGCAAACTTTATACTGTCTTTGAGTCTTTCTTGATCAAAGCTTACACGCATACTTGGAAGAAACCTTAATAGTTTGTTTTAAACTCATCAAGGTGTTCTCACTACGTGGGGTTTGGAGTTTTTAACTGAAATTACAGTTAATCTACACCTTTCTTCTCTTAAATTTTTACATGGGAAAGAGAAAAACCGTGTGAGCTGAAATACAATGATTCCTGAAGTTTCCATTGACAGGTCTTAACAGAGAAATTTTTCTCTTAAATTCTTGATTTTTTTTTTAACGGTTTTTGGTAATGTTCACAGCAACAAAGTATCTTCCTTCTAAGCTTAGGTTAAAAAAAAAAAAAATACCAAGGTGCTATCTCTGGTTTCTGACACAAAGTACAAGTCTTCCTCTTCACTGCTAATATTCAATCAAATATTTGGAAGCATTAGTGAACTGACTCTGCCCTGCAGTCACTTGCCGTTTTCTCTAGTTCTCTGCTAATATTGTTAACACAAAAACCAACCCTTCCTTCATGTTAGTGTTGATTCCTCACAGTTTTTGCCTGCCCAGTGGAATCACCCAGTCACAAAATCCTTCAAACACCCTCTGAACAGTGGAGTAACGGTTCCTTCATACAGAAGCTTTGCCATGTGACGTTTGCCCACCTGAAAACGTGTGTGATGTGCTGCAGCAACCACGCAAAGGTTACATTTGCCCCTTCCTTTCCAAATTTAAACATTTGCTGCCTGATCATCCAAATATTGATTTAAACAGTCTTTGATGTCACTTACGGAAACACATTTCAGTGTTTTAAACGTGGACTCAGTCCACCACAAAAAAAAAAATACTCAGAGGACTGAGACAAACAGGGTCCCTTTGCACTCTGTTAGCTAATGTCATATTCCCTGCAGCCTTTACTGAAAATCATTTAGTCACAAAGATAACATTGTGAATAAGGAATATTTTAAAATGTTTTGAAAAGACACTGATATCTCTTTGATTGTATCAGATGACTTCTGCAATCTAAATTCCCTCTTCACTGATAGAAAAAAAAAAATCTCCTATTCTGTAAGACAGAGTTTAGAGTGAAGCCTCTCTGAATTTGTCCTGGATTTGGTCACAGGCTCCCGACAGGTCTGAGCTCTCACTGAAAAATTAGTTCTTCTTGTGGGTTGTTATTTTCCAGGTACAGAATTCAATTAACGTGAAGAAGCTCTCATTCTCACATAAATGTTCCCAGCTACAGATTGGTATATTTAACCAGGACTTCCCAACTTCTAGGTGTATAAACACCAAAATGTCATTGCTATTTTTCCCCCATTGACATGGAAGGCATACATAAACATGTTCAAGAGCTAGCAGTGGTGACTGAAATATTTCTAAAGTGTCTTTTACACCTTAAGCACCCGCCACTTTCCTGTGGTTAAATGCACAATGTGTGTGAGATATTAACCAAAGAAATCCTGTAATTTTGCAATTCTTTGCAGATTTCTTTTTCAGGGCTTGCTAATTTATTTATTTTCGTTGTCTTGTGCCAACAAAGTCTTGCTTCATTGTGTCAGTATCTTTCAGTAGAAGTGATGAGGAATGTTAGATTATAATTAAAGGTAGATGCTCCTCTTGCTTAACCAGAGGTGCCTGGAAACTGGGTGGGAGCTAACAAATGATATTTTAAATATAATTCAACAAGTAATCCTTGAGAGACTTGAATTACTGGCATAGAGACTGAGAGAAAATAATTTAACAAAACACCAAGATTAATTGTTTTGTATTAGTGAAAAGGCAAATCACACAAGTTTTAAGGTAAGGGGAAATTCATCTTGAAACAAAGTTTTTAATAAAGAATGTTTAAAATTAAGCATTGTTGGTGCTAGTGAGCAATACAAAGATTACATTTAACTTTAGAAACATTTGCTAAGACTGCAAGCTTAAAACAAAGTTATATTGGTTAACAGCTAAAAGCAATGGAAATGAGTTTTTCAATTCATTTCTAGCATGCAATCAGTAGCTATGCCAAGCAAAACTGGGAACACTTATTTTTGTATTTTTTCTGTTTCATTTTGAAAAGGCAGTTTATGAGACAGTCAAATTAAGAGCATGGCCACAGGTTCACCCCTTAAAACCCCCAATTTTAAGCTGAAACTCCAGAAGCCTTTTAAACTAAGTTTGAGAATCAAACCATAATTTGATAATTCCACAAGTATCGATCAACTCCTTTCAAATAAACCAACTGCATCTGCACAAGTGTTTATTGGTGGGACTTCAGAGTTAAAAAAAAAGGCAAGGCTGTTTTCAACATTTAGCAGAGAAACAAACAGCTCTGCTGACACAGCCCAGAGACCACACTCACACCTCAACAAACACACAGCTATCTTCATCTTTAGCACATATTTTGCAGATACCATAAGAAAGATGAAACCTTTTTAATGCTTTATTTTCATATTAAAGTCTTAGCTCAGAAGTGAGATGTGACTCTCAGATAAATCTCCCATCATACCCTGCTGATTCCTCCCGTTTGCTCAGGGCGCACAGAATCATATTAGTTGGCAACTCTGCTGTGGGGGTAAAGAGGTGGGGTTTTTCTTCAGTTACTTTTCTTGACTGTCAAACAGATTAGAGCACTAAAATGTCTGGGAGATAAATATGCTTCAGGTGTCAAACAAATGAAATTCCAAAATTGTTTGTTAAGGTGAATTTGGTGAATGAATGAATTAACTACCCTTTCTTTCCCCTGCTCTCTGAAGTGCAGGTCGTACACTTTATTTTAAGTTGTTTGAGGTTTTTAACTATTTGGAGGGGGAAAAAAAAGAGAAGTAACTCAAAGAAACAGGTTTGGAAAGAAGGAATGATCTGAATCCCAGGTTTAACTTCTGATTAAGTTTTGTGGATTATCTTTACTTAAAAAAAATTAAAATAATAACCTGGATGTTCTTCTTGACACTAAAACATAGTGAGGTCCTGAAATACTTTCAAGTGTGAGCTTTGTCACTGTAGTGCACTTTTAAAAAAAACCCTCTGCTTCACATCTCTCTCAGCACAACTCTTCTCTCCCTGGCTGTCTGAAAGCACATGTTAATTGTTTGGTGTGGCAAAATGACCCTTCATTTTTTGTTCCACAGGGTTTCAAGTACAAATCCATAAAAATTTTGGAGCTGAGCACATCCTGGGTGTTTTAGGAAGGTATTTTATTTTGTAAATATTTTGGGTTAAAATGTACATAAGGGTGAACTTCCTGAAATTAGCTGATCCTGGAAAAAAAAATGAAATAAAGAAAGATTCCTTCTATTTAAAATTTTGTTTGTTACTGAGAAACGCACAGTTCTCTAAAAAGAACTATTTCTATTGCATATTATGGACAAAATAGAAACGTGTTTCATAGTAATATGAATTAATAAAATCTGTTTGGGGCAGTTTAAATAAAAAGCATTAAATAAAATTAGGAAGCATTTGAACCACGACTTAAATAAAATTTTACACTAAACTATCTCTAAAGACATGTTCTTTAATTTTAATAGTGAGGATTAGTTAGAAGAAAAAAATAATTTAAACCACTCTTTGTCATTTTTTTTCCACATGTAGCTCCACTGAAATGATCTCATTCAAAGTAGTGCACTTTTGAACCAGTAAACTCATTCTTAAGTTAGTGTTTACACTGATAAACTAATTTCAAACAAATGTAACTCAGCGCCAGCACACAATTTCAACAAGAAGCTGAATTACAACAACAAATATCAAACAAACTATTTGACTGCTTGAGCCTGTGTGAAATCTGAGAAAGGTGGATTTCTCCAACAATTATTAGAGGAACTTTGGGTTGGTTGTTGTTTAGGAGCTTTTTGCTGTTTGGTGCAGTGATGTTACATTTTACTGATACAACACTTTCAAGCTGGGCTTTCTTTTTAAATGTGAGAGTGAAACGAAGCTTCAAGGCAGCTACAACTTTCCTTTTAAATGACGACTAAGAATTACTTGCTTTCTAAGGAGAGAACATAGCTATTTGCTTTTATATCCATGCCAAACCTCTGCAGTATTTCTCTGAGCTAACCTTTATCCCCTTTCTGGACTTATATTGGTCTCTGCTAGAAAGCAAGTCAGCTGTAATTACTTACAGGTGAGTTATTCCATACTAATGAAATAGCTCTATGAAAACGATGTTATTGAATTGAAATGTAGATGGCAGAAACACATTGATTTATTTTGCATGGATTTTTAAACGCTTAACAATCACTCTCTCTCCCCTCAGTGCTAAAGACATTAAGATCCAGCAAAGACAGAAGTGAACATGAAGTTCACTTGTAAGTTACACTGGTATCATTTTTGCAGGGTTTGGGGGCAGAATGAAGAATAAGCCCTGTTTAATAGTTTCCCGGTTAAATGTCTAAATTTTTTTGTTTCCACAAGCCTGGTGCTGGGCACAGCCAGGCACAACACCCTTGCACTCTTGCCTTCCTTCTGACACTAACAGAAAGATGAATTTGTTTACTTTGTCTTTTTTTTAAAGAAGTGTGGGTAACTCCACCCATACCTCTGCAACTTCCCACTCACCCCATCCTTTTTAACCTTTTAAGCACTACTCCTGACCTTCCATCCTCCTGGCCACTGGAGCAGGCATTTTCAAGCCACATCCATTTTTATCATCCAGAACCAGACCAAAACCTCCAGCTCCCAACTGCAGCCCCCTCTGAGAGTGCCCCCAGCAGCTGTAAAAATAGGGGCTCTTTCCACTCCAACCCAAAACTGCCTTGACCTAGGATTGGCAAAAGGAGCCAACTGCCCCTTGCATTTGTCTGCAGGGAGAATGCTGCTGTTATGGGGCTCTTTTCCTCCCATGTCCCTCTCAGATATATATATATATATA
>WBNH01008754.1:73782-130775 GCA_013401255.1 Urocolius indicus | reverse complement strand
CTGCTCCTGATATCTCCACCTCCGCCTCCATCAACGGCTGAGGGGGGCAAGGAATGGGGAATGTGGTCAGTCTCTCACAGATGGGCTCTGCCACTCCTCTCTGCTCAGATGAGGATGACTCCGTGCATTCTTCCCCTGCTTCAACATGGAGTTCTTTCCCTGGGACACAGTCCTTAACAAACTTCTCTGGTGTGAGTTGTTCCAAGCAGCTGCAACTCCTGCCAATACAGGGTCCTTCACCATGGGACGCAGTCCTCCAGCCATAGTCACTGCCCTGGCTCGGGATCTTTAATGAAGAGAATCACTGCTCCTGATTCTGGGTCTTTAACAAAGTGCAAACAAATCTCACCTTCACCAGTCCTCTCCACAGGATGCAGGGGAGTCGCTGCTCCAGTACACTTCCTCCTTTCTTCCCTCACCGATGTTGGAGTCCATATGGTTGTTTCTCTCTCCCCACTCCTTGTACCATCGCCAGCCGGAAAAGAAGGGACAGAAACAAGAAGAAACATAAAGAATCTTCCTCTTCTGGCTTCTTAAAAAGTGATCTTGGAGACACCTAATTGGCTCAGCCCCAGATTGGGTCTGGCTGAAAGCTGGGGAGAGTTTCAAGCAACTTCTTACAGGAGCCATCTTTACAACTCTTTCCCCATCACCAGAAATGGTTCTATGTCAAACTATGACATACCTTTATGACACAAGTATTTCTGAAGGAACTGAAATTTCTTGAGGAATATTTAGCTAGTAGGTTAAGGAAGTTCTCCTTAGCACAAATGATACTAAAACCTACATATACGATCATTTTTACTGTTGCCACAATAAAGTTAAAAAGAGAAATGAGAAACTAGGGTCACTATTTTGCTTCCTATTTTTGGACTGATTTTCCAGCCCTGCTGTCATTTATTCACATTTGTGATTCTAAGTTTAAAACTCTTCAGGTCATATAGTATCCCTCATGTCTTTTGGGAGGCTGTTCTTCAAACTGTTGGACCAGAAAATAATTTTTTTTCCAGGTTTTATGACGAAGTTTTCCTCTGCTCAGTATTATTCAGTGACGGTGGATTATATTTCCTTTTACAATCTTAAATAATTTATTTTATCCTTGTTATTTACAATCTTTGCCTTGTATGACCTCCTTTTATCCCCACTATTCAGTTCTTTTAATATTTTTTTCAGGAGTCCATCTGTCTCTTAATCATTTGTTGTTGCAATTCTCTGAGTCCTTTCCAATTTACTGGCATCTTTCAGGCTCTAAGAGGCTTGTGACTTTATACAGTGTTCTTAGGATGCTAAACCAGTCTTTGATTTAACACAATCTCTTTGGTACAACGTCCTTGGCTTCCAAACACACATCATCTACCATCGCTTACAGTATACATTCAAATAGTAATGCACTGGCAACTGTGAAAAATAAGGAAAAAATAAAATGACAATCAATGTGTTTTGTCTATGCCCACACTCCCTGGTCAGTGTTAGGGTAAGCACCTCATATGCGCTGAACAAAGAAACAGGTCAGCACCAATCATTTGAGTGACTTCACTTTACATTCTCTTTCTCCATTTGCTCACTACAAGGTCCTTCCCATTATTCCCAAAGCACCATAACATTGGTGTTAGTGTCTCCCTTCTAGCACTAGTTTTGTTGACTGCATATCTTTAATTAGTATTTATAATAAGGCTTCCCTGGTAATTGCTATCAAGTCTGCCAAGCTTGCACTTCCCAACTGTTGCATGCAACATCCTGCAGTTTAACATGTGCTGCTCCTTTGTGGTACCCCAGGTCAGGGTGGGCCATATGCACACGTATGACTACTCTTCTGTTAGCCCAAGCAGCACAGAATGTTAAGGCTTGTAAGGACCTCAAAAGACCATCTAGTTCAACCCCCCCTGCCAGAGCAGATCATGCAGGAACTCATCCAGGTGGGTTTGGAATGTCTTCAGAGAAGGAGACTCCACAACCCATCTGGGAAGCTCATTCTAGTGCTCCCTCACCCTCACAGTGAAGTTTTTCCTTATGTTTCTTTGGAACCTCTTATGTTTCAGCTTGTACTCATTGCTTCTTGTCCTATCCTACAATTCCTCATTTTGTCGACTTGTCAGCACTATGATTCAGGATTAGCTATTAGTGTGCATCCTTTAGCATATCTTATTACAGACATTACACAATTTTCTGTGAATTAGTATAACAAGCTTTGCATTGGCATGCCTTAAAACTGGGCATTATGATAGAAGTAATCTGTTACCTGTACTACTGACTATGCTTTATTATCATCCCTTCTGGAATGATTCAACTCTTTAGCTGGTGCAATACAATTCTTATAACTTTCAGCTCTCACTTGTTCTAACCATCAAAACTGTAGTGACATTTTAGAGAAACAAAACAATAGAAGATAATGCACCAAGAACCATCAATTTGGCAATTTTCAGTCATTGTACTTTATCTCCTGATATGTTTTAAAATTAAGTGTTGAGGGTAAATTGTGATTCAATGGATAGTACTTTAGTTTTCTCATACCACATTCAGAGACTTTCGTCCACAGTCAGTTACTTTAACAAATATCACTGTTGTGAGCCGCTGACAATCTAATTTAGAAAAGCAACGACATTGATTTAGGTTCTCATTCTATGGCTTTCAATTGATCTCAAAACTCCCATGTATTAGATCATTAAATGAAGTAAAATTAATAAACATGATCATTTATTATGCAAAACAGTGTTTTGTGATCTCAGTTGGAGAATGTACATATTAGTATAAAAGAAGTATTGTATTTAAATATAAATGAATTTTTTTTATGATTTCTTCCTTCTGATACACTGTCTCATGTCCAGCATCCTCAATCTCAGTGTATATGCAGAAACATGTATTTCTCCTGCTGCTGGTTCTGGCAGGGACTCTGACAAAGACGGGTTTGCTTTCTTTTCCCATGGGAGAGTGTGCATAGAAAAGGAAAAGATGTTGCATGAGAAGAGTCTTTGTAAATGGGTAGTGTATAGCCTGATGTGTTCCCTGCAAGATATCATATAAATAGTCTTTGGAAAAAGAGCATACTATAAATTCATTTTGCTCTTCTTAGATCAAGAAAGATAGTATCGGCTGATGAGTGTTATAGGCTAATAATTCTCCATGGTCATGGGAGGTTTACTGTCAGTATTAAACTACCAATGTTCAGAAAAGGAAGGACAATCTTCCTTCCTTCCCCTGATTAAAAGAAGCTGTCTTCTCTTAATGCCTCTTGCAACTTAATCAATAAAAGCTTTCTCTCTTAACCTAGTTTCACTAGTGGTTAGTATGTATGGCACATCCTTAGCATTTGCTCTCTGTACTGAAGTAGAGAAATAGTCAGAAAATGAAAAATTACTGAAGACAAGAAAGCTTCTGAGAGGTGAAAGAATCTGCAAGCTTATCCCATTTAGCTGAATCTCCCAAGAGTGAAAAATCTGAATGGATGCATGAGGATTTTCTGATGGCATGCTAGTCTGTCTGGGTTTTGCTTAGGCAGATCCCAAGCACTGACGTGTTTCAGTGCTGGGCAAAACCCAAAAAATATTGTAAAGGGGAGATAGTGCAAGTCTTTGCTTTTGTTTTTTAACCTCACAGCATCTTGAAGTTTGGCCTGAATTTTGAATAAATGTTCAGGTTTTGTATTTTATTAATTCAGACCAGTTAATCTAGTCTTAACAGCACATTCCATATTTCCACATAAAAGGCAAGACTTCTGAGTCATACCCTCTCAACATTTACTCTGTATTTTGGCTGCCAGAGGGCTAGAATAGTTAACAGCTTCTTTTCTTCTCTTTTTTCTTCTCTTATTTGCTTTTTATTTCTTTTATTTGTCCCTCCAGATATAAAAGATTGGTATTTCCCCTTTTTACTTGTTATTCTTGGCCAGATAGTGTACTGTACATAGAATAAATCTGTAGGGTAATAGTCTAGAAAGGTATTTTGTCTCTTGAAAATATGTGAGCAGTTAATCGTAAAAGGCTCAGGAAGGCTATTGTGATACAGTCCTGCATTAGGTGCTGGAAGTACTCAGTGTTGTGAGTACACCATTGGTCCTGTTCTCATTAAGTTTGGAAAATTTTTGCTACCACTCCCAGAAAATAGGCCAAAACAATGTCTAAGTCAAAGGGGCAGGGCTTTTGATGCTAAGAGCAGGACCCTGTGAGCTGTCTACAACACAGCAACTTGTCATTGTCAAGTCACATGTGGGACTATCATCTTCCTCTTCCACTCCAATAATGAGGCAACTAATCGCTGCCTTGAGATGACATGGTGAGGGTGATGTAACTGCTGCTCTTCCAGGAAGGTCATCATCTAAGACCAAATGTAGACTGATGCAGAAGGATACTTAGCAGAATGAAGCTGCTGTGTGAGCAGAAGGCAAAGAGCCAGGAATGGTGTCTTGCATACAAAACAGGTCAGAGCAGAGCAAACAAGTCTTTGCTGCTAACTGGGGATGCCTCTTGTTGTACAAAGGTCCTGAGGGCTGCTCTGATATCCATGCTGTTTTAAGCCTGTGATCTACATTAATTAGAGACCTGACTCTATTAAGGCACCATCCTAGGAGTGTTTTGCAAGGGTAACCAGGAAAAGCCTGTGCATGTATGCCAGAGTTGGATGCTGCCAATGTGGGAGCAGTTGCTTGCATAGCTGGAATGACAAAACCTGCTTTCAGCAAAGCAAACAGCTTGGGCTGGCTGAGTCTCTGCGGGGGCTGGAGTCCTGGGAAGCAGACTTGGGGATACTCTGTGAATGCTGTAACTTAGACACTCAGCATACATTTCCAGTGAAAGAACACAATTTAATATGGGCATTACCTGCTAAAGCTGCACTGGGGAATGTCAGGAAAGACGAGTTTTGGCTATTGTGTTCAGTGACACTTGATAAAGGGCAATGCAGGCTAAGGGTAGGCAGACATTATAATAGCAGTGATGTAGCCATGATTGCTTTTGCTAGTCTGGGAAAGGTATATACTTATTTATGCAGAGATAACTAATGGTTGAGCTTGCATTTCCTTTGACTAAGATTGGACCAAGTTTTGTGCCTACTGATGACTGAAGATTTAGCTATGAAAAGGTAGATGACACAAGTTTGGATCTCAGTAGTAAGTGGAGCTCTCATATGAAGCACAAATATTTCAGAGGGTTGTAATTAGAGCACACAAAAGGAGCAAACCATTTTATTGGTATCATTAATTTGCTAGTTTTAGGAGAAAAAAAAAAGCAAAACGTGCTTTTTAATGTTTTAACTGCCTTCAGATATATTGCTGTAAGTACATAGAAATGATAGAATGAATAGAGACTAGAGCTAAGAGGGAGCTGGAAGCCATCTCAAGAGGTCATCTTAATCCATTCTTTTAGTCCAAAGCAGAATCAGCTATACCTAAAGCATCCCTGACGGGCATTTGTTTTATCTGTTCTTCAAGAACTTCAGTGAAAAGAAAGAACTGCTTTCTACAGGAAACTTCTCCAGTCCTTCACTAACCTTACTGTTAGAATTTTTCCCCTCCTAATGCATTATCTCCTGTTCTATCTACTAGGTGCACAGACAGATTCCTCACAAGATGTTTTTGCATTCCACATTATGTTTTCCAGACATCTTTTCTCTGAGATGAATATTTTCTTTTTTCCTTTATTTTTACTTCTTTTTTTTATTTTTTTTCCCCCTATTGGGTCACATTTTTTTGATCTCTGGTCTTCTGATTCTCATCAATCTTCTGAGACCAAATGTTCAACACTTCTCTTGAAATCCCATGCCTGAAACCAGACTCAGTATCCCAGCTAAGGTCATATGAATAGTGTCTTCAGTGTCATGGAACATATCCTTGTTCATACAAGGATATCCTTGTTTATTTATTTTAGAGTTTGGGAACTTTTAAAATTTTCATAATATTTCACAATTGGTTAAAATTCACTTTGTGACCCATTGTGGTCTTAAGAACATTTCTTGCAGAGTGAATACTTGGCCAGCTGTTCTCTTTCCTGTCTGCAGTGTAATATTCTTGCCTAATTGAACTATGTTGTACTTGAGTTTATTGAATTATGCCTTTTTTAATCAGACTGGTTTTGCTTTTTTTTGCAGAGATCACTGTGTATTCCATTAGTGTTTTCTGGAGTGCTGCAGCGCCTGCCACGCCATCTTTATGTCATCTGCAATTATATTAAGTGCACTCTATCCCATTGCTGGCTCTATGAATGGAAGGAGAGACCAGCAGGATAATAGCAGACTCCCTGACATCACATTCAAGACATCCTCCAGTTTCACAGAGGACTTCTAATAAAAATTTGCTAGGACAGATCTGTAATAACACATGAAAATTGCTTAATATTAAGAGTATGTGGTGAGCCTATAGCTCAAGGAAAATTTGAAATATGACTTATTTCTCAAACTGAATCTGAACCAAGACTATTGTTAAAAAGTCACTGATTAACCTCAGACTAAACTGATTCAGACTGTTGATTTTTCCTGAAGTGGAACCTTAACTATTTGGGGCAGCTTTGTGGATCTCAAACTGGAATGAAACAGAAAGGTTTCATTGCAAATGGATCCAAATTGAAACTTAAGTTAAAGAATCTTGACTTATTTCCTTTCTTACAATAGCATGATATGGATGGCCTTTCTTTAGTTTGCCCATGAAAATACAAAGATATCAACAAAAGCCCTTCCTAGTTCAAAGGAAGCTGAAAAAAAATAGAGGTAAGGAGATGGTAGTATGTGCTACAGCCAAAGACTGAGATAAGCCTCAGTCACACTCTCACCTAAATGCAGAGGTCAGGACTCAGTTCACTTTGTCCTTTGTCCCCATTTCAGCTCCAACTGGTGTTGATTCCTCATTCATAGAAAAGGGGAAGAAGTGAGATCTCATCTTCAGGCATGTTTTGGTGCTTAAGTGAACTCAGAGTCTAAGGTACGTATGTGCCCAAGTTTTGTGTCTGAGTGCACTGCTTCAAGTGTCACCGTGAATTGAAACAGCAAGAGCAAGTACAGCACCCAGCATTTTTAAGTTCTTCCTAAATGCAAGCATAAACATGTCAGGAAGACAATTCTGTTCCCATTGTACTATTTGAAGTCATGGATCAAGTTGGACATCAGGGAAATCAAGAAGAGAGTGAAAATTTCCCCTTTTTTACAAGCAAAATATGTCAAGCTACCTTCTGAGATATAATTTTTACATGCACGGATAAAAAAGCTCCAAGAGATGATCTTCAAGCCACTGGAGAAATTATATCAAGCACATTTCCAGCCAATGTGACTGAAGACAAAACACATCTTAAACTTTCTTTGTAGGTCCTGATAGTCATCCACTTCTTGAATGTGATCAAGAGAAGGCACTGTGTAGAAACCTTTCCCTTCTGCTAGTTCCTATTATTCTGTCAAAGAGTAGAAGGGGACAGATTTAGAGGGTCGCTTGAAGGAGTTAGACATGATTGATTGTCAGGACTATGACTGAAATGGGAGTTTTTTAATGCTTATATTGGAGCTATGCTTTTTTCTCTTCTGTAATTTTTAGTGAGTATTCTACAGTTGCCACAACTGGCCGGTTGTTTATTCATTACCTAAGCTTTTCTCTGATTATTTTTATTTTTATTGTTAATCCTTCATTCTCTTCTCTCCTTCCTTAAGGTCCAGACAGAGCTAACTTCTCTCATAGGAGATTAGCGAACTGGTCCATAAAAACTAGAAGTGAATCTGAATGCCAATCCATCTGTTAAAAAAGACAAAATCTGAAACTGCCAGGTGGTACCAGAGTGTTTAAAAGTTTGGAGATACTTAAATGATGGGATCTCAACTATGTACAAGATGTTTTTGCCAGCATAACACTATCAGTCTTAGTGGATGGGATTCACTGGGTGAATATCTTAGAAAAAAATCACTACAGCTAAGTATTACAGATCTTTAGGATGTACCCAACAACACTTCTGCTTCAAAAATTGTTGCCATAATGAGAACAACACTTGCCAGAACAGAAACTGTTTCATGTCTAAACCTAACAAGCTAAAAGAAGAAAAAACAGCTGTAAGGTCCAAATCCCAGCCAGATTTCCTCTCTGATGAAGAGATGCTGGAGATTCCTAGGAGTTTACAAGGGACTTCACTTGTTTGTTTTACCTGTAAGGTGCTTAGATACTAGAGAGGGTCAAATCTGACCTGAGCTTTTATTCCCCTTGAGGGTACAAAATCTACCATGAATGAGATCTTTACCAGGGCTCAATCAGAGTAGCTTTGTAAGAGTCCAGGGCTGCTGCTTTCTCCCTTACATAGTCTGCATGGTCTCTGCTAGGGAAAAAAAAAATCTTGCACAGTGACTCACTCTGTGTAATATTTCACATCTGCAGCAAAGCATAGAAGGGCAGCTGTGTCTCTGCATAGAGACAAGAGCGCTTCTCTTCATTTACAGGCACAGGTATAGCATGCAGAATGAACAGATTTCAACTCTTTTCAGTACCATTAGCTGCATACCCCCCAGTAAGTAATGCTAATTTATACAGGGCTGCCTAATGAAATCAATGTCCATGCAATGATCTTATGCTTTACAAGTGCTGCTAAAGGCTATTTGACCATACTTTTCAAAGGTCAGTGTGCGAAATCATAGCTGAAAGAAAAAGACATCGGAGTAATTTGCTCTGTGCAATAAGGATGATAGTGACCTTCCTTTTAAAAAGGTTTTAACCTGGTTATTGGTGATATGCCTTAAGTTACCTTTAAGGAATAGTGCTTTTTCTGTGATGTCGGTGAAGAATTCTAGCTTCTTCACATGATGTGCTTTCAAGTACAGATAAGTGGGGCCTGTTTTCCAACTTGGTTAGGCTAAAACAAATGGCTCCTTCTTTATAGAAAATAAATATGCAGCAGCCATGACAATAAAAATCAGCTGCTGCTTCTGCTGGGGAAAGTTGCTGCTTGGAGGAAGCTGTGTCACTGAGCAACCAGCCCTCAGCAGGAGCCCCAGCAAATGGGCTGAGAACCACAACAAGATCCAAGCAGAAGCAATCTTGCAGCTACATGTAGATTAAGTTTTGATCATAACCCACAGTTACAGGCGTGTTTGTTTTGTTGGTTTTGTTGTTGTTTTTTTTTTTTTCCAAGAGATAACAGATGAAGTTCAGAAAAGGTTATTTGTTAGCCCCTCAAACCTCTTGTCTTGATTATATGACAGCTGAATGTGGTGGTTTAGCCCTGGCTGGGTGCCAGATACCTACCAAGTCATTCTGTCACTCCCCCTCCTAAACTAGACAGAGGATGGAGAAATAAAATGAGAGGCTTGGGATTCAAGATAAGGACAGGGAGATTGCTCAGCAATCAGCGTCATGGGCAAAACAGACTCAACTTGGGGAAGAAATGCTTTGCTTTATTAACACGCAATCAAAACAGAGTAGAGAGATGAGAAATAAAACGGAATCTTAAAGCATCTCCCCTTACCCCACCTTCTTCCTGGGACTCCCCTTCCTTCCCTCCCAGCAGTGCAGGGGATGGGGGTTGTGGTCAGTTCATTACAGATGGACTCTGCTGCTGCTTCTTCTCAGGGGGAGGCCTCCTCACATTTCTCATTGTTACAGTATGGGGTCCCTCCCATGGGGCCATGAATTTCTCCAGTGTGGGTCCTTCCCACGGGCTACAGTTCCTCATGACCTGCTCCAGCATGGGACCTGCCATGGGGGCAGCTCCTCACACCCTGCCCCAACGTGGGTCATCCACCGGGAGAACAGTCCTTCAGGTACCGACTGCTCCAGCCTGAGTCCCTCACAGGATCACAAGTCCTGACAGCAAACCTGCTCTGTCGTGGGCTCTTCTCTCCCCACAGGCTCCCAGGTCCTGACAGGAGCTTGCTGTAGGGTGAGCTTCCCATGTAGTCACAGCCTCCTTCAGGCATCCACCCACTCCAGTGTGGGTTCCTCCATGGCTCGCGAGTGGATCTCTGCTCCCCAGTTGCCTCCATGGACTGCAGGGGCACAGCTGCCTCACCATGGTCCTCACCACAGGTCACAGGGGAGTCTTTCCTTCTGGGGCCTAAGCATCCTCCTCCTTCTCCATTGACCTGGGTGTTTGCAGAAACGTTGTCACATTCTCACTTCCTACTGCTGCTGCAATTAAACACCTGAGCAACAACTTCTTCTCCAGTATGTTTATCACAGAGGTGTTACCTCAATCACTAATTGGCCAGGCCTGGGTCCGCTGCAGTGTTCAATTTAGAATTGATTTGCATTAGCCCTGTCAGCTACAGGGGAAGTTTCTGGCAGATCTTTCTTTAAAAGAAGTCACCCCTGTAGCCCTCCCACTACTAAATATCTGGCCCAAGCAAAAACACTACACTGAGACATATAATTACTAACTAAATGCATGGCAGCATCACTGCTGGGCTTAAAGCCAAATGTTTCATTGGCATTTTCTTGTGTGTGACTAAAGAGTTAGTGCAACCTCTGCCTTATTAGTGCTTTTGTCTCCACATAAGCTTAGACACCACAAATTTCTTGTCCTTAAAGACTAGTGATTTATAAAGTTCAGAGTCTGAGTTGTTATAATATTTTTTTTCCAAGCATGTAGTCATCATACTACTGTAGAGGTGCTACTAACTTTTTCCAATGAAATGAGCCAATCGTTTGAAATTTGTTGGATACATGTGTGATTGACAGATCTCTATAGGTAAAAGAAACCATGAGTCACTTTCTGTTGAATAGCACAACACTGCCAGAGTTTGCCACAGAAGATATCTATCTTTACAGCCTATAACAGGAATCCAGGCAGAGAGCTTGCTCTGCATACTCAATTCTATATGCATAAAATTAAGGATGATGAAACCAAACTTGTCGAAAGAAGTTGTAAAAGTGAGCAGACAAACAAAGCTGCAGAAAATCTAAAAAATTTTAATGAAGCATTGAATTTTGACACCTCTGTCATGCCTTTAAATGTCAAAGAACCCTTATAAATCTGAATTTGTTTTTTTAGAGCACCAGCTCCTCATCCATGAAATAGCAACATTCTTCTTTTCTCCCTATTCTTGTCACATGTACTTAACCTTTCCAAGGCAGGGGCTTCCTTTGAACTTGTGCAACTTCAAGTACATATTTCAGGCTTCTGGATGCTACCATAAACTAAACAAACAAGATTTTATCACAAAGTGCATTGTAATTCTATTCTGTTCTTCAGCAGAAAGTTGTCACAGAGTTGGAGGGGAGAACAGTCTGTGGACGATCTCCCCTTTTGAGCCATGTAATGCTGGCCTCCTCTGACAATGCCTCTGAGGTGCCTGGGGATGTATGGAACATACAAGGAAGCCTTCTGATGTCATTATTCAAATGGAAGAGAAGATTGTGAAATACATATGTAGCCTATGGTCTAACAATAAGAACTGTGTCCTCATCTGATAATCACACTTTTAGAAATTTATGACAATGGCAGTTGCAACAAATTTGTTTTCTTTTTCAGCACTGCCAATTACTATTCTGCTGAACAAATATATTGGACATATATTTTTCTGTTCAACTAGTGGTGTTGTTTCCATTTCATTCCAGTTGGACATACGTCAAGTAGTTTTCATTCTGTGGGGCATTTAGCACACAATGGTTTTGTGAGTCTTAACACTTTAAGGGACAGAAGAGTACAAAAAGAAGCTCTGTTTAACTGTGCCCATCTCTTCTCTTCACATTCACGTGTAGCTGTACTCTCTCCTGGGAGAGATTGCAAGGACTTGAGCTGGGGCAGAATGTGAAGGAGCATTTCCTTATCAAAGCACAGTTCTCTGTAAGGCCTGCAAACTGATGTACCTTGCTGTACTACATCTGGGATCCCTCTCCCAGAAAGTATGGTGAAATCCTGGATATCTGCTTCAACTTCTGAAATTTGTGGGGTTGCAGGGCAGTCAGGCAGTTTTCCAAAGAACGAGCTTTAAGCTCTTATAGTCTTTGCCTCTTCTTATATACTTGTTATTGAGTAAGGCCTGGTAAGGATATTTAAAGATCGTTTCTTGTACAAGTTGGTGCAGCAGGCATTTCAGAGTTTCTCTTTGCTCCTCTTCACATTGTTAAATGAGTTCAAAGGATACTCTAAATGATGTAGGACAGAAAGCTTTATCTTTTTTTCAAGAGGGCAAGAACATCAGGACCTAATACTGAGGTCTGGAAAAAGAAAGGCATAAATCTGAGAAAAAGTGATTAGATCAAGATCTCACAATGCAAAGCCTAAGAATCTTAGATGAGGAAAAGGTGGAACACCTGTAGACAGAATGAAACACATGACTATCATTTTGTAAACACTAACTGTCAAGCAAAAGGACTGAGTATTTGGGCAGCATTTGTGCCAAAAAGTCTTGTGAAAGATAAAAGCTGCTGCCAGATAAGTCTGTTCTACCCACTAATGATTTCTCACTGTCGGCCATGATTAGAACTTGTAATAAATAGAGCTTTAAATTTATAAATTGGTTTGTGCTGAATCTTTTTTTTTCCAATAAAACTCCCACTGACTCCAGTCACTTTCACAATATGGAATTTGCTAATGAGAAGCCTGGTCTGTGAGGATTTCATCTCACTCATATAGAATAATTTGGTGGGAAGCAGGAGTATCCAGCACCTTACAGGAGGACACCCTCAGTCATTCTCTCATCATCAGGGAAAACTATCCTTATGTCATAGGGAAGCTTAAATTAGGATATTGTCATGGTGGGAAATAGATTTTTAGCTTTAGTCTTCTAACTTACACACAGATACCCTGTGAGGAGTTTCCCACACATCCTGAGGAGCTGAGTGTCTACTGGCTTCTGGGCAGGCATTTATCACCATTTTAAGGCAACTAGAGACATTTGTAAATATAGTCTGTAGTTCCTAACTATTGAAGTTTTCTCACACTATGAGAAGGTTTAAACATAGGTTTCCAATCTGCAGATGTTTCTGCTCTGTGCATTTTTGAACAATAGTTTTTTTGGGTTGAGCTTGTTGTGGTTTGGTTTGGAGTAGGGGAGGAGTGTGAATGAGACAATGGGTTGCATTTCTTTTTCTTACTGGTTTTGGCGACTTGCAAATTATTTATGTATAGGAAAGCAGTAGAAGCTCATAAACCTCCCATAGCAAAAATACAACAGATTTTGAATTTGTTATGAAACTAGAGATCACAGGGTGCACATGGGGTGAAATATTCATAGCAATGCATTAAATGAATGACTTGAATTCCAGCTTTCAGGACACTTTCTGGTTCATCTAACCTCTTCCAAAGAAACTCTTTATACAAAGAAACTTGAACTAAGTCTGTAACAAAAGCCTGTCAAAATCTTGTATGAAACTCATCCAAACTTCTCTGTTTCTTTCCAGTTTAACAGCAACAGAAGAAACTCATAGCAGAACAGTGACATAATCATTTTATGTCTGCACTTCCCTAGCCTCTGCATGAATGAAATTTGCACGGGAAGCTTTGTCAGCGCAGGAAAAAAAATCCTCTTTACCAATCTTATTGTAAATACTGATAATAGCATTGTTAGTGTTTCAGATACTCATTGTAAAGGCATAAAGGGCAGCTTCTCTCTCCACACTGTTTCTCTCCCACTCTAACTGGAAAGATCATATTCTCAGCTAGTGTAAACTGTTGTAACATCACTGATATCAATGAAGTATTGTTTTTTTCATCCAAAGAGTTGATTCAGAGGCACTGAGTGAAGAAAAAGAGACAAAATCAATCTGATAGTACACTAGAGGATTCAGAAGTTGTTGATTTCAGCAATCTGTCTTACAAAAAAGGTTAACAGAAAGCAAATAAGCCACTGATTAAATTTAGTCATACAAACTAGGGAATTCTACCCATTTTCAGATTCCAAACATGCTCAAAAAATGGAAACACACTTTGCAAAGACAGTTGATTTATTAAAAACGTCGTGTGTAATGACTTTTGTTGATCATGACTGCAGGACCCAAGTTTTACTAAACATATATGGTAATTATTAAGCCTGTTGTATTAACAGCTTTAAGCACAGTGTTCAACAAGGTTGTTGCTGTGTTTTAGACTATTCTTTTTATAACTGCAATGTTTGGAAATCTTGGCAACACTTGGATCAGTTGTTATTTTGCTGTCATCATAATAGAGATAACAAAATTGAATTAGAATAAAAAGTATATTAATAATAAAGAGATTCATTCAGTCAGGCTTTTTCTCTCAAAATCAATCAATCAATCAATCAATCAATCAATCCAAGGAATATACCTCTGTTTCTTAAGGCTCTATGAAGTGTAATTCAGGGTCACATAAAAAATCTTTCCAAGTCCAAATGTCTCTTCCTGGAGGGACTAGCTCCAAATACTTCGGATGAATGTAAGAAATAGGAAAAAGGGCAGTTCTTCCTCAGTGCCCTAAGTCATCTTCTTTAGAACAGACAAATGATAGATTTTGAAACATTTCCATCATGTTTAACACCACACCCATCAGACCTATCCCCAGGAGCTATCGAGGTAAGTTTTGAATATGTTTAAACTTTCACCATCTTCTCTATCTCGAAATAATGAATTTTGCAATTTATAAGCTGTGTAAAAGTGGTTTTATTTGTTTGCTCTAATAAAAGCATTGAGACATCTCCAGTGACTTCCTTCAGTCTTGCCTTTTCCAACATCACCTTTTCCATATACAGCTTCAGGCTGTACTCATATGGAATCTGTTTTGTATTTTTAATCAACCTTACTGTGACTTTAAAGCTATACTGTACTGCTTCTAAATTGATTGAATTGGATTGCGCTCAGATGTGAACATACTGTGGATTTACAAAGCGATGCAAAGATATTTTTTGTTTTGTTCCTCATACAATTCCTAATAACTTCAAACATTAGATTTGCCTTTATGATCATTGCAGAACATTGTGCTAGTGTTTTCAGAGAACCATTAAAATATTTTCTGAATTATGATAGCTAATTTAGAAACCATCATCATTTATGCTTGCTTGAATGGGAAGTTTCCCTTATGTATTGCATACACGTCTCAATTTCTTCTGTCGTTCTATTGCCTAGGCAAATAATTTCATGAAAATTAATACTTCATTAATTTGTAAAAATAAAAACCTAAGAGTTGGACTTTTCTGAGTCAAAATATTTCAGTCCAAAATATTTTTTTTCCTGAAATTACATTAAGCTGGCTCTTCTTTGAGTCTTCCTGGCAATTAGAGCACAAGTTCATTCATTCTGTTATTTCTCCCAGACACTGTTCCAGAGCTGGCCAAGGAGAAGGTTTTTGAGTGAATTGTCTTGGGTTTGCTCAAAATACAATGTATTCAGAAAGCAAGTTTCATATTTGCAATTATGAGTTGTAGACTTAAGAATGTACTTGTTTTTGTTGGAGCCAAAATCATATGATTTACATCAATCAACATTAAAGAACAGTCTAAATTCTGACTGCTAAATATTCTTAATGAATTACTGGGACTCTAAAGTCTTGTTTTGATGCTAAATTTAACAAGTTGTCAGCACCTCACTCAAAAAGTGTACAGTTAGGTAGCTGCAGAAGTGGCTTTCAAAACTGGTTCACTAGTTGTATTCTGCATCAAAAAATAACAGACTTAAGGAATGATCTGCCCAGTGTTCAGGCAGGAAATATAAAAAAATAAATCAGATTTTTTTTTTCATGGAATTGGCCTGCTCAAGTGTAATAAGATTATACATTTAATATTCCATTCTGAATATAGATAGGTAGATTGATTTTATGCAATTATAGCATTCCACATATTTCAATGAAAGTCTACTTTCATGAGCAAATATAGGCTTAAGGAGTATTTTCATAATTTCATCCCTAAAATAAGTCTTGGAGCAAGGCTGAAGAATGAATATTATGAAATGTTTTCAAGATAGAACTGTTCTTTTCTCATTTCAAGACAGATAGAAAATTTAAATTAAAAGAAACAGATAATGGAAGAATGCCACTTCCCTCCTGCTTTGGCTGGTTGTTAAGTTGTCACTGTTGACATCCTAAAGTTTCTGGTAATTTAAACAATCATAAAATCTACAGGTTTATGAATTCTTTCATAGGATTCAAGTATTCTCTCTAAGGAGGTGTAGAAAATATGAGGGGGAAAAACACTATCTAAAATAAAGAAGTCCATAAAAAAATGCCATAGTACCTTATTTACTGTAGTAGTTTAATGGTGACGCTAACAGTGTCATAGACTTTTATTATATTGGTATAATGCTTGCTTCTCCATTCATAATTGGGTAATCAGTCTACAGTCTATATTCAGAACACCTGTACCTCTACTATATGATGAGACAGAGGGTAAGCAAAAAGAAGGGGGAAAGAAAAAGGATTGTAGTACTTTAGATTTTTATTCATGTGACTGAGAAGCAAAAGAACTGCATGAACACTCTTATTTTTGTAGACCTGTCCGCTCCTGCATTCAACACTGCAGCAGCTTTGATTGCACCCACACACCTTTAGATCTCTGGAAAATTAGTTATGTGAACTGTCATGGAACTGTATCTCTGTGCCACTCAGGACACCATGAGTGGCACTTTAAGCTTATTTTGCCTCTTTGTGAGGGCATTACAAGGTTTAAGGAATCTGGCCTCTGAAGGGCAGAGAAAGAGCAGAATGTAGACTGGGGTTTTGATTGGTGTTGTGTGGCTGAAATCAGCTGCCACACAGAGCAAGATAGATTCTCTGTCTCCTAGCAAAGCAACCTGCTTGGAAGAATGGCCCACCTTATTTTAATTAACAAGTTAGAGATTAAGTTTAACACTGTCCTACTGCATGCCCACAAAAATAAACTTGTATGTCTGCTAATCAGGCATTTGCCAAGCTTATCCTATGTAATATGTAGTGTAGAAAAAAATCAAATTTTTGAAGCAACAGGTGAGTCTTCTGACATGAGATCTGTTATTTGTTTTACTGCATCATATGCAAAAAGGACTTTTATACTGATTTCTATGCATTCAGTCTGTCAAGTAGCCTCAAAACATTCTCTGGGTTTCTTATGCCCCTCCTGCTGGTTAACGAATGGATGGAATTTAAGGTGGTTGTCTAAAGTGCTGTTGAGTATGCTAGTAACTGGCTTTTAACTTATATTTGCATATTGATATATATTTTTGAGCTCCCCCTCAAAGGAAATAAACCAATACCAAACCTGATGGAAGTCCTGACTTGCAAAGATTCTGTCTGGCCAGCCAGTATTGTTCCTCATGCTCAAGATGTCTGGCCGTAGACCAAAAATATTCCAATCCCTTCAGCTGCACCACATGAACCATGGTGATGTTTTACCAGACCTGCATCCAAATCTAAATATAATAATTCAATTTTTGGGGCTTTTTATCATTAATTTCTTTCCTCCTTAGATTTCACAGATCCCTTAGTGTAGAACTTAAAAAAAAAAAAAAACCAACAAGATACCTCACAAACTAGTGGTAAAATCTGATTGTGTAATCATATGTGTGTGAAGTAGAACAGATAAAATGAGTACAAAATCATGGATCCAACAAAATGCAATTTTTCACTTCCAAACCCCAGCTGGTATGAAATATAGCATGTAGAAATGCAGATGGCTCAGTTCATGACCCTGGCTTAAATGGTATGCAGATATATGGGCAACCTCCCCTCAGTTATGCAATATCGGACCCATGGAACACATGTATGGATGTACACGACACCTGTTGTGGCAGAAATGCCAAAGCAGTTGGCACCAAATTTCTGCATCTTAACTCCAGTCAGGGAGTAAAGAGTCCACTCCAGTGTGAACTGGCGATTCCCTGAGGACGTGAGGCCAGGAGACATGGTGTCTTCCCTCAGGTTGCAGGATAGGGCCTCACCATCCAGGGCCCATCCCTGGGAGCAAGGCAGCTGGGGGAAAGAGGGGCAATCCCAGTCTTGGCCATTGGGTACCTCCCTGCAGGTGGGGACTTGACAAAGACAAGTTGGCATGTCAGCCTGTGGGCATGGGGTAGGAGTCAGGATCAGGCCCAGCGAGGGGAAGCTGCATCAGATACAGACTGAATATTAGTGTATTTCTGTGAGATGCTGCACAGCCTGCATCTTTCACTGTCTTCAGCAAGGGGTGGGTCTTGTGCTCTAACCTGTAAAGAGGTACTTGGTATCTGACAGGCCCTAATCACTGTGGTCACATAGAAGTTTGGACTGCCAGAAGATATTGTGCCATTAAAATGGATATTTAAGCTAATGCTCTGCTTTGAAAGTACGTTGTGCTGGATGAGGAAGCACTCAGCTAGAGGAAGTCATTGGTGGGATTCCCTTGGAACTGATCTTGTGATCACTCATTAATTAATAGTTTTGTAATAATCTTGCATACTAATCACTTGTGCAGGTAATACATGGTTGAGCAGAAGCAGTAGCAGACAAAAGGGCTGGCACTTCAAAGAAAGAAAAAAAACTATTAGCAATAGGTCTGAAATAATTGACATTGGTGAATAATGCAAAGAGGCAAAAAGGACATTCTCCTATGGACTCAGGGCTGTTCTCTGGAAATGATAAATGTACTTGTAAATAGGTAGCAGTTTTTAGAATTTCAGTCAATAATCAATGTGATGTGTTCATAGAAAAAGTAAATGTCAGTCTCTAATGCAGGAGGTGTTTTCAACGTGGAGAGGGGATTGCTAACAGCGTTTTACAGGGCAGATAACAGATATAGCTGGATGCCTGTGTACAGGCATAGTCTGTCACATAAAGGGTGGAGACATGGAAGTGGGAACAGTTGCAGGGAAAAAGAGGATTGGAGTAATCACAAAAGTAACTTGTGAGTGGAGGCTGGGAAGGAGGATGTTTTCCAACAAGTGCTGTGAGAGAACATGGCTGCTCTCAAGGAACATATCTGTAATTGAACACTAGATAGTAAGGAGCAGGACTTGTTAGTACATGAGGATAGAATTTTTTTAGTGTTTTTATTTTTCTTGTGAGCCTGTAAACAATGCACTAGCTAGTGCTAGACACAAGAACAAGTAATTTTCCTAGGAGACTGAAAGTCCAAGTTGAATCATGTTTAAAGATTGAATTACACAAGATGCCTTTGCTATGAAATCAGCTGTAGGTAATGGTGAGACCTAACTGTTGCTTTTGGGTCTTCTAATATGCCAGGAATGAGATCTATTTTCAGAGCTGTCAGAGAAATCTCATAGACTGCCAAAGTGAGAAGTAGATTATGGTCTGTCCCGCAAGCACCATAGGTACTTAAGCAGAAGTGACTTACAGTGCATCTCTCCTAATGTGTGAAGTGCAAGCAGTACAGACTCTATATAGCACACAGACGTGCTCTGGCAACCCATAGTGCTGACGATAGGATAACTGGGGCATGGAGCTTTCTTTCAGAGAAAAATCCTCAATCTCTTATGCAGCTTTCCTCCCTACAGTGTTATGTATTTCTATTCTCACACATTCATCGAGTCTTTCTGGAAATGCAGAGCTGATCTTACAGAGAACATTTCTGATTCTACTATATACACCCAGGCAAATTTCATGTGCCCTTCAGACAGCCTCATTAGGTGCCTCCAGATACACAATTATCGCAACTCAGGAATGAAAGTAAATATAGTCAAATACAAATAAAATCAATATAAATCAGACAATAAAGCTTTTATAAATTGCAAAATAAGTTGTGTTTGAGCTTGAAATATGTCTACCTTTCTGAAGAAACTCTTCTCCCTTGCTTACTATAAGCACTTATGTTTGTTCAGTGGTTAGACTCTAACTTTATGAGAAACCAACTTGTACCTCACTGTACATTGTTCTCATGGTTGGTTAGAAATGGCTACTATAGAAAACCTGTATTTAAAATCTCAAGCGATGGAGTTTGTGCAAGAGTGAGTATCTGCAAGGACCTGGTGTTTTTGTGGAGGGGCAGGTACCTGCAAGGACCTCATCTTTTTAAATTTTGAAAGACACATAGCATAAATCAACTGGTAGCTCATAGGCTAGATCTCACTCCTCGGGGGTTGTTATGGCAGCATGTGCTAATGAAATGATTTGTATTTTTCTTTGAGCTCTCTGGGCATATCACTTGCTGTGCCATGACTGCTACAGCTTTGGGAGCAGTAGATGATATGGAGATACAGTTTTCTAGGTGTCTGAGGTGATATGAATTTGTACTTTGACATAGCCACTGGCAAACTGTCATGGCTAGGATCATCTACATGCATAGTTAAGGCCTTGCAAATTGTGAAGAAGAGTCTAGAGAGAGAGGAGGAGTAGTAGGCATTAGGTTTAAACAACTTACAAGGAAAAAAAAAGAGAGATGTTGGACACTACACTGTCATTGCAACCACATAGAAAGAGGCAGAAGGACCCAGCATATAAGGTTGTCAGATAGCTAGTTTCAGATCTGTACTCCAAGAGAAGTTATTGAATGCTTACACTCTGGATATTTGAAAAAAAGACTATAGGGTCTAAATCAGAATGGGCTGTGTCAGTTTTCTCTTGTAGTTCATATCACACAAGACAAAGTCTTTTAATCAGATGATTTTGGTTACTTTCCTTTTTTTTTTGGGTTTTAGGTTTTTTGTTGTAGTTGGTCACAGGTTTTTTTTTGCAGGGGAAGGGGTGGTGGTTAAATTTTAGTGACTATCAGCAGGCAGAGATTTCTACCCTGAGAAAAACAAACTCACTTTACCATCTGTTACAATAAGAAACATAGATATAGATTCAAATTTTCAAAATCAGCTGAAGAAATGGAGCCCTTTCTTTTGATGTTTCCTTGCCTAAAGCATCTTAGAGTGGTATATCTTTTCAGCATATGCTGGATACTTATCCTATCAAAACCAGGCCTTCTAAAAATGTAATTCCTTTTATTTTGTGTGGAGGAGTTGATCTAATTTATAATGTTTCATGAAATACAAACTACTTGTATCAGGAGAGAAATTTAAGAAGAGACAAAGCTCATTAAAAGATTTGATCAAAAGAGAGGAAAATGTTCATTGAAGAGATTTTGTTACATTAAATTCTCATCATATGTATTTGGCTTGTAATACAGTATGATTTAGTCTAATACAGCATAATCTAGCTGGATTGTTCACCCATTATGAAACAACCATTGTTACAGATCAGTGAAGTTTTCTAATTGCTTTCGAAACATTGAGCAGAAAGAGGAGAAAATAAGGGAACATTACAGGTGATGTTATTGTCCACTGATATTGTGTCACAACCAATCAGAAGCTGACGTGATGTAACATCATGCTGGGACCAAATGTAAAACTTTTCAATCTTCAAGTGTCTTTGAAATCAAAGGAAAATGCATCAAGAAAATATCTTTAAAAGGGTTATTTACCATTATGTCTTTGGCTGTATCATTCTCCCAGACTAGGGAAATTCTTAGATCAAACAGCTTCTAATACATTCCAAAAGACAGTGTGTGGTATAAACTTTTGCAATAAAAATTTATGAAAGTTAACATTGTGTGTATTTCTTGTTTACATAACAGACTTAAAATATGCACAGGTGCCTGTATACAAATTGTACCTTTTTAAATTTCAGAGTTGAAACACAATTTGATCCCTCCTCTTTACCTTTCTAGAACTCAGCGCACTGGCTAACAAAGAGCAGATAATTTTGCTAACTCTGGTCACATGCAGAAAAGAAAATTGGCCAAAGCATTCATATGGTGAGGTGCTATGCTCCAAGTCTGTTTGTGAGTGGAACCCTGTGTCCTTCCACTGGCTTCCTGTAGGACTTTGAGTGAATCACTCCTTTGCCTCTATTTCTCTAACTGAAAAAGGACTTTGCAGAATCACTTTGTAAAAAGCTTAAAATGTAAGTGGGTCATAAGAGTATGTTTTTCCATAGTGGGTATAAAACCAGACTCTTGAGGCATTGTTTTGAAACCACTGGAATCAATACAGTGATATGGATGCGTTTACAGTCCCATATATTCTAGGAAGCAGCCAAAGTCAGGGACTTGTTTAACATGTCTTTGGCTACTGTATGCAGCAACAGTTATTTATTGGTCATGGGTGCAGATGTTACTGCTGGTTTTCCTTGCTTATGCTTCCGTTCAAATGGGGTTCATTCAAGCAATTGAACAGCTTACCTGTTTTCTTGTTGGTGGAGGTAGTCCTGTAGGGTAAGCACAGCATCTTAATGGTCACATTTTCCTCTTGAATTAAGAGAATTCAAATGTTGCCAGAACCTCCTGGGAGAAGCAGTCTGTGAAACCTTGATTGCTCTCAGACAAGAGGAAGCTCCAGTGCATGTTTAACTGAAGTGGTACTCCTCTGATTTCTAAGGCAGCTCTTGATCCACTTTGGCTGAAGTACATGAGTTGTTGTTTCAAGAGAAAGGCCATACTGCAATGCTGAGTGAGGGGTTAAGAGAGGGCACTCACATTTTCCTTCAGCCATCTCCTTCAACTGGTTGTGTTTTGCACAGAGCTACTTTATAATTAAAGAAAGCCTCAGAAATAAAATTATTTTCCTTCACAACATCCCTACATAGGGGTGCAAGTTGTCAGATGCCTCTAATTTTCCCTACTGGCTGGATAGGGTTACATCACAAGCATAGAAAGGACAAGCAGATGTCAGAAGAAGCTAAAAGGATACACATACAATATAGATGCTTCAAAGTAAACCAAGGAATTTACTGTTTGGCTGAGATCATTATCCAAGGTACTAGGAAAAAAAATCGTATATAAAATGGTTATAGGTGCAGACAATTTTAATCTACAATTAAGCTTCATCTCAGTCATCCTTTCTTGCTTTTGATTGCAATGCTTCAAAAGTAGAGAGAGGAGAAAAAGGCATTATCATATTGTCCAAGTGTTTGTAAAGACAATATATAACTTTCCTACATTGATAAGCCCTTGAGGGCATAGGAACTTCAGCCTTTTATGTTTTTGGGAAAAAGAATTGGGGAGCAAATTAAAGACAAGAAAGTTTTTCTTTCATAGTGATATATTCGTTTTGCAGTCTTTTGTAATTGATATACTCTTTTTTCCCCAGTTTTCTGGGGAACTCTGAAGTTAAATAAATTCAGGAGACTTATTAAAATAGCCAGGGTCTTTGCAGTAACAAGCTACCAGGATAATAATAAATGACACAGTTGTAGCATTCACCAAAGGTGTACCGATGCTTTTCAGTCCGTACAGACCATATTTCTTTCTTCGCTGAGCCTGTTTATTGCAATGAAGACACCACTGGGAACATTATAGCCATAGTTTATCAGTTAGAGCAAAAAATTTGAGAGAAGGAGGGAAGGGAAGAATCTCTCTCAGTATTGTAGAGGAAATCTGGGCTAAAAGTCTGTTCTATCCACTTGGAATTAGGTCACGGAAGCCTGAATAGAAAATAGATCATTCGGATTTATTGAAAGGTATAGTGGGGGCCAGAGATCCTTCCACTTCAGAGCTGGCATATCTTACAAAGGATGAGAAGTGGCAACTGGGTAAGTAGAATCCATAATATAAAAAAGAAATAGGCAGCTGATGGATCTATGAGAAATGGAAGAATTAAAGACAAGGCTAGTTAACCATCCTCAGTACTTTAGTCTTGGAGACTAACAAATGTACTTAGCCTGAATTTAGGAAAGAGGATAAAAGTGATCCCAGAATGATGGGTTGTTAATCTGAGCTAAGTAGTATGAAAAGCTCTAAGAATAGTTTTAAAATGGAAAGATAAATATTACTATGAACGTAGAAGTGTGAGAAAATATGAGATGGAGTTGAAAAAAGCAGATTGTGACATATTAATCTAATATAATTTTTCCTAAAGTAATTGGTTTTCTAAAGAAAGAAAGAAAATATTGTAGAACTGATTCATCTGGATTGAAGCAAAACATTTATTAAGGAGTCACAAGTACACTAGAGTAGACAAGAATTCAGTACAAAGTTTGAGCTTGTCAAGAACTTGTTGGAATGGAGGCAACAGTTGTGTTCCATAAGAGAAAACTATGAAGCTGGAGGAGGCTAGCAGAAAGCTCATCAGAGATATGTCTTTCTTCCAGTCTTAAAGAGCTTCACCCTAAAAGATGGTTTTGGCTAGCTTTATTCGGGTAATCGGTTTACTAGTGTTCAAATAGCCTTCATCATGAAGAGGAACATAAGCTTCACTTCAAGGTGCAGACTCATTCATAGCATGGGGAAAGGAAACAATAAGGGCTCTGCAATCAAGTCAGATTTTCTTTCATGAAAGGGGTGGGAAGCAAAAATTGTTTTATGCGCTAGTGAATCACAGGACAAATACACCGCAATTAACCACAGTTATATCACATAATGTCAATCATGGTCATACTAGTGTGGTACAACTGTGAAAGAGCAAATATGTACCGGGAAAAAAACCCTATTTTCAGCAAATATGAGGAAGCATTAGTCCAATACAGGTCTATGGGAACTGATGTATAGCACTTGTCATGGTTCTGCTTATTCATGTTCAAGCCAGCTGTAGTTAAACTGGAGGAAGCTCAGAATAGAGGTAAGAAAATGGACAATACTGCTATTTCACAGTACCCTTCATCTCCCAGCTGAAATTCTGCACTCTCAACCACCCTCCTTGTTTGCCTTCTTCAAGTACTGTTCTCTAATTGTCCTCAGTGATAACATGTGGGTAGGAAGGGGAGAAGATATTCAGATGTCCATCAATCAATGTTGGAAACAAGCCTGAACTGTAAGCTCAAATGAAACTTTTGGGAATATCTGAAATAACTGTGATCAATCTAGACATTTTATTAGAGTGCTCCATATAGTAGCTTCAACATATCCAAAACTCATCCCAAACAGCACACTTGCACAATCAGGAAAATGTGAAGTCAAGAACAGCAGTGATTATGTCAGAGACTTTGCACACAGCAATACCCATGAAGCTACTGAACACTTTCAATCTCTCATATCCATTCATTGTTAAGCATAGTTAGTTGGTTATCTCACTTACCTGAATCCCAAGAGTGCTGGCCGGGATCTGAAATGTTTCATGTGAATGACTGCAAAGGGCAGGGGAGTTAAAGATGCTGTAAATATAGCTTATGTGTAAATCTGATGAATTTTTCCTCAACTTTACACAATACATGAGAAAAGAGACACAGAGAAGGTCTATGCCTGAGTCGATAGAGTGGATATTTGAGTTTCACTTATTAAAGGTTCTAGATGAGATAGCTATCCTGAGCCAGCTGTTTTCTCCCTGGGGTGGCAGTGTCCATCCAGTCTGTCAAGATTATTTCTCTGCTGCAAAAGTTCACCAAATTCCACCTTTTGTTGAGTGCTGTGGTGTTGACCGGTCTTATCAGTTTAGATGTGGAGTTGCTATCATGTTGGCATATGAAGTCTCTGTCTCATATGATGATTCATCAAAGCAGAGATAGCTGCAGTCACTCGCAGCTAAGAGAAGATTTTGCTGATCAGACTGATTTAGTGGTAGAGAAAATCTATTGTTTCCATAACCCTGGATAATTAGAACAAGCTGTCTGGGCAAGCAGCCAAGATGAAGTTTACATAGAGGATGGATTCTCTCTGAGTTTACCTTTTTAAAGCATCAAGCTTTGTTGGAAGATTAGGCTTGTCATAGTGTCTCAGTCTTTTGAAGCCTATCTGGGAAGGGAAGAAGAAACTTAACAGTGGGCAAAAGAAGTAGGAGACCTCCTTAAGAAGGTATAAGGCAAGTGTAGGTGAATTCTGGGTCCAATATTTACATGTATCGAGGAACATTTCTGTGTGTACCCTCTGCTGGTGCCAATCTCTTTCCAAGAGATGTGAGTGGTTTATTTGAGAGCTGATTTCAATGAGGACTGCCAGCTGAAATGAAAGAAGTGGGATCACTTCCAGCCCTGACCAGTTCATTTTGTGTGATGGAGGAGCTATATCGGCCAGCACAACTCTCTGGAGAAATAGCTGTTTGCACACATTGAAATCCAAGCGGTCATTATGTCACTGTTATTTCCAGGTTATTTAAATGCTGCCTATGAGCAACTTCTGAGGAACCCAAGGGAGGTAGCTAATTTCCAGCAAATAATACACTGTAATTGGTACAAAAAAATGGTTGGGACAGATAGGAGAGTGAACAAGATATCTTAGTTAGGTATATCAAGAGCCTGTATTGTATTTTGTATCTAAAATAATGATTCCCAGACCTTTTCAGCTGTAACTTTATTTACCAGCATCAATTAACTTTATAACTATAAATAAATAAACAAAACAAACCTTTGAACAACAAAGTTCATGTCAGGCTCCAGTCTTCTAGCATGGTGAACAATGTGCTACTATTTCTGGTTTTGAGATAGATGGTTATTCACTTTCTATTCTTGTACCTCTAACGCAAAATAAGATTAGAGTCTTTCTGAAATATGTCTCTCTTTCTTTTGTTCCACTCTTCATGTTATTAGAAGCACCCATATAAATTATTTATAATGTAATACTAGTTTCCAAAATGCTTTTATGCTTGGAACCATAACCTCAGAAGGTTGCAGCATTGTATTGCAGTGGATTTAATTTGCAACTACTACTTCTAAAATATTGCTGGATCTCTACCTTGCATTAACAGTTGCTGCAAACCCATAATGATTATGTGCAAGTGTCTGGTTAGAAACTATGAGAAAAATACATTCACTTTCCTGAAATCTTCAACATATAGTGAGAGAGAGAGAGGAGAATCCATACTAAGTATTTATTTAAAGATGTCAACTGGACCTACAAAGATGAAAGGACATTTTATTCTGTCTAGCACAGTGCCTATGGTTTAAGTAGTTCACTTGATTTCACCGTCTGGTGTTTCAAGCTTTGATTAGATCTGAGCCAAGATTTAAATGGAAAAGGAGATTATATAAGGCTTTGCATAAAAAGGTGTGAAATCAGTGGTTTCAAGTACTTTAGATGTAAGACCCCCAGAAAATCTGTGGTGTCCTCTAGGCTTGTTGGAAGTGGTGAGACATGATCTAAGGTTTACCCATTGCTAGAAGAAAATGCAAACACATTTTAGGCAATCTGAGGAAACAGGTGGCTTAACAATGAGTGATTGCTTTTCTGAAAATATTGCAGAGGCTACGTTTCAGTTAGATAGGGAGCCCTTGTTACACAGAACATGACTCATTAAAGTTTTGAACATTTCAGTTGCAACAATATTTTAAGATTCTTTTAATCACCTACTCTATTGCTTCTGATTGTTAGGGGAGAGATGCAGGGTCCTACTCAAGTAACCAGCCGCATTAACACCTCTAAACACTCATGTGACTTGGAAAGTCCTTTTAGATGCCTTCCTATGACAGGTAGTTGAGCTATTCATTCCAGATATTTTACCGGGCAGGATGTGGCCCTCATCCTTCCTTTATCCTGCCTATATTGTTACATTCTCTGGTGTCTCATAAATCACTTCTGTTGTGAAAGGAAAAAAGAACTTTGAGTTGAATTCAGATTGAGTTCCTCCAAAAGGACACGGGAAAAAAAAAGACTGTTACACTGCAGTATAGGAATTAGTCATCGTGTTAGACCTTAATTTCTGCATTTGTTTGCTTTGCTTTCAAAATAGCTATAGACGTACTTTGGAGTTTTGGCTTCAATCTGACGTCTTGCCTTTGTCCACAGGACTAGTTGTTCTGCCACATCTATAACAAGTCATGAGTTGGACATTGCTCATCTCACGTCTCTCTTCTCACTATCTGAGCACCAATTACATGAGTACTACCTCATTTTCAACATAGCCTTCCTGTTACTCAGTAGCTCTTACCTCTTATCTCAACAACACATTTCTGAATCTTGTTACAAATGTAAATCCTCAGATTTCTCTTTTTCCTCCAAATCTTGGCTAAAAATGTATTGTCATTCTACCTTGATTTAGATATATTTTCTCTGTTATGTATGTTTATCCCATAACATGGATGCAGTCCTCAGGGGAGAAATTCAAAGGAAGTGAAATCAGAGAACTTCTTTGTGTGTAGACACAGTAGAGGGGAAGATATTATACACAAAGACTGGGAAATTATCTTTCCTCTGTTTTCATGTTTGAAAGAGGATGTATGACCACAAGGGACACCACAACTATTTTACCAGCCTTTAGTTTGAAAAGATTTATTGTGTTAATTTGATTGATTATCTGAATCATACAATCATAGAATGGCAGGGTTGGAAGGGACCTTCAGAGATCATCTAGTCCAACCTCCCTGCAGAAGTTTTTCATAAGTGTTGTGGAAAATAAATTGCTCTGGAGGCTCTACTCTGCATATGGTTTCCTTTATGTTGCCATTTTCCTTTGGAAAGGGATATCTTGAATGACAGAAATTGTCTTCTTGTAAAAGAGCCACCTTATGTGCCCCTCCTTTGCAATAAATCTTTCTTCTTTGATTTATTTCTTCTAGCATCAGCATTTTGAAGAAATGCTCTTTTTGACATTCTACAGAGTCCCAGGGACTGTCATCTCTGGAAAATGCCTTTTTTTTTCTCTCAGAATTCAGTAAGCCTAAAATGGTTTTGCAATTGCCAGATAAGAGCAGATTAAAATGCTATGTGCACAAAGGTGCAGGTAAGAATGCCCGACTCTGGGAATTCACAGTGATGAGACCAGTCTTCCTCTCTCTTTTCTTCTCTTACCAGTCTTCCTTTTCATCTTCCTTTCTCTCTTCCTTTTTTCCTCTCTGAATTCTTATGTATATTTTTTTTAAGGTAAACATTTTGACAGTTGGATAAGGCATCAGCCTTATGGGGCCTTCACATTTAACAGAGTGAATCTAACACTATGGGAAGACTTATCAGACTCTTTATAGAACAAAAGGCACACAGTTACTGTGTCTTCAGTGCTGCTATTACAACGTAATAAAAAAAAAGACAATAAGATAAATTAAAAGGAAAGAAAAAGATATTTTGGATGTTAAGATGCAATGTGCAGTGCTGAAAGGCTGAACAGCATTTCCTTGCTCAGTAGAAAGCATGCTTCATATGGAGGAATATTTCGTCACCCAGCACCATGCTCTCTCACTAGCAGCTGGAGCTCATAGCAGAAACAGCCAGCTCTCCTCGTTCCCTTGCTGCCAGGGGTAGTAGGGTAGGGAGATCAGGGTTACCACTTCTGCCCACATTTCTGGGACTTGGGTCCAACACCTGGTTCTCATGGTGTGTGTCCATAAGCAAATCCTTCCTGCTGTGCTCCATCTCCTTGGAGTGTTCCCTTTGTTCTTCATATTGCCAGCATGTCTTTCCTGTTCCTTGCTGTCACTCATTTCCAGCTCAAGAAGCTTTCTAGTTCAGTTTTCTCTTCATTACCTTCATTCAATTTCTGCATGTTTTCTCCTGTCCATTTGTCTACTACTGGTTCACAGACTGCACCCTGCCTAGCTAGGTACTTTCTGGCTGCCTAAAGTCTGAAGATGACTACTTGCTCTCCTTTTCCCTACTCAGTCAGGTGCTCATTTTCTTTAGGATGTTTTATGCCATTCTGTCTATGTGCTGAAGCTCTGAAGTGGGAGTAAGTGTAATTGACTCAGAAAGGGATTCTCAAAGGCACAATGGTAGCTGGATATCTTACTCTTGATGACTCTTAATGGTAGCAGGGTGCCTGATTGGTGTTTATGCCTTTGGACATGTCTTCGATGTTTTTCAGATTGCAAAACACTTTCAAGAATCACTGAGATCCATAATTAGAGTTTATTTTGACTTCCCAGGATGGACTTCCTCAGGGCTAGATAATAAATACTCCCCTCTGTTTTTTTTTTTTTACCTTTCCTCTTTGGGGTCAAATCCAGAAGTCAGCTTAGTTGGTGGATATGTACCCACACAAGAAAAAAAAACAAACTAAGGGAAGATTTTCAAATTTTAAGCAAAAAGCTGTTCATCTGTGTGAGGGCTGTTTTTGATTTATCTCCTTTTTCATTATCAGTCAGTACACTTTGTATAATTCAGCATTTCAGAATAGAAAGAGTAGTATCCATTTATAATTGTTGCATATCCATGCTAGCAAATGTCCTCTGCTAACTAATGATGCTAGAAGCATTAATGAAAGTCTCTTATATAGAGAAGAAATTACTGAAAATACCACATCTCAGACTTCAGGGTATTTACATTTCAGTTGTTTTAAGTTTATTTCTTTCCCTGCATCCACTTTCAGCAGATATTGAAGCCATTTTGTGTCCCATGTCATCCTGCCTTAGCTCTAGATCTATTTGAGAGAGGTTACTTTGCAGAGAGACCATGATAGAGAGCCAAGTTCAAAATTAGGAAATAGTGCTTAATTTGAATCCAGAGTAATTTCTTTAGGAAGATAGGAGGTTATCTACAACGACATCAACCATTCCTTAAGATTCACTGTTTCTCTACAGTGTCAGAAGCTGTTTCTCCCCCACATGCAGAGTTCCCCAGTCTGGGCACAGCAAGTGAGTCTTTTCCTTAAACAAGAATCATATTTGTAATTTTCCAACTTGGTCTCTGAGTAAGAGGTTTCAAGCACATCAAGTGTGAGAACTATCAGAATGACCTGGGGTCAAACTGGAGGCCTCAAGGAACAGGTTGCAGCAATTTCATTCAAAGCTTAGTAGCTAAAGGTTGAGAAACAGATGCTCACCAGTGTGCTGCAAAACTCAGAAAGTGGAAGCTTCCAGTGTAGCAACTCTTCATTCAACACTGTTTCTACTCTACTGTTAAGAAGAGTTTAAAAGCCTATTTTAGCTATAAATTCCTCTGCCTTTTAAAAAAGATTAAAATGTTTCTAAATAACCACATTACAATCAAGTGAACACAGTTTAGCTGTAATTGTCAAGATTCTCATTTACACTGAGATTCCTTTAAGATCTCTTTGTGTAGGCGGGGTGTTGCAAAGTGCAATTACACTTCATTAATACTCACCCTAAAGCCCCTTATAGCACCAGAGCAGTAGCAAAGCATTACTGTGAAAATAAGAAGCCAGTTGAAGTACTCAATAGTCTCCATTCCTATTTGCATTATGGCCAATTTCCCTCACTTTGTCAATATAAAAAGACAGCAAATTCTCTTTACCCATTTTTAAGGCTTCCTTTTAGGAAGAAAGCAGTATCAAAACTATTAGTGTAAATGAAAATCATACCAAACATCTGTAGGTTTAGTTTCACATTTCCAAACTAATCAGAGGATGATGGCAATAAAGCTCCTTTTCAATTAAATCTGTTCTGGTAGATTGACTGTGTGCCTGTGCATGTATGTCTGAACTCGGCCCGAGGTTCCAGAAGCTTTATGCTCCACCTCCCAGGGGCTCCTCATTGCCACAGCCAAGAAAGACTGGGAGAAGGGTAATTAAAACAGGGCTGACTAAAGAAGTCTCTGAAAGAAGTGAGTTTCCTTGAGTAGCCACACTCTGTCCATCCAAACTGCTGATTCTCACAGCAAGCCTCTCTCTTCCCAGAAACCTGGTGTGAGACACATTTTGAGATAGCCATAAGAAACTAGAAAATGTTCTTTTTATGACTGAAAGCACAAAGTTGCCATTGAAAAATACTATATGGCCCCATGAGAAGGACAAGTTCTACCTAAATGATGCCTGACAAATGTTTATCTAGTCCATTCTTCAAGGATCAATGGACTTTCCACAACCTCCCTAGACAATCTATTTATTTCAGCAGTTGGTTATCTTTACTTTGAAAATGTTTGTCTCTCCCTTTTTGCAGTCCAAATCTTTACTTGTCTTCTATCTGTGATTTAGAAAAGATTGCTGATTTCCTCTCTGTGCCAGACTTTAACATGTCTCCACCCCTCAATCTGCTCGTCTCTGGTTTGACAGGTCTTAACACATTCAGTGTTTCCCTAAGTCTCCGATCATACTTATTGCATCCCTGTGAACTCTCTCCAGCCTGTGAGTTTTCTCAAATGACGCAACACAATTTGTCAGAGACATCTTGCCTAACAAAGAAAGGTAGTCCCAGTACTGTTTTATTTTGCCATTAAAGTGTATTTCATTGTGACATTGTATGACCAGTGAGTTTGAATCTCACCACTATATGTTGTTCAAGTAAAGCCTGATCCGTACCAAATTAACCTTCCGTATTTATATGTCTGTGTAGGTCTTTCCTGGATAGGCCAATTCACAGCTGGTGAAAGAAGAAAGTTGGAGATGACAAAAAATGAAGACACTTTCTAACGTTTCTGCTTGGTTAATGTTATATAAATTCCTTGTTAAATAATAAAATCTTGTGATCTTTATCCTCTGATAATTATTTATGAATGTGATTTGTTGACATTAGTTATTTGAGCAGTATTGTTTGATATGCTGGCTGAAACTGTTGCTTGATGGGCCAAAATTATCAGAATTGGAGACCATAAACTGTGGTCCCAAATACATTCTCAAGTTTACGGAGACAAAAGGGCTTTACTTGACTCATATCTATATATTTTATACACACTTCTTCTCTCTGAGTCAGTACTGAAAAAAAGCAAGGCATCTGGAGACTCTTAAGGGATATATTGGAACTGGAAGACAACTGATTACTTACTATAACTAAAGGCCTCTGAGTTTTTTCACAAGAACTGAGGCAGAAACCCAAGAAGCTAGAGAATAAGGTACAGGGACTTAAATTCAGGTCACTGAATCATTCACTTCACTAGGACTTGTCCTGTACTATTCCAGAGTGTTGCTGAGAATTGTTAAGAGTTGTCATGTTCCTCTCATGAAATAGCTTAATTTCACTGGTGGATAAAATCTATCCATCTTTATGAATCTTCTGTGCATTTCAACGAGAAGCACTTTTATTGTAAAAAATAATTCAACTGCAGCCAAATACTGTCATTCTGAGCTATGGGATGAAGACTGGACCTTTTAGCTTACTTTTGAAAATGTGAAAGAGGCAAAGTAACTTGCCCTCTGTGAAAGGTCTATGCCTCTTGTTTTTCGAAAACAAACTCAAAATTACACTGAATGGGAAACAAAGGCTTGATTCCAATTCCGCTGTTTTCCAAGTATATGTATCTGCACAAAACTGCTCTCATTGTTTTGTGCACAGGTCTCATTTTAGATCTGAGAATGTCAAAACTAACGATTTTATGATCGTACTGTCTATTTTTTTTGGCATTTGTCTCAAGATCCCTTTAGAGATGGAAAGATGGGAAAAAGCAAGAGGTATGATCTATCTGATATATTTTATGTTTCTATTTAGAGAAAGATGAATTGCATACCTCCTCTCATTTGGCCAAATCAGCACCTTGGAATCAGCAGCTAAGATATAAATATCCAGTTGACTCCAACTCTGGATGTCTTTTCAGTCCTAGATACAAGCATAATGCAAACCTACTACTGAAAGACACCTTAGCTGGCCAGAACCATGAACCTGAGCATTTCCCTACCAAACGGATTTACTTAACGTTCTCATCTAGAGACTGGCACAGACTTTATGAAATATTTTAAATCCCTGCACATTGAGCCACTTCTAGAAAGATTTATATCTGAAATGAAAATGTTTTTTTTTCTTGAAAAGGAAATCTATAAACCCCATACCTCACTAAACCACAGGGCACCATCCTCTCCCCGCTCGCCTTTCCCATTGTAAGTTAATTCACTTTGTGACCAACTTTTCCTAAGAAAGAGAACTTTGTACTAACAAATATAGTAAATCAATCCTCATGATAGTCACATGCCTTGGGTCAGCAATGATTGGGTGAAGTGTAGAAACAGCTATATTCAGTTGCTGCTAGCTCTCTTTGGACAGAATTGTCAAGGCTGCCTTTGAATCTCTTGCTTTTTCACTTCCATTCATAATGAGTGGTAGCCTCCCTAAATGACCAGACCTACTAAGATAACAGTGAAGTTGATTCTTGCTGCCTTTTGCCAAGATCTTATCAACCAAGAATAAAAATCAGAGACAGAAAGGTAAGTGGGTGGCTATAAAGCTCCACTGTCTCATGCTGTCAATCCCTTTAACCTTCACAAGCTGGAATTACTTAAAAGATTAAAAACAGGCTAGTGAGTGCCTTTCTGTTCCGCTGTATACTAATCATTTTATTGTCATGACAGCTATGCTTCCCTTAGGTACTGTGAATGTGACTGCTGCTCTTCACGAAATATACTACTTTGTTAACCTGCCAGGCTTGCTAGCTACCACTGAGGTTCCAAATGTAAATCAGTGGGAACATCTGAAGTAGCAAATTCACTGAGTTTATGGACATCATTTATTATAAATCACAGTCCTTTCTGAAAAGCCCTTATTGTGGAGGCCCAGCAGGGCTGTTGAGGTTCCTGTTTTTGTAAGAAAACTCTTATTGTCCTCCATGCTTGCACTCTGCCCCTCTCATTAGTCTTGCTGCAGGGCTTTCTAGAGAAGATGAGCCTCCATTGAGCTGAAAGAGAAAGGGATTTGGGTATGTGACGTCTTGTCATGTTTCCTCTCTTAGGCTTCCACTGGAACAAATGAGCAGAGCTTTGCTGTACTCTTTGTGTTCTTGTTTTATACCTGTCCAGCCGAGTGCAGTCACACAAATCAAAGATTGAGCTTGTAAAGCTTTCAGTGTTGTGCAAGCCAACAGCTAGTAAGTTGTCCCTGCTTTTCAGAGTTTATGCTAGTATTTCAAGGTGTAATAGGACTCAGTAAACCGTTGTGGGGCCATGGGGGGGGGGGGGTGTGTGTGGAACAGTAAACTAACATTGTTATACAGAAGCAAACAAATAATGCTTTGAATTATTATATTTACGTCTCTGTAGAGCCTGAAGTGTTCCAATCAAAATCAGGAATTTCCTGTGTGTAAGCTGCAAATGCAAACAAAAATAGACTGTCAAAGTCAAAGTAAATACAAAGTAGGCAAAGGAAAAAAGGTGATTTCAGAAGTAAAATGACTTTCCCAGTAACACATCTTACTAGGGTAAGTGGGGTCCAGACCCCACTTCTAAACAAATCCATGCCTCTAACTTCCAAAGGAGAAGAAAGTCTTTGATCTGTAGGCAAAGTATGATGGTCAGTAATTAACATCAGTCATGCAGATTAAGTATGAGAATCTGTCCTCTTGTGCTGTGTATATCAAATCATCAGTCTTTTTTTTCTCTTGTTTGTTTGTTTTGGTTTTTTTTTTGTTTGTTTGTTTTTTTTGTTTTGTTTTCCCTTCAACTCTCCTTTGTACTTAAGTCTGAAGCTCAATTTTATTTTCATGCCTCAGCTACTTGGTACCTTGCAGACATTCACACCCCATCTGTAATTTTTTTAATATCATTGTTGTTATTATTGTCAATAGTATGAGTATCAACATTAGTATTATTTTCTTTAAAAACACCCAGCAGCTAATAAGGTAATTGATACTGGCCTTGTAAACTCTTCAGCTCTGGGAATCTGCTATCTATTTATGCTTCCTACCTTTCTTGTCTCCTTTACTTCTATTTACCTCTGTGGAAGGAGCAGGTATGTTCTCCCATTACAGTTACTGATGAAAATAAAATAATACTGATGAAAATAAAATCCACAGAGCTCAGCAAAAACAAGCTAGTACAGAACAAGAGTATATTTATTGAATGATGACTTGATGGTTGTGACTATGCACTTTCTTCTGACCTCACCAGATATTTAGTTTTTGCCACAGACATTCAGATATTACCTCTGGCACAGCTCAAGTGAAGTCCCAGGTCATGAGAGATGAGGAAGACTTGATAATTCAAAGAAAGCACATCATTCACGTTGTCAAAGACAATAAAGCGATTTTTGATAGTAAGGCTCATTTTCCAAGCATCTTAGACTGTTTTGTTTAGGTTCTTTAAAAAATACTTCACCGGCTCACTCCAGGCACTGCGAACAACTATGGTATCCTCAAGTGCTCCTGAATCCCAATGTTCCTGAATAATGAATTGTTTACTCTGCTGTTAAATAGAATTTAAGACCACATATTTTGGTGATCTAAAACTGGTTTGTTACAACATATCTGAAACATTTATTAAAGATTTTCTCCTTTTTAAGGAAAATGGTGGATTTCTAAACAGTACATTTGGATTGGAAAAATTGATTTTGCCATCTGAAAATTTTGAATAATCCTGTTTAAGCTGAAAATTTTAGAGGAATGTGTTTCAAACAGAAGCCTTAAAGAATATTCCAGGCTGTGTGAAAGATTATCATTTCAACCCTGAAATGTCTGCTCCATTAAAAAAAACCCTACATGAGTGTAGGAATTTCCAGGTTTATGAATTCTATTTTTAAAGCAGATACAATTCTTGTGTTTCTTGTACATATGGTTTTAACTCTATGTTTCTAAGCCATGTAACACAATCAGCATTTAAACAACACTCCCACTCATTTCACATACTGCAGGTGTTAATGTATTGAAAAATCTTCCTTTAGTTACTTCTTTTGTCACTTACTGAATCTGACTGATTTCAGTTATAGAAATACTGCTCCTGCAACCCACCGGTCATACATAAACACTAGCACAATGAGATAAAATACAACTAAACAGTTTCTGATTAACAGCTAAGAGTTACCCCGATACGTTCACTGTATATTTTGTTCACTTTTATACCTACACAATACAGTATCTAGAGCAAAAGAGTGATCCATAAAGATTAAAGAAACATATTTTCTTTATTCTGCTGGCATTAGCCTATTGATCCACAGAGAAAACAGTTGGTTTCCCTTTTTATCTGAAATGGGAATAAAAGGTATACGGCAAAATGGAGTGTTTTTGCAAGTTACCAGAACCTTCCTACTGTATTAATCAGGAATACATTCAAACAAGGTTTTGTTAACAAGACACTAGCAAGGAATAGCATTTTTATAAGCTATCCTTCCTCAGGCAATTACAAATACTAGCTTTGGCACCGATAATGACATATATTAGTGAGTGGGAGTTTACGTTTCCATTAAAGGTTTAAAAGGGTTCAGTAGTCCAAGCTGGTCTTTCTTTGAAAATATCTGAATTACAGAACAAACTGAGAAGAAAAATAAGTTATTAATAACTGCCTCAAAAAAGTAAAACAAAACTGAGAAATGATAACTGTACTGCTAGCTGTAAAGAAGCCTTTCAGATGCAACTTGCTGAATGGTACAACTGGGACAATTTGCTTTTAAGTTTCTTGACAATTTACATTTGCCATTGCAAGTCTCAGTTCCTGGGGTTATGGGATTACACCAACTTCATAGCCTTCATGGATAGAGGGAAAATTTCTAGTCCTTGATTTTGGGGAATAAAGAGATTGGGGAGTATAGACTGTAATATGACAAGCAGCAGAAGGTTTAATGAAAGACTCAAACATATTTTATTTACATCCTAATATATAGCATTTAAAAAATACATTTCAAAATAATATACAATATTATTTTTAAAATTCCATCAGGACGGTCACAGCTGTCACAAGTCTGGAGTGGCAGACAGGATTTTAGAGCCTGGAAGAAAGTACAGGCTACAACAGGCATATTTAAAACAGACATGGCCAGCCTCTCCCTGTATATATTACTATTATTTTGGTACAAAGCAGAGAATTCAGTTGAGTAATGCTCTAGCTCTTCAAGGGGAACACAAAATTGATTGCTGAACAATTATTTCTTGGCACTGGTGAGACTGCACCTCAAGTACTCTGTTCATTGTTGGGCCCCTCACTACAAGAAAGACACTGAGGTGCTGAGTGTGTTCAGAGAAAGGAAATGGAGCTGGTGAAGGATCTGGAGAACAAGTCTTAATTGGAGCTACTAAGGGAACTGTTGTCATCTAGCCTGGAGAAAAGGATACTCAGGGGAGACCTTATCACTCTCTGCTACAACTACCTGAAAGGAGGTTGAAGTGAGGTGGATATTGCTTTCTTCTCCAGAACAAGCAATGAGACAACAGGAAATAGCCTCATGATGCACCAGGTGAGGTTTATATTAGAGATTAGGAACAGCTTCTTTACTGAAAGGGTTGTTGAGCATTGAAACAGGCTACCCAGAGAAGCAGTTGTCATCAAGCCCTGGAGGTATTTAAGATGTGGAGATATGACGCTTAGGGACATGGTTTAGAGGTAGACTTGTCAGTGCTGGGGTAACAGTTGGTCTTTTCAACCTAAATGGTTCTATGATTCTATGATTATGCCTTCAGATGAAGGCTGAATTCCCTAGGTGCTGAACGTATATTTAAAGCCCTGAGGACATGGGAATTTTGAGGTTAAATTGCCATAAATATTCATGGATACAAGTAATAAAGGTAGCCTTTCAGATCTTAAATTTCATTCAGGTGGTGACTCCAAATGGATATTGCATTTGAAAGATGGAATTTGATAAAAGAGTATTTTCTGCCATCTTTTTACCTCTCTTGTCTCTACTGATTGTGAAATGTTTGCTATAGGGGCTGTCTTTTATTAAATAAGTGTACAGTGCCTAGCACAATAAAGCTCTGTTTTTTTTTTTTTTCTGGAGTTTCTAAACACCATTGCAATGCAAATAAATGAGCTCAATAAAATTCATTTCTACAGTGAGAAAGGCTAGTTCCCATTGCTGCAGGAATTACTGAGAAATATTTATCTTAACTAAACAGACACAGCTGGTCTAAATTCTGCATGTATGTTGGAATAGGACGTGTGATAGCACAAGACAATTTTCCCTCTTGGCCAAGGAAAGATGAGAGAAGCAGAAACATTGTGTGGTCAAATGAATGTACCCAGAGTGAAGATGTTCGAGCTGTAAGGATATCTCAGCTTGGGCTGAGTACTTTAAGACTAACAATGTCTGCTGAAAAACAATTCTGTCTGGAAACTCACCTCAGACTAAAAAACATGTGAACAATCTCATAGCTCAAAGATATTGGAATATTGTTCCATCTACTTGCAACTATATGTAACAGAGTGATGACTGGTAAATTCATAACTGCCTTGGACTCATAAATACTCCTCAGGTGTGTGAATTGGATAATTCCTGAGATGGCTCAATAGATTTGTGATATTTACAAGTAGAATTCATACCTTTGCCCTCAAAAGATACTTTCTCCTCCTCAGCTGTTACCTATGCTGCCTGATAGCAAATAAGCTAAATCCATCCTACTGAAAGAGATATAGATTGCTTTTTGACAGTACAGTTTGCATGCATTGTCTGCCAGAGGTACTGGTGGTGTTGGAATTCACTTACTACTGTATGTACATACTACTTTCTCTTTATGTTTTTAATGTGGCATCAAACTATAGTGTTAGCTGATGAAAAAAAATCCAGTGCATCATTGCTTAAGCAAAATATAATAGAGTTTGATATGTGAGAATAATGAATGACATCTTTTTTGCAGTGGTCTTTTGTCACTTATCTTCCCTTTCTTTAAATGGCTAGAAGCAAGAAATAAATTATTGGCTGCAGATTTATTTCAAGGTGTGAACTGAGGAGGAGTGGTTTGAGGTTCCCATATTAATTCAGAATTTTGTTGCAAAGCTTTTAGAATTGATTTGGTTCACTTCAACAATTTGTTGCCATTCGGATTAAATCGTTTGTTTAATCCCCCTGAGAGAGGAATAATGTATGAACTCATAGAGTACGAACATACTGCAGAATGTTTGCAACAGCAAGCAGGGTTCAGTCAGAGCTGCATGATTCAAGCTCTGTGACACTGACTGAACTCATCATATAGCATAAGCACTTTCTTCTTCTGTTGCCTCTGTAAAAGATGAACATAGTATACTACTTTAACAAGGCACAATCAGTCAATTGCATTAGTAAATGCAACTTTCACCAACATTGGTGGAAGCATTAAAGCACAGAACTATCAACTAAACCTACTAATTCTGTATTATTAAAGGAAATTTATAAAGTGATAACAAATAAAGCTGGAAAAGATGTCAAAAGGTGCTCTAATCCATCCTGCTTTCCTAAGGATGGACTACTATCTACTTAAATTGTTCCTGACAGATGTTTGTCTAGGCTAGTCTTAAAATGTGTGAGGATACAGACAGTGCTATCTTCTTATGCAGTTTGTTTAGGGTCTTGCTTAGATTTCACACATTAAAATTTTTCCTAATATTAGGACTTAATTTGGCTGTCCTGCCATTTAATTCTATTCTGTTTATTTTCATACTGTTCACAGCTGCCAGAAGTCATTTACATCATGTGATATCATGTATGGAGATTGCATGTGAGAAAACAAAACACCATTTTGCAATACTAAGTGGAGGCACATGGGTACTCAGGAATGATTTTCTGTAGGATACTGCTTTAATTGTAGTCCTGCTTGTGAAAAAAAAAAAGTTGTAAATAAAAAATAATAATTTAGAGCCAATGCAAAGGCTGCTGAAATCAATGTCTTACACCAACTGTCCTTTTCAGCTGCAAAATGGAATTAATTTTCAAAGGAAGACGTGATTTAATCCTCTCTCCTGCCATAAGAATGTATCTGTACCTTTTCACTTGGGAATTATGTCTGGCATTTTCTAGTTACCTTTTTTTTTAAAAGGAATTGGCCTTCCTTTTCATCAAAGGAAGAAGGAGGTCTTCTATTGATTTAAACCAAAACCAATACTTTACTTTACCATTAATTCCCCTGAAATCAATAGGTCATTTCTGAATTAAAATGTTATTTGTCATGGAAATGTAGGCTTCAGTGTGCATGTGAGCTTAATTTTCATGGCCCTTGGGTTTCATGTAACATCACTGATCTTTTCCTTGATCTGCAATGTGTGAAGCAGCAAAGACCTGTAGCACTCCTCCTCATCCCTGTTCTTGATAATCCCAGATACCTAGTGTACTTTACAGGGAAAAATGATCGGAAAAGTCAAACGCAAAGCCCACACATACAAATATACTTTCTCTGACCACTCAGTCTTGAAATAAAACATTATAGTGTGGCTCAAACAAAACTTTTGCACTTAATCACTTGTGAGAAAGATATGTACAGTCAATTGACACGTATCCTTTTTTTCTCACAGATGGAGTTTCAAAATTAAGAGTGGGACTAGAAGCAAACCTGAACAAATCATCAGTACCAGTTCATATACTGGTATGTTCTGCTCCCCTACAGCAGAGATGAAAAGTGTGCAAAAAGATCCTGCCAATTGAGATGACCTTAGCACAACTGTGGTGGTTTAGCCCAATATCCACCCAGTCATAATATCACTCCCCCTCCTAAACTGAACAGGAGAGAGAGAGAGGAATATAACAAACTGCTTGTGAGTTGAGATAAGGACAGAGAGGTAATTAACGTCACGGGCAAAACAGACTCAACTTAGGGAGAAAAAGGTTTGATTTATTAAAGAAACAATAAAAGCAGGGAAACGAGAAATAAAACCGTCTTAAAACACCTCCCCCCACCCCTCCACTTCCCAGGACTCCTTTTCCTTCCCCCCAACCAGCGCAGGGGATGAGGAATGGGGGTTGCAGTCAGTTCATTACAGATGGACTTTGCCGCTGCTGCTTGTCAGGGGGAGGCCTCCTCACACTTCCCACTGCTACACTGTGGGGTCCCTCCCCACGGGAGACAGTCCCTCATGAACTTCTCCAGCGTGGGTCCTTCCCATGGGCTGCAGCTCCTCACGAACTGCTCCGGCATGGGCCCTCCCACGGGGCAGCTCCTCACACACTGCCCAGCGTGGGTCATCCACCGGGAGAGACAGTCCTTCAGGGACAGGCTGCTCCAGCCTGGGTCCCCTCACGGGATCACAAGTCCTGACAGCAAACCTGCTCCGGCGTGGGCACCTCCCCCACGGACTCCCAGGTCTTGCCAGGAACTTGCTCCAGGATGAACTTCTTACGGAGTCACGGCCTCCCTCAGGCATCCACCCGCTGCGGCGTGAGCACCTCCCCCACGGGCTGCGAGTGGATCTCTGCTTCCCGGTGGTCCTCCATGGACTGCAGGGGGACAACCTGCTTTACCATGGTCCTCACCACATATCGCAGGGGAGCCTTCTTCTCAGTGCCTGGGCACCCTCCTCCCCCTCCTTCTCCACTGACCTTGGTGTCTGCGGAGATGGTTTCACATTCTCTCTCCCTGTTGCTGCTGCAGTTCTGCAACTGTGCAACAACTTCTTCTGCTCACATATGTTATTCACAGAGGCGTTACCTCCACCACTAATTGGCCAGGCCTGGGTCAGGTGCAGGGTTCAACTTAAAACTGACTGGTCCTAACCCTGTCAGCTACAGAGGAAGCTTCTGGCAACTCTCTTTGTTTAAAGAAACCACCTCTCTAGCCCCCCTGCTACTGAAAAACCTGGCCCAGGCCAAAACCACTACAACTTGGACAAACTCAGTTTCAGGTTCATACTGCCATGATTGACCACAATTGCTACAGATCATGACAACCTTAGTTCCCATCTAACTACTCACAGGGAATTTATTCAAATGATTGCTTCCCAAATGTCCATACCGGGGCAAGATTTTGACAGCTGCTTCTGTGTTGTGCTTCACAGTTCTTTCACCTGGATGAGTTCCTGTGTGATCTATTCTCTGAGGTCCTGCTCTAGCAGAGGGGTTGAACTAGATATCTTTCAAGGTCCCTTCCACCTCTTACGTTTCTGTGATTCTGTGTAATTCTGTGATAAAATTGACAAATCAGAATATGGCAACAAAAAGACTTTCAGCCAGATACCCTGGATTAACAAACACAAAACTATGTAGAGGTTGCTTTCTGAACCCATTTAAAAAAAAACCCAAAAACTACTTAACTGCTGTGTTTTGGGACTGTGATTCTCTTCAAAATTTCCAATTTTTGAAAGGAAAGGTCATTTTAAGAAGACCACTTCATCTGCAGGGCCCAGAGAACATTCATTGTCAGTTTGGAGGGACTGCTCAACTGACTGCATTTTATCCCTTGTCTCTGAGCTGAGCTATCTTTTCTAAACATTTACAATGACCTGCCAAAAGGAATGAGTGGATGATGAGTGAAATGCATGGATCGACATATTGAGTGGGGCCTGCAGAGAGAAATTTATACAACCACTCAAGGGAATGAGCAAGGAGGTGACAAAGGCAAAGATTCACAGGTAAAAGCTGCCAGTTTGTCACCTTTCTACCATCACAAATTTACCCTTATTCTAAATGCTCTAAAACAGTAGCTAGTTAAGCAGTATGTGATATCTGGAGGGTGCTAAGAAGTACTATAATCTGGAAGGAGAGGCAAATTGCTATAGTTTTTCTTAGTCAGGTAAAGTTTGTACTACCTTGAACTCACTGTCCCATATCCCTTATGCACCATGCTCTCTTCTTGTACCTCAAAATGTTATCACTAGTTGTTCAGGAGCTATTTAGCAGTAGTACAATCAAAGTCTCAGATTAATATCCAATATACTAATTCAGGAAGAAAGAAAAGCAAGGGAAGTAGTGAAATGGTTGTTTAGGATCAGTGAAAGACCACTGACACTTCCTAGGCATTTAGGTCTAGATTCCCAATAGTATTTAACACTGACTTCTGTTAAAATTAATTTTGATTAAGTGGGTATTTTTAAAATTCAGGCTTTAAAAGTAAGCGCTTCACAGCAATGAATAAGGTTTTCAGACACCCTAAACTTAAGCAGAGTTGCTGCAGGAAGATGAAGAGGATTTAACTATAGTTGTCATTGGGGCTGTTACAGCAAAGTTATTAATGAGGAAGTTTCTGTCACCAGGAGAGTGATGAGGGTCTCTTGATTTCTTTAATGTCTCATTTGATTTTATACCAGTCCCAAGAAAGTCAAAACAAAGATTCATGATGGATATTTTTTCAGAGACATGAATGGAAAGGGAGAAATAGAAAGATCGAGGTAATCAAAATATTAGACAAGTAAAATAACATTATTTGTCAGAAGGCAAAGCAGCTGAAACCATGTAAACATCAGATGTTCCTGTTGAGATGTCATATTTCCAGTGACATTGATTCTCCAGGATGCAAGTGATGCTCAACAATTTGCATTTCCTTCATTTAGCTCCTGAACTTTAAAAATCTGCATTGCTGATTTGGGGAAAAAAACTAGCACTGAATTACCAGAGCTGCTGTGTTATTCTGCTGCATATTGAAGCACTGAATAAAAGAAAAATTGTGGAAGAAACTATGTGTGAGCAGGAAAATGTTGGTAAGGCCTGGGTCATCTTTCTATCACTCTTAGGTAAAACTAGGAATACATATAAGAAAGCAAAAGTATTTGTCACACATTAAACTCAGGATTATTAACTACCCTAAACTCCAGAGAGCGAAGAGTCCTTATCTTCTTGCTATTCTGAAGTCCCCAGAGAAAAGGGACTCACATTTTCTTCCTATTTCTGATATACTCTGCTAACTCTAACGCAAAGACTGGATCTGAAAGACAGAAAATGTCTGCTCTTCTTCTCCAGAGATAAAGTATTCACAAGATAAGAGGAGACAGCAGAATACGTTCATCTTGTCAAATGACACTTTAACTGAAGTACAACTTCTTAACTGCTGTGTTTGTACAAATTTAGCATATAGAGTGATACTGGCAAGCACTGCTGGAAATTTTCTGAGCTCTAGTTTGTACAGCATATCTTCCTTCTCCCAACATGTTCTTGTGCAACCTCTCTGCAGTTAGAAGCAGAATAAATGTATTTCAACAACATGGCTTGGGTCTTTAATGTACTACACCAATGGCTAGGGGTGGCAGAAGTCATTGTCAGCCTGCATTTTTTCAATGGGAAGCAATGTGAGAACCACTCTGCTAAAGATGACTGGATCGTTGTGAAAGAGATCTTGGAAGAAAAGGTGGGAGGAACGGATCTAAGACATAGAGCTTTGGCTACTTACACAACTCAAAACTACTGGGATTGCTATGAGCATATTTGCATAGATTTATTCTTGTTTATACTATTAATATACTAATTCATTTATAGTCTGTATCGTTAAAGTCATCATGATCACCTTGCAGCATTTTCAGTCCCCCCCTTTACCAGCCTAGAAAACACTACGTGCAAATTAAATATAATTACACAATATTTCAGACAATACTTCAGTCAAGAGGCAGTGAATACATACTTATTCCAGCTGCATAAGCCTTTGTTCCCACAGGTAATTCTATAAATATCAGCTTATTTATTTCTCATTTAGTCCAATGTCACTGAAAGTGAATTGGACCCTTAATATTATCCTTTATATTTATTTATGCTGCCCGCACCACTTATCTGTCTCACTTTCACAGAAAGACAAGATCTTTCTTACTGCTGAGACTCTGACACAAGGAAGGCTGAGCCAGGAGAACATGTTATTAGAAAGACTTGGCATCCATATAGCCTACTTCTTGAGATGGATCTCACGTAATTTGTAAAACTTATGTGTCTCCGTAGAACTCTGTATGGTAGATTGACACATCATGTTAATTCAGGTATATAGTCTGCATAGTCTATTGATACAAGCCACTTTATGCAATTGTTTAGAAGAGAAGAAGTACAAATGTAGCCAGACAATTAGATCAAATCAGAGTAGCTGGTTATTTACTGTCAGATAATATGGACAGCTCAGCAAACTTACACAGCAGCAGCAGCAGCAACTAATATGCCAAACAGAAACAGACCCAGAAATGCTTGTGGTGAAAATGTATCAGTGTCCTATCTTCAGCATCACAGCAGATTGCTGATTCTTTTTGGATCAACTGCAAAAAAAAAAAAAAAACCCAAAAGCTCTTGGGTCAAAGCTCCACAGCATAGATTACAACCCAAACTGCCTGTATAAATAACAGCAAATGTGTTTTCTCCCTTATGGGCTTCAGTCTCTGCTTGGCACAGCCTTTTGTAAGAGAACTGTGCTTTCACAGCTTTGGCCTGCTAACACTTTCACAAGGTGAAGCGTAGCTGAAGAAATAAGATGTTAAATCTAATGCTTTATAGTCCTTAAACTGGTTTGAAAAGCAAGTATTGTACAAGAAAAGGATTTTGGGCCTTGAGAAGCAATATGCCTGAGAACTAAGACTGTAATTTCAGAGGCTGATGTTCCTGATTGTTTTTGGTAGAGATGTGTGGAGATGCAGAACTTGAATAACCTGGGTGATACAAAGCAACAGGATAGAACTACACTCTCTACACCCAGACACACCAGCTTTTAAGCTGATTTCAGAGAAAACCTCAGTAAATTCCTGTATATTGCACACACACATAAACACATGCACTCACTTAGAAAAATCAATATCTCTGCCCTTATCCTTATATATCTATAGCTACTTCTGTCATATATCTACCATCCTGGTTAATAACCTACTGTCTCACAATGTCTCTGAAAAGGAAGGAAATATCTTGAAAACCTGTCAGTCTTTTGCTGTATTTATTCACATACAGAGCATTTCCCATGCATTAAACTCACCCATTCAAAAGACAGGGTACTTGTTCCCTTATGATCATCATTAAAATGGTTCTTCAAATTCTTGCAGTATTTTTCTTCTCTTTGCAACAAGATATTGGCATGACAGGAGGTTTTATTTCTTAAAAGCAATCTGAAAAGAGAAGATGCTGCCTCCCTTAGCAAATAAACAATATTTGTTCAATGACTTCTTTAAAAGGGTTGTTCCTACTCAAGAGCCATTTTCCTAAGTAGGTTATGTGGTGGTTCTGCAAGTTTTCCCTTTTCCTCTGCCTCTTCCTCCAGCATAATTTATCAAATGCTTTAGCTGTGGCTGAGGCTTTAAGGAAGTGGGTCGTATTACAGTTAGCTCATTTATTCAGAACAATATCTTAGTCTTTTGTTCAGCTTTAATAAAATACAATTATTACACTGTCTCTGCCTGTGATTAATTCAGATTGTGTTTACAGACAAGGCTCTCTGCAAATCTCTGGTGTTATTGCTGTCCAATGAATTAAACCACGTTCTCCTGTCAGTAGTAATTACAGATTCATATCTTATTTCTCTCTCTTCTTTTTCTTTCTGATTTGTCTGTATTACCCCAAACAGATTTTAGCTGTGCTTCCTAATAGTGTGGTGTTGCCTATGCTTGCAGAAAAATTCTTTCCCGCACCAGTTCAGCTGTGCTATGAACTAAATTCAAGAAGCTTATTTGCAGTGTTTAATAACTACAGTGTTATTGAATCTATGAATGTCTGAGCAATGGCACTTTTTGTACTAGAAGATGGCATTCCTTGTATTAAATGAATTTTTAAGTATACTCCTTTATACAGCTTTGTCTCCTGTAACGAGGTGAGCTTATGCATGGTGATAATTGCTCACAACAGACTCAGGTGGGTAGCAGCAGAGAGCACAGATAAAACAGAGTTCACAAGACCCGCTCATGCAAGTGAAGTCTTTCTCCAAAGAGTCAGTCAGAAAACTGTATCTGAAAGAGATTTGGTATGATGTTTGCTAGCTGAAATTATCTAGCTGTCAGAAGTCAGACAAGAAGTTCCAGTGGACTCTGTACTCTGTGGTGCTCTGCCACTCCCACTTTTTCTCACTTCTTTTTCTGAACAGCATTTAGGAATCTCACACTCAAGCGTGACAGAGCTGGGATTTCCAGGTGAACAGCCTTATATCAGAAAAAAAAGGAGAAAAAAAAAAAAAAACCACATTCTGAAACTAGCAAATTCTTACTAGAGTCTATTTTAAACTATCCCAATGATGCAGAACAAAATAAAGTAGCCCTGACATTTCATCTTAATGAGCAGCCTTTCCAATATTCTCCAGACTCATACTCCAAAGTATGAGACTTAGACTCCTTGTCAAATTTTGTCATAGAGTATGCTTCAGAAGATGTCCAAGGGGAGGGTGAATGAGCTCTGCTTGCAGTCTGAGCAGGTTAGGCAGAAGCTAGATACCACGAAAGAAAACCCCACCAAGTCAACTGCTGTGACACTCGTCCTTGAACTTGTAAGACCAACTGATCAACAGAGCATAGCAGGTAAAATTTGGGAAATATCTCAACATAGCTTTTATGGCCTTTGGCTGAAACTGGCTGACACCCAGCATGCTCAAAATGTAGGAAAAAATGATTTCCCTACTTGCAATCATCTGTTTAGCTGTGCTCTTGGTAACACTGCAAACGTTATACTCATTAATGTAATTATGACAATATTTTTCATCTTTGACATATTTGGATCTGGATTTTTCGCTTCTGTGTTTAAGGTTGCCTCCTCTATATTATAAATATATGGTCATAAATATCGCCTTTCTGGAAGGGTTTTTTTTTTTTACCCTGTGTTGTTGCCTTTCTGGAAGTGTTTTACTTTTTACTCTCTGTTATTTCTGTTCCGAAATGCTACTACAATGATGCCTCATGGGAACCGTGGTTCAATTGTCCCATCCACACATCCTATTCTCCTGAGTGCACTTTCTCTTTAGAGCATCAACTGCAAGCTTGTCTGCTTGTGAGGAGGAAGGATACATAAATATACAGAATCTGAGAAGTATTTTATGACTAGGGGACAAATTCAAGTCCTTCCTGCTGTCTGAAACTCATTTTCTCCAACGTCTAAAAACAGAGATTTTCTTCTTTTGTAACATCTTTTTATTTACTTCCTCAAATGTGTGCTGTTCTATAACTGCAACATATGAAGATCAAAACTGCCCTATATTTCCTCTGCTTTCATTTATAATTCAGACACGAAGCTGGAACAGCAGGTTGGGAGTAGGGAAGAAGCAGGCAATTTAAGGAGAAGAATTTGGACTGCATGTAAATGTCCCTAGGAATGTTAAAGTTTCATGTACGCATGTTATGTTTGAATTGATGGGAAAACCTTGGGAAATATGAAGTATATCAGCAAAATTCCTTCAAATCAAAGTTGTTTAAGTACTCCTTAGAGCATTAATTACTTTCATTATTACTATTTCTTTTTCTTGTTAAAGAACCTCCAATTATTTTCCTAAAGTGGTGTTTTGTCCTGTGGCCATTGAGGGCAGGAGGTGTAACGCAGAGCATCCAGAGAACCCCATGCAGCCTGAAATTTGGATTATAATTTTGCTCTCTTTGTAATTGCAAGGCAAGGACAAACTAGATCAACCTCCATTTTTTTATTATTGTTATTGTTTTTGGCCATCTCAAGAAAGCAATTTCTATTCAGCTAGCAGCCAACAGTCAGGTACAAGTAAACACGATGGTTGTCGACTTTTATTTCACTGTTAAGCCTTTATTACCAAAGGCACAAGTCTGAATGCATTGCATGCATTAAACACAAGCTAAATCCTTGAGCAGCAATTTGGCTGCTCTTAGTAACTGGAGAGAACTGGGGGCAGGGAGTTTGGATTTCCGGTTTCTTATTTTCAGATGAATCGCTGCGTGACCCTGGGCAGATTTACTTCACGGTATCTGTTTCTCCAGCTGCGAAACAATGATAAGAATTAGATATTATGGGTTGAGGGACAGATTCTGATGTCTTTATTCAGCAATGAGTAGTGCAATCGATTTCAGTCTGAGGAAAGGGTAACAGCATCTGGCCATTAGTGTTTATAAAGCAACTAGACTCTTGGTTGATGGATTAGATTAGATTTCAGTGCTGAGATGTTACCATGAAGGGTTCTTCAACACGTTTAAAATAGATTAGATAAAGAAAGTGTTTTGAGAGGCTTGGATAAACAAGCTGCAGAGAATTCTGATGATGGTGGGAAGAACAGATTCAAGGACAAATAATAAACAGGAGGAGAAGCCCTACCCTGAACAAGACAGAAAGTATAATGCTTGTGGGGCCATTTTCCTTTGATGTATGAACTGAAAAAAAAAGAATAAAGATAGTCTTGGTAGAAAGCAAAACATGGTCTTTTTTTTCCTTTTTGGAGCTATTAAGCCTTTTTTAAAAAATCTTTTGTTTTTTCTTATACTGTTCTGCTATTTTTAAAAATAGCCTTCTGAAATGAAAAGTAAAACATGGTCTATTCTCAAATTATAAAAAGATATATTTTGGCATTTTTCCAAATTGATGGGATTCTAACTATTTTTAAAGATTATTTTTCATTGAATTTATGCTTAATTGACTATTTTATTCTCTGTGAAAACAAAAAAATTAGAATACCCTGTTCTGTTTAAGTATCTTCCCTAAGGGCATGCATCCTCTGTCATTGCAGTCACCTGCTGCCAGGTTCTGGGTTATATGTTCACTGAAAGCAATTTTAAGGGCTGAGACTCAGGGATGAGGGGGAAAGAAAACAGTAGACAACAGGCTGTTTGACTGAGAGAAGCCAAAACTGATGAGCTTTTCTGCTCCCTCTCTGAGCAGCACAGGGAGCACATAGAGACTATGAGTACAGGTAGAGGAGACAAGAGCCTTTCTCAGCCAGCCTGGACTGAGACATTCAAACTTGTAAGTTAAAGCTTAAAGTACCTTTAAGCCAGAGGTACTACTGGACTTGTCATTTTATTTTTCAGGTCTACACAAGTCAGATCATTCTGTTTCATTTTTTCACTGAATGCTGAAGTCGAGCACATTTTACTCAAGGATACCTACTGTCTTCCTAAAGACTTTAAGTGACAACAATATGTCCTTTTTTCTTCCATAGTCTCTCAGTGTTTCACTAACTTTGCCACTGGGAAATTTTATCCTATTTCGGAGCCACATTTGATCCTTTACAGTCACTGGCTCTTATAAAAAGATATTTCAAATGAGTAAGTTCATCATGAGCATCTGTTTTCCACATGATATTGATTATGTTGAGTGATTATGTCACTCCTCTGAAAGTCCTTCCACCATGAGACATGAAGGGGTTTGTATTTGCTTTTTAAAAAGGTGAGAAAACAGTTTTCCTCCCATTAAGGAGCCTGGGCAGGAGGAAAAGATGAGCAGGAGGAAAAACATCCGGCATCATGTACTGGTCACTAGAGCTGCACTGCCATGGAGGAGTGCAGTCCTTCTGTCCTTTGGTTGGTGTTTTTTCATTAATGAAATTCCATTAAGTGCTTTAAGATCTATATCTCTCAAGAGAGATGTGACTGCTGCCTAAGCAGCTTATGTCACCAACAAGCATAAATGCAAGTGTTTGAACATTGCAAGAGAGTGATCCCTCTTACAATCAGCCACTGCTCAGCTACATGACTCCCTTCACACTTCATTCATTTTCAAAAAAATTTGGTGTGAATGTTTCACCTTCCATTGATCAAAGCCTCACAAATGGTAGACTAAGCATTTCACACAGGGAAATGATTATGTGGTGTGGGAGATGGGATGATTGATGGCTGTTCAGAGGCCACCAAGATGGTTTAAGCTGCAATATTTTTTCCAAATCCATAAAAAAATATGTCCCTGAAAACTCTCAGCTATTCAGGGATGGATTTTTATCAGATTTGAGGAGAACAAGGTTTGCAGCAATTGCAAGAATGGAGCTGATGGAGATGGATTGTTCATGGTAGAATGGACATCTAATGATATAATCCCATAATGATAGAGGCTTAAAAAGGATAGGAAATGTTTGCAAAAGGGTGACAAATGTTAAATAAGACCCAATTATAGAAATATGTCCTGTTGCAATGAAGTGTATGACAGACCTCTTGCCAGGTATGTCTTTGGGAGCTATCATTTGTCTGGCAGTGAAGGAGATCCAGATCTTTCCCAGCTGCTTGTGTCCTGGCCCAGGCTCCCTAATGGGAGGAAAACCCTCTGGTGAGCCACAGAGATATATCCTGAAAAGAAATCCAATTTCTGCCAGCAGAGCACTGCAATCCCCCTTTGCCTAACCTACACACACCATCCTTGCCAGACTGATGGACACCAAACAGAGTTGGGCTGGAGGTGAAAGAGACCATTTGAAAGACATATATTGAAAATGACAGTTTAGCACTTTGCATCCTGGAAGCAATGCACAGCCCCCCTTTATTTCCTAGCCATTTCCCTGAGGAATTTACAGGTTCAATCTACAGGTTCAGAAGCTGACACAATCAGGGCACTGTGACTTTGTTCAAGCTATGCTCTACATATCACATTGGGCTCGGGAAATAAATCTAATTTACAAACTTTCTCTTCAGATTATCTCATTTTTCATTTGTCCACAGGAAAAGAAGCATAGTGAAAGTTTTCAGTTAAATTAAGGGAGAAGAGAAAATGACGTCAACCATTTCTTTTACTGTCTTCACTAAGAGGAAGGTGAAAGGATGTCACGTTTTCTAAACTCGTTAATGATGGTATTTGTCAAAAATATTTTGAAATAAAATAAATGTTTGTTGTAGAAATGTCTCTTGGCTGCAGTTATTTTTAAAAAAACAAATAATAAGTTCTGTACAAGACTTCTTTTTATCCCGAGTAGAAATAATATTTCCAATATCAAAGTCTAATTAGCTCTCTTCCCATCTAATAGCAGGATTGCAAATCCAATCTTAAACTCTACTTTGGTCCTAAACAAGGACTAGAGTCTCCAGTTAGTCTGTTGGTGGCTTTGTCATTGCTGTACGTTTTCCATAGAGGCCACTCCAAATACCACAATGATGGATGTGAAAACTAACAACTTGGGACAGACAATGAATAATAACCATTCCCAATTCTCATGCTGATCCTTTGAGATGCTTTTATGTAATTTGTCCCTGATCACGATTTGCCCTGATCTTCCACAAAACCACTTATTTTCCTCACAAGGCACAGGTGCTGGACTCATCTCCGCTCTATGTTCCAAAAGGGAAGATCACAGCACAAACATATGCTGCCCTGCTTTCTCTGCATAATCTCTTTGTTCAAATTTCAATTGGTTCAGTGTACCACTGGCAGTGCATGAAAACTAGGTAAACAGATTCAAAACATCCTGTCTTGGTTTTCTTTGCCATGTAAACTGATCAAAAACAAACACAGGGCTAATACAGAAAAACATTCACATGATGTCTGGCTGTGTAACAACTGTAGGTACTGAAATTAGTTTAGGCAGGCTGGGTGTGGGACAGAATGCAAAAAGATGCATTTTAAGTGGCTAGCAATTCAATTGCATTAACAGCTCATTGATGTCCCATACCTATAGTGTCTGAGTACTTGCAACGGTTCATTAGTTCTTATCAACAGCCATTATGAAAGCATTGCTCTGCTTTCATATTTCACAGGGACACTACTGCTGACCCAAGGGATCAGAGGAGTGACAGTGAGAAGATATTTCAAAGAACTGCCTTGGAGCTGAGGATGGAAGGAGAGGTGAGGTTGCTGGCCTGGCTGCTAGAGGTAAGGGGGCATCTCTGTTGAGTCATACACTCAAAAGACACATAAGGGTTCCAGAGCTAAAGGAGAGGAATGACAAATGGCTTCTTTGTTGGTCTGAGCATGTGAAAAAGTGTCATTGTTTACATTAAACTGTCTCCCAGCTGCCTTGTTCTGGCTAACAGGCAAAATCATAGGATCATAGAATTACAGGAGTTGGAAGGGACCTTTAGAGATCATCTAGTCCAACATCCCTGTAGAAGCAGGTCCACCTAGATCAGGTCACACAGGAACACATCCAGGTGGGTTTTGAAGACCTCCAGAGAAGGAGACTTCACAACCTCCCTGGGCAGCTTGTGCCAGGGCTCCCTCACCCTCACAGTGAAATAGTTTTTTCTTATGTTTAAATGGAACTTTTTGTGTTCCAGCTTCATCCCCTTACCCCTTGTCCTGTTGCTAGGTACAATAGAAAGAAGGGATGTCCCAATCTCCTGGCATCCACCATTTCTATACTTATAAATATTATTGATATCCCCCCTCAGTCCTGTCTTCTCTAGACTCAATAATGCCAGTTCCTGCAGCCTTTCCTCATAAGCAAGATGCTCCAGCTGTGTTGAAAATCCCCACCTCACTCTGTTCTACCAAAGCTTTCAACAAGCATTCAACATGCTTTCAACAACACTCGTTTCACAGTCCACACAAGATATTATAACTTTGATCTGCCTCGCTATTTTATATATTGCAGATCTTGATTCTAAATATCAAAAACACAGTCCTTACTTCCTGTGTTCATATGCAACTCTAAGGCAAGAATCATGTCTTTAATATTGAATACACAACATGGATGCTCAGGCAAACAGAGGTGTAAAAGTTACTTTTTCCCCCAAATCTCCTGTAAATAAGAAGAAATAAAGTTAACTTTTTGAAAATTCTTCATAAGAGTTCCTTTTCCTTTAAACCATTAAAATTCAACCTCTCCTGTGAAACAAATCTGTGTTTGTAAATTAACCTGAAATGTAGTTTCTCCTCAGGTCTTGAGGCACAAATGCTAGAAGAGTGACTGACAAACCTGGAGCACACTGAACCCCTTCATACTATAAGTACATACAGCACAGTAGCATGTCAGAATAAAAATTGTCATTGTCCAGATTTTGACATCAACATCTTTTCTATAAGCTTGTGCTGACCTATTCCTTGCTGAGAGGATGACTGTGCAATGTCATTCTTTTATAGCTGTCATGAAACAAGCCCCTCCAAATATTCCAGATATATTGAACCCCTCAAATTGGATTCTTAATTTACAGAATTTATTTTCAAGCTTATTGAAGTGAGCTATATCTTTATTTTATTTTCTTTTTGATAAAAAGGCATATTTCTTTGTTGAAACATTTGGAAAAAGTCACTATTTTGAAATTCTGTGTTGAAAAATCTCCCTATATGTGACTAGAAGTGTTTCACTGGTAAGTGATGTAAGTAATTATAATAATGGAATTTTGTTGAGGTTTTTAAATTCAGAATGAGTATTTGAAATAAAACTCATAAACTGAAATCTGTTCCTTTTTTTAATTTTAAGAAAGTTATCAGAAAAGGTTTGTGAAAATTGTGTATTAAATATATTTCAAAGAAATAAGATATTTTTCATTAGAGAAAAAAAACATATAGCAATATTTTACACGAAGTTGAACATATAGATGCTAATCAATTCTACTCTACCTACTCAGCAAGAAAGAAAGAAAAAGAAAGAAAAAGAAAGAAAAAGAAAGAAAAAGAAAGAAAAAGAAAGAAAAAGAAAGAAAAAGAAAAGCTTAGCTGGAGACATCCTTCATGTATTTTAGAATACAATTGAAGTTACTCTAATTGTCACAAATGTGTGAATAAGAACTAAAAAAAAAGGAAGCAAAGCATCAGCTAAAACAACACTGGAATGAACATCCAGCAGTTACACCTGTGGACATTCATTTCACTGACATGGTGAAGTAAATTATTAAACCTGCTGGATTCTGTAATATTTGTTTAAAAATTACTTGTCAAGAAGAGTGTTTTCTGAGCTTAGTAAGTAAGTTCTGATCTGATGCAGTGTCATGTCCATCTCAACATGGAAAGAAGTTTTCTGGGGGACAATACATGTTGTATCTAGTGGAAAAAATCTGATTTGCTGTTCCTCTTTAGATGGTGCAGCTGGGGATAATTACACATTTCTGTCACGTACTCAAAATGCTCCCTGCTCTGTAGGAGGGTAGAAGGCACTAATGCAGTGGCCTGACCACTGTAATGGAATATTAAAACACAAGGGGAAACAGCTGAAGACTCCTGGCTTGAAGACCTCATTGTGGACTCTGTTTTATCCCCTTATGCTTGCTGGTTTGCAGTCTCTGATGACCTTATACAGCTACCTATCATTGCTTGCACCTTCCTGGTAGAGCACCTTGAGCACCAAGCTCTGCTCCCTGACAGCCAGCTCTCTCTCGTTTGCCCCCTCAGTCCTCTTGCAAGCCCATGACATTCTCAACAGAAAGCTTTTCTTAGTGCTCCACCTCATCCATTTTCCTGAGCTTTGCAAAGACCTCTGAGTTTGCACACTATTGATTAATAATATATGAATGTATAAATTTATCACTCACGGTGCTTAACTTGGTGTGTTTGTTTTATGTATAATGAGATACAGCTAATGTGTTTATGTTCATGCTTCAGTGTCTCGAATAGGTCATCAAAATGTCCACCTTCGCTGAACTGATTTATTAAATGGCTGATGGAAATGGCCTCTGTTAGTACATTTTCTCCTGTATGGTTATAAAGTCAAAGCATACAAATGTCAAAATACATACAGGTATACTAAAATCTAAACATAAAGCAAAATAAAGCAGTCTTGAATCTATGCCTGAATTCAGTACAGAAAACTCAGAAATCCTCCTTGGAAATCACCAATACACTTCAAAAAAAGGCCCCAGACCCCTCAGATAATACCTCAGTACATCACTGAGATGGTGCCTTGGTGCATTCAATGTATTTCTTTGGATATTTTCTCCAGGTGTTCAGGAAAAATCTCTCTCCCTGTCTCTCATCCATACACTGAATCTGTGTAAAACAGTTAATAGCCAGCCAGAGGTAGGTATTTCCCATCAGTGCTCAACTTCTGCATCTTCCTCCTGTTTTCCTGTAATTTTCTGGGCTACTGCAGTCTCACTATGCAGCCACTTCAGTATCCTCATATCACACTCTTTTCTCCTATAGGGTGCTTTCAAAATAGACTGCTCTAAGAGAGAAAGAAACAGGTCAGATAAGTATTGCAGATGGACCGAAGAAATAGTGACACCATTTTCATTTATAAAGAACATGAAATTAGATCACCATAGGTGAAAAAGAAGACAATGTTGGCATCATTGTACCAGGCTATCTTTTCGCTCTCTAGGTGAATTTCAGAGTTTTATGTGGAGGACAAATTAGCAGTACCCAAGTCAGGCTTACCACCCCATCCAATACACTTGGGAGCTTCAACTGTACCTTAACCATAAATAAAAATTTATACATTGTCTGGTTTTCTTTCTCATAAGACTGTACATTTCTATAGCCAGCTCAGGATGTACTCTTTTTTTTTGCAATTGCTGCTAGTGATTGAATTAGCACCACAGAGCTGCTTAGCTATTGATAGCATTGAGCAGATGAGCTTTCAGACTGCAGTAGCTATAGATGTGTCATTACAGAGCGAAGAGGATTATTATGTAAAGCTTTCACCAGCACAGGTCCAGATGACGCCTTCCCTTACATCTGAGTAAAAAACAGAGGATGTTTCAATACTCTGCTGTCATTTCTAGTCATGCCAGATATGTAGCACAGATTTGGTTCACTGATCAGTGATAGTTGGCTGGATTTTCCACAAGCAAGGCTGACTGAATGAACATAGTCTAGAAAAAAAAGAAATCTAGAAGAACATTAGTGAGGTTTTAACTTCCTCTTCTTCCTCAAATACAAATAAATAATTACATGACAACACATTATTACAACAGTCTAGTCATATATACCTATGAGGACTACAGAGTTCTTTCTCAAAAACTGTTGCACAAATTTTCCAGTGTCATGGTTTAGCAAGGAGTTGCTTTTGCTTGGTAACAGGGGGAGCATGTTGCAGTGACGACCCGGTAAAAGTTTTTTAGGCTCTCCCCTGACTCCTGGGTTCAGACCCACCCCCCGGCCCGGCTTGGCCAATCTGGCACCTCTGGGATCACTATTTAAGGACGGGAATTTGAGGTGCCAGGCAGGAGGTGTAAGGGTGGTACAAGATGGAGG